>CM057337.1:896020693-896562573 GCA_030015575.1 Agapanthus africanus
CTCGACACCCCTAGCCTTGTGGTAGTGTCCGTATATTGTGTTCTCGTCCCGTTCAGTGAAACGAGCGAGTTTGGACGGCTACGCGCGCGTACACGTGTCCATTTTGGGGGTATGTTTTTTAATCATAAGACACTTAATTTTAAAATTTGGAACTCGCTTAAAATCCTATTATTTCAATTTCAAATTTTTGGACCCGACCCGGGCACGATTTGGAAATGTTTTATTTAGCGCCAAAATCCCAAATTTTATATATTTTTAAAACCAACGTATATTACTTTTAACCTTAAATCTTAATGTTTACATATCTTTAAAATCTTTTAAATTTTTCTTAACCAAAATTTTTCCCTTCCAGCCAATCACGAGATCCCTATGTCCCGTGGGCCCCACTTCCTCAATCTCTCTCTCTCCACTTCTCTCTATCTCTCATATCTCTCTATCTCTCTCTCCCCCGATCTCTCTCTCTCTCATTATATTCTTTCTCTCTCTCTCACTCATATAAATTTTCCTTTCTCTTTTTCTTTCCAGAAAACCCTAACCCATTGCAGTCCCCGGCCGCCTCGATCCCAGTCGCCGCCGCAGCCCCGACGCCGACGCCGATACCACCTGTGTACCCCCGCCGCAGCCACCCGCAGCCCCTGCTCACCACCCGCGACCACCGGCGCCGCCGCTGGTCGTCGCCGACGATCACCAGACCCCCCTGTGATCGCCTCTGTAAGTCTTCCTCTTCTCTCCTCCTCTCTTTCTTCCCTTCTTCTCCCTTTGTTGTTCTGTCCCGATTCTTGATGGTCGTAGTTCCTCGCAGGCAAAGCACCGGAGCTCCGTCGACGTGGTCGGCAGTCACCATGCCTCCACAGATCCTCGTGAGCCCCCTCATCTCTATCCTTCTTCTCTTCCCTCTTCTTGAGTCTCCATTTGGTCGTTCATGAATTCTTGAGATTGTAGTTCGCTGTTAGCCGGAATCCGGCCGTGCCGGCGACGTGTTCCGACGATCCAGCAAGGTACTTTGACCCGTGTGGTTCCTTGGTTCGTTGTTTGGGTTCAATCCGTGAACCGTGCACCCGTCGCGAGTTTCCCCGCCGACGTTACGTTCCGTTTTTCCGGTTCGCGACCTGTCGAGGCAAGTACCCCCTTGCTACATGCTATACAATATTTACATATATGTATTGACACCCTAAACCTGTAAAATTTAACTTGGTATAATCATTTCCCATTTTCGGTTACAATATTGCATTATATCATTTTACTGTTAAACATGGAACTTACAGTTTGCAAGTTGAACCTAACAATCATATCTACTTGTTCAATCACATTTTACTGTTAAAATAGCTGGTAGCATTTATCCCTGTAGTTCTGTTACATTCGGACACTCGTATGCATTTAACCTGAAATAACTGTATTGAACCGTTACATAAATTATTGCACCGCTAAGGGTGCTTAAACCTGTTAACATGACTAAACGGCTATATCGTCTTACTGCACTCTTGTAATTTGAATGAAACTGCTTATTATGTAATTCATTGCTTATTTCATGTTGTTAATACCCATGTGTGATTATATATCTGATTGTGAGCACACCCACGATATTGTTTACATCTTGACCTGACATTGCTACACACACACACACACACACACACATATATATATATATATATATATATATATATATATATTGATATACCTGACATGGTACCATATACTGTTGACTTGACCTGATGTACCATGACCCGACCCGTTACCTGATCTTGTGTCTAATACCAACAAACCTGACATGTAGTCCTCATGGATCGTTCCTGTTGTCTATCCAGACAAACTTGCTTTTACCTGATCCTGTGTTGGCATTAGTTCTTGATTACTGAATACCTGACTCGACATACATAACTTGGGGGTATGGGGAATCAAAGGTGAAACCGACTTGTAACTCAATAGTTCGATACCTGTTCTGATCAGTTTTACGGGCTAGGCCAGCCCCGGAGTGATGGTGCTGACATCACTCGCCCATCCTGCTACCTGTTACTGCCTAGCGGCACGTCTCGGATTCAGCCCCGAGGATCTTGACCGTGGTCCCGGGCACGCACGGGATACTATTGAGTTACATCGACAATTCATCAATTGATTTCAAAGACTTTAGAATAGAAAACCTGATGGAACAATTTAGTTACCCACTGCATACTACCCTGCACTGCTTGATTCATATTACTGCTACTTTCGTTTTATTCATGTTTATTTTGCATTGTCTGTTACATTGCTCATATTATATTACTTGTTGACATGACGCGCTGACGTCTGGGTTTTGCATGGCCTAGATTCTGTACCGCTGTCGCAGTCCGAGCAGGAGTACTTCAGCCAGCAGGCTGAGCTGTGAGTTCAGTAGTAGTTAGTTTTATTTCCTGCATTTATTTCCGATGTGAGCCCGCATTATGGGACATACTTTTCAGTTATTTGTATTGGATTATTTGCTTCCGCATTTAAGTATTATTGACTCCTGTTATTCTGGATTATGGACATGTTTTTAGATAGTTTTATCTTGTTCTTGATATCTCTACAGCCGTAATGCGACTGTGGATGGATACTTCCTACCCACAGGTAGCATGGTTGGCTATGTCACGTGCCCAATCTAGCGTACTCTGGGAAGCGGGGCGTGACATGATTCTTTTGGTATCAGAGCCATAGGTTAGTTGGGTTGATTCTTTTTGTAGTTGGGTATTGTACCCAATACACGAATCAGAATACCCGTGTTTAGGAAACATGTCCTGCCACTTTGCCGTTTACCATTCTTGAATCACATTCGTCCTGATTATATCTTTTACGATGTGCAAACTTCCTTTGCATATCGACTCGAAAAACATGATTTCTTGTTATCTCTAGGACTTAGACGACTTGGGTGGAGTTAAGTAATTGTGGCTATGATACTGCGGTTTAGTTACAATGCGGTACTCTATTTAAGTATCTTGGAGTTCTAGCCTTGATCTATATATTGAATCTATCATCATGCTAATGTTGGGTGTTTTTGATTTCAGGTTTATGGCAGATAAGAATTTCAAGACGTACCAGAGGCGTGTGGACGAAGCCGCCATGCTTGGAGTGATAAGAGGAATGCTGGAGAATCAAAGGAGACAGACCGAGCTGATCCAGCAGCAAGCGGACTTGTTCCAGGAAGGTTTGCAGATCGTTCAGCAGTCTGTAAACAACGTTGGAGCTAAACCAGTTGACCGAGTAGAGACCGTGGCAGACTTCAGGCGTTTGGGTCCGTCTACATTTACTGGTTTGGAGGAGCCGTTGCCAGCCGAGCAGTGGCTAGTTGACACGGAGAATTTGTTGATTGCGGCACAGATTCCAGATGACAAGAGAGTTGATGTGGTACGTATTCAGCTAGTGGACTACGCCCGAGAATGGTGGCTTGTGGAGGAGACCCGCTTGCCCAAGCCGATCAAGTGGGCGGATTTTTCTAAGAGTTTTCTGGAGAAGTTCTTCCCGCGGACTGCACGGGAGGAAATGGAAGAGAAATTTATTGGGCTAAGGCAGAATGGAGCACCCGTGGATGTGCATGCAGCAGAGTGGACGAGACTCAGCAGATTCGCTGGACCTTTAGTCGCCAACGATGCAGACAGGGCACGAAGGTTCATGCGCAGTTTGGATGTGGACATCCAGAGGCAGATTGTCTCCCTGGGTTTGACCATTTTCTCACGGGTTCTTACGGCAGCTCGGGAACAGCAGAGTTTATCTGGGATGAAAGGGAGCTTGCAGCAGACAGCAGTTGCGGCAAGGAAGCCCGCATTTGTACCTAACCGAGCTCTTGGTCGCAGAGGTATTCCAGTGGACCGTCGAGGTATATCACCCATGAAGAAGCCTGTGATCGTTGATCGAAGAAAGAGTGTGATTTGTGACTACTGTCGTTTACCTGGGCACGTGCAGAAGGATTGTCGAAGAAGGCTGGGACTTTGTTTGGTTTGTGGAGCGGCTGATCACGCAGTTGGTGCCTGTCCGTCGAAGCTTCGTACGAGAGATGATATTCAGAAGCCTCCGCAAAAACCGTTCCAAGGACAGAAACAGCTAACTCAAGGACCTAATCAGGCTCGAGCTTTTACCTTGACAGCTGAGGAAGCCAAGGCGTCAGGAGAAGTGGTTTCAGGTACTTTACTCGTTCATGCTTTTCCCGCATTGGCATTATTTGATTCTGGTGCATCCCATTGTTTTATGTCATCCAAGTTTGTAACTACACACTCGATTGCCTGCACGACCCTGTCTAGTTTCTGGGACATACACACTGGGAATGGGAAAATCATATCTTGTAAGGAATGTAAAGATTGTACAGTTGTTGTGTGCGGACGGGAGCTTTTTACAGATTTCTTAGTGATTGATACGGGCAGCTATGAAGTCGTCTTGGGAATGGATTTTCTTGGCACTTTCCACGCTCACATTGACTGTAGGGCAAAGAAGGTAATTTTCCATATTCCCGGACATCCCGAGTTTACCTTCACTGGAGGAAGCAGTTCTGTCGGGCCAGTCGAGTTTAGGGCTAGGCTGACAAACAATATTCTTGCAGCAATGGAAGTTGATAGTGGTGAAGAGCCGGCGGTTGTTCGTGATTTTATGGACGTATTTGAAGATATATCGGGTTTACCGCCGAAGCGAGACGTGGAGTTCGCAATTGATCTTATTCCTGGTGCAGCGCCAGTATCTAAAGCGTATTATCCAATGGCACCAGTAGAGTTGGAGGAAGTTAAGAAACAGGTTGCTGAATTGCTTGAGAAGGGTTGGATTCGAAGCAGTAACTCGCTTTGGGGAGCTCCAGTTCTTCTAGTAAAGAAGAAGGATGGCACGAGAAGGATGTGCATCGACTATCGAGAATTAAACCGGGCGACTATTAAGAACAAGTACCCGATCCCTCGCATTGGAGAACTTTTTGAGCAGCTTAGTGGCGCGAGGGTATTCTCGAAGCTGGATTTGCGATCCGGATATCATCAGGTCCGAGTGAAAACAGAAGATATTTGCAAGACGGCGTTTCGAACTCCGTACGGACATTACGAGTACTTAGTGATGCCCTTCGGAGTAACGAATGCGCCGGCAGTATTCATGGACTTGATGAACCGAATCTTTTCACCGTTCTTGGACCAGTTTATTGTGGTATTCATTGACGATATTCTGGTTTACTCGAAGAGTTTTGAGGAGCATGCTGAGCACTTGAAGGTCGCACTGCAGACATTGAGACAGGAGAAATTGTATGCGAAGATGAGTAAGTGCGAATTTTGGCTAGAGGAAGTGAAGTTTTTGGGGCATGTTGTGTCGGGTGATGGAATCGTCGTCGATCCAGAAAAGATTGCAGCAGTTCGAGATTGGCCTATTCCAAAGAATGTTGCTGAGATAAGAAGTTTTCTTGGATTAGCCGGTTACTACAGGAGATTTGTGGAGAACTTTGCTCGTCTGGCAGAGCCGTTGACCAAGCTTACGCGCAAGGAGGTACCTTTTGTATGGACGGACAAATGTGCGTTAGCTTTTGAGACGTTGAAGCAGAAGTTGATAACCGCCCCTATTCTGACCGTGCCAGACAATTCCGGAGGATTGGTGATTCACAGCGACGCATCTGGGAAAGGTTTGGGATGTGTTTTGATGTAGCATGGGAAGGTTGTAGCATACGCATCGAGACAACTGAAGACCCATGAGAAGAATTATCCAACTCATGACTTGGAGCTTGCGGCTGTGATTTTCTCTTTGAAGATTTGGAGACACTACCTTTTGGGCCAAAGGGTCGAAGTTTTTACAGATCATAAGAGCTTGAAGTACGTGTTCACACAGAAGGAGCTTAACATGAGGCAGCGTAGATGGTTGGAGCTGATGGCTGACTACGATCTTGATCTTAAGTACCATCTGGGAAAGGTTAATGTTGTGCCGGATGCGCTTAGTCGGTTACCAGCAATTCAGGTGTTAACTACGCAGAAGAAGATCGTTGCAGATTTTCGAAGATTTGACTTGGAGGTTGTGCTACCGCGTTCTACGGGACAGTTGATGCAGCTGCAAGTACAGTCGTCTTTGATTGAGAAAATTAAAGCAGCACAATCGCAGGATCCTAGACTGCAAAAGTTTCGAGAGCAAGTTGAAGCCGGACTACGAACAGATTTACTAATCCATGAAGATGGTTCGTTGAGGTATGGTAGCCGTTTGTGTGTGCCAAAGGGAGATGTTCGTGAAGAGCTTATGAAGGAGGAACACAGTTCAGCTTATTCTGTACATCCAGGAGGCACAAACATATACCGAGATATTCGACAGCATTTCTGGTGGGAAGGCATGAAACGGGAGATTGCTCGCTTTGTGGCTAAGTGCCTGGTGTGTCAGCAAGTTAAGGCTGAACATCAAAGGGTTGCTGGTTTATTGCAACCACTTCCGATTCCTCAGTGGAAGTGGGAACATATAACCATGGATTTCGTGACGGCTTTACCACGGAATCCAAAGGGCAACAATGCAGTATGGGTGATTGTTGATCGGTTGACCAAGGCTGCTCACTTTATTCCTTTCCGGGTTGGTCAATCAACAGAGACTTTGGCAGAGCGGTACATGGAGGAGATTGTAAGATTGCATGGAGTACCGGTGAGCATCATGTCCGATCGGGACACTCGGTTCTTATCACACTTCTGGAGGAGTTTACAGGAAAGTTTGGGGACTCGATTGAAGTTTAACGCAGCTTATCATCCTCAAACTGATGGTCAGTCGGAGAGAACGATCCAAACTCTTGAAGATATGTTGAGAGCATGCATGTTGGACTTCAAGGGTTCGTGGGAGGATCATCTACACTTGGTGGAGTTTTCTTACAACAACAGTTTTCAAGCAACTATCCAGATGGCTCCGTTTGAAGCTTTGTATGATCGTAAATGCCGTTCACCTGTTTGTTGGGATGATGTCGGTGAACGAAGATTGTTGGGACCAGATTTGGTTGTGCAGACAATTGAGAAGGTTAACACTATCAGAAACCATATGAAGGCAGCACAAGACCGACAGAAGAGTTGGGCAGACACGTCAAGAAGACCTCTAGAGTTCGCCGTGGGTGATTTGGTGTTCTTGAAGATATCACCGACTAGAGGGGTGATTCGTTTTGGGAGTCGAGGAAAGCTTAGTCCTCGATTCGTTGGACCCTTTGAGATCTTGGAGCGTGTTGGTGAGGTAGCGTACCGTTTGGCGTTACCGTAGACCTTGGCAGGTGTGCACGATGTGTTTCACGTATCTCAACTACGAAGGTATGTTCGAGATGAAACACACGTTTTGGATCATTCGGAGTTAACAGTACGAGAAGACTTGATTTTTGAGGAGCGATCGGTTAAAATTGTAGATCGAAGGGAAAAGGTTCTCAAGAACAAGGTTATCCCTCTTGTGCTTGTTTCTTGGGGTAATCGATCGCATGGAGAGTCCACTTAGGAACGAGAAGATGAAATCCGACAGAAGTTTCCTCACCTCTTCTTGTAGTTTTTTGTGTATTCTTGGAATTTCGAGGACGAAATTCTTTTGTAGTTGGGTATAATGTAACACCCGAGCCCAATGCTACTGTTTTTCAGTTACTGTTTGAGCATAATGTGATACTCATTTCATCTAGCTTGCTTGTTGTTGCTTACTGTAAAATTTTACCCGGCAAGGTCATTTTTGCATATAACAATTTTTGGCATCTAAAATAAGATTAAAAATATCCATCTTGGCCTACTCGACACCCCTAGCCTTGTGGTAGTGTCCGTGTATTGTGTTCTCGTCCCGTTCAGTGAAACGAGCGAGTTTGGACGGCTACGCGCGCGTACACGTGTCCGTTTTGGGGGTATGCTTTTTAATGATAAGACACTTAATTTTAAAATTTGGAACCCGCTTAAAATCCTATTATTTCAATTTCAAATTTTTGGACCCGACCCGGGCGCGATTTGGAAATGTTTTATTTAGCGCCAAAATCCCAAATTTTATATATTTTTAAAACCAACGTATATTACTTTTAACCTTAAATCTTACTGTTTACATATCTTTAAAATCTTTTAAATTTTTCTTAACCAAAAATTTTCCCTTCTAGCCAATCACGAGATCCCTATGTCCCGTGGGCCCCACCTCCTCAATCTCTCTCTTCACTTCTCTCTCTCTCATTATATTCTCTCTCTCTCTCTCTCTCTCTCTCTCATTATATTCTCTCTCTCTCTCTCTTATATAAATTTTCCTTTCTTTTTTTCTTTCCAGAAAACCCTAACCCATTGCAGTCCCCGGCCGCCTCGATCCCAGTCGCCGTCGCAGCCCCGACGCCGACGCCGATACCACCAGCACCCTCGCCTCCTCTTCCTCGTCTCACCCATATCCTCATTTCTTCCACCCTCGCAGCCACCTGTGCACCCCCGCCGCAGCCACCCGCAGCCCCTGCTCACCACCCGGGATCACCTGCGCCGCCCCTGGTCGTCGCCGACGATCACCAGACCCCCCTGTGATCGCCTCTGTAAGTCTTCCTCTTCTCTCCTCCTCTCTTTCTTCCCTTCTTCTCACTTTGCTTTTCTGTCCCGATTCTTGATGGCCGTAGTTCCTTGCATGCAAAGCACCGGAGCTCCGTCGACGTGGTCGGCAGTCACCATCCCTCCACAGATCCTCGTGAGCCCCCTCGTCTCTATCCTTCTTCTCTTCCCTCTTCTTGAGTCTCCATTTGGTCGTTCATGAATTCTTGAGATTGTAGTTCGCTGTTAGCCGGAATCCGGCCGTGCCGGCGACGTGTTTCGACGATCCAGCAAGGTACTTTGACCCGTGTGGTTCCTTGGTTCGTTGTTTGAGTTCAATCCGTGAACCGTGCACCCGTCGCGAGTTTCCCCGCCGACGTTACGTTCCGTTTTTCCGGTTCGCGACCCGTCGAGGCAAGTACCCCCTTGCTACATGCTATACAATATTTACATATATGTATTGACACCCTAAACCTGTAAAATTTAACTTGGTATAATCGTTTCCCATTTTCGGTTACAATATTGCATTATATCATTTTACTGTTAAACATGGAACTTACAGTTTGCAAGTTGAACCTAACAATCATATCTACTTGTTCAATCACATTTTACTGTTAAAATAGCTGGTAGCATTTATCCCTGTAGTTCTGTTACATTCGGACACTCGTATGCATTTAACCTGAAATAACTGTATTGAACCGTTACATAAATTATTGCACCGCTAAAGGTGCTTAACCCTGTTAACATGACTAAACGGCTATATCGTCTTACTGCACTCTTGTAATTTGAATGAAACTGCTTATTATGTAATTCATTGCTTATCTCATGTTGTTAATACCCATGTGTGATTATATATCTGATTGTGAGCACACCCACGATATTGTTTACATCTTGACCTGACATTGCTACACACACACACACACACACACACACACACACACACATATATATATTGATATACCTGACATGGTACCGTATACTGTTGACTTGACCTGATGTACCATGACCCGACCCGTTACCTGATCTTGTGTCTAATGCCAACAAACCTGACATGTAGTCCTCATGGACCGTTCCTGTTGTCTATCCAGACAAACTTGCTTTTACCTGATCCTGTGTTGGCATTAGTTCTTGATTACTGAATACCTGACTCGACATACATAACTTGGGGGTATGGGGAATCAAAGGTGAAACCAACTTGTAACTCAACAGTTCGATACCTGTCTGATCAGTCTTACGGGCTAGGCCAGCCCCGGCGTGATGATGCTGACATCACTCGCCCATCCTGCTACCTGTTACTGCCTAGCGGCACGTCTCGGATTCAGCCCCGAGGATCTTGACCGTGGTCCCGGGCACGCACGGGATACTATTGAGTTACATCGACGATTTATCAATTGATTTCAAAGACTTTAGAATAGAAAACCTGATGGAACAGTTTAGTTACCCACTGCACACTACCCTGCACTGCTTGATTCATATTACTGCTACTCTCGTTTTATTCATGTTTATTTTGCATTGCCTGTTACATTGCTCATATTATATTACTTGTTGACATGACGCACTGACGTCTGGGTTTTGCATGGCCCAGATTCTGTACCGCTGTCGCAGTCCGAGCAGGAGTACTTCAGCCAGCAGGCTGAGCTGTGAGTTCAGTAGTAGTTAGTTTTATTTCCTGCATTTATTTCCGATGTGAGCCCGCATTATGGGACATACTTTTCAGTTATTTGTATTGGATCATTTTCTTCCGCATTTAATTATTATTGACTCCTGTTATTCTGGATTATGGACATGTTTTTAGATAGTTTTATCTTGTTCTTGATATCTCTACAGCCGTAATGCGACTGTGGATGGATACTTCCTACCCACAGGTAGCATGGTTGGCTATGTCACGTGCCCAATCTAGCGAACTCTGGGAAGCGGGGCGTGACAGAATCTGCTAACACCAATGGCTTGTGAGACCGGCCCCCGCCCCTCGTCGGGGTCTCGACTGTATACACTAGTCTACTCTGGAGCATCGATGCCCTGTCTCGAAACTCCCACGACTAGGGACACTTTAAAGATGTGCTTACAAACCCCAGCTCCCACGTATATGATCGCCATCATACTGCTGGCAGTCAAGCAAGAATCCTATGGGCTCTATCAACATGCAATAGTGAACTAAAGCATGTATACGATGATAAAGACAAACCAGATAGCATACTATCATCTCGAGCAAGACTGTCATATCGGTATAGGCCCTGCCTCAATCATTGCAATCACGTACCTGCGATCCAATAATTGACTTTGAGGGCACTATATCCAACATGTGTGTGTGTGTGTGTGTGTGTGTACTCCTAGGATATTTTGAGGCTGATGAAGGGGCTTCTCCTCTTGAGCCCTGGATCTTTCCCAAAGTGGGGTTTCTGGAGATGGGTCTCCTTCTTCTTCCTGTCGTTTGGCCGGATCTTGGAAAAAGGGGGTGAGACTTAAAAATCTCTCTTTTTTGAGATCTAAGAGAAGATCCAAGTTACCCTTTGTGGGTTTTGTGGTGAAAAACTATTTAGTTTTGGAAAAGAAAGAGTAAAACTCTTGATTTAATTCAAAAAAAAGGAAGAAGGTTTTAGAACCTCGAGGAAGGAGAAAGAGGCACAGGCCCTAATTTTTGGGGAATGAAAAGTATCTCCTTTATTCATCATCATGTTGCCTTATATAGGCTTACATATTTACATATAGCCCCTTGGGCTTTACAAAATGGCATTTTGCCCATCCCATACCTCATGTGCTATTTCTTTTTGCACATAAGCCATGGGCTTTACAAAAATTTGGCTTTATGCCCATTCATGCATAAAAAATTACATAAAAAATATTTATTACATGATTTCTTTTTGGGCAGGGAGGAGGGCCGGCCGCTTCATGTTCGGACTCAACCTAGGCATGGGCCCACTTGATCCGGGCTTGGGCCCACTTGGCTTGGGGTTGACCTTGACTTTGACTTGGTCAACCGGGATGCAATTTTCGACCCCTACCGTCACGCCCTGCTTCCCAGAGTGCGCTAAGATCGGCATGTGACAGAGCCAACCATGCTTCCTGTGACTAAGAAACATCCCTCCAGTGTCACATTACGGCTGTCTATAGATATCAAGAACAGGAAAAATAAAATAAAATATCCAGTACATGTCCATATGCCAGAATAAACGAGTCAAGAAATAATATGCGGAAGCAATAGATTCAAGCAACAATAATAACCTGGAAAGTACGGAAATAACTGAACTAACTGGATACTAACTGGATTCTCACTGCTCGGCCTGACGGCAGAAACACTCCTGATCAGCCTGCGACAAGGGTAGAGGATCTGGACCATGCAAAACCCAGATATCAGTGCGTCATAATATCAATAATTCTAAGCAAGCAGGATGTGATGAAATATGCAGGCATGAAGCATGAACAGTAATAAGTCATCAGTAACAAGTAAACAGTAACATGAATATAGATCAGTGAACAGGATATAAACAGGTGAAGTGTAGTGAGTAGTCTAAACTGTGCTATAGGGTTATCTACTCTAAAGTTATTGAAATCAATTAGAGTAATCCTCCATGTACCTCAAAGGATATGTCCCGTTATCTCCCGGGACCACGGATCAGGTAGTGGGAGTCATGAATGACTCTGTCCCATTATCCTCCGGGACCACGGATCAAGTAAGAATCACAAATGATTCTGTCCCGTTATCCCCCGGGACTACGGATCAAGTAATACCCTTGTAAGCTACACTTTAGTTTACACTTTTGATTTCCCCATACCCCCAAGGTTATGTGTTCAAGTCAGGTATTGGTAAATCTGGAGCTAATGCCAACACAGGATCAAGCAGGTACATGTTTATCTGTATAGACAACAGGATATGTTCATAGGGACAACAGGTCAAGATTGTCGGTATTAGTACAAGATCAAGTAACATGTCAAGCTGTAGTACATCAGGTCATGTCAGGTGGTGTACATGTATCAAGTTATGTCAAGTAGTGCACAGGTATCAAGTCATGTCAGTAGTAGTGTATCAGGCCATGTCAGGTAGTGCACAAGTGTAACACCCGAGCCCAATAATACTATTTCTATTACTAGTTGAGTGTTATACATTGCTCATTTCAATTATCTTGATTGTTTGGTGCTTATTGCTAAATTTTAACCGGTTAAGTCATTTTGGCACATAACAAATTTTAACACCTAAAATGAGATTAAAAATATCCATGTTGGCCTACTCGTCGCCACTAGTCGCGTGGTAGCGTCCGCGCGTCGAGATTTCATCCCGTTCGGCGAAACGGGCAAGTTTGGACGGCTACGCGCGCGTACAAGTGTCCGACTTGGGGGCATGCATTTTAATCGTAAAACACCTCATTTCAAAATTTGGAACTCGCTTAAAATCCTATAAATTGAATTTGAAACATTTGGGCGCAACCCGGGCGCGATTTGGAAATGTTTCATTTAGCGCCAAAAAGGCCCATTTAATTAAATATTGGGAAACTAATATATATATATACGATAATATTTTCTGTTACTTTTCCTAACGTTTTAAATCTTTTAAAATGTTTCCTTTTAAATCTTCAGCCAATCACGAGGGAGTTAACTCCCTCGTGGGGCCCCTTTCGCTCCCTCTCTCTCCGCCTCTCTCTATCTCTCTCTAATTTCTCCTTCTCTCTCTCTCTCTCAAAAATCTTCTCTCTCTCCTCATCAGATCTTTCTCTCTCCCTCTATATTATTTTTCCTCACGTCCTCAAGCTTCACACGAGAACCCACCGCGAGAACCTCCAAGCCCTAACCCTAGCCTCCTCGTGCTTGCGCCGCCGACCTCCCCACGACCTCGCCGTCGTCGTCATCGCCTCCTCAGCCTAGCCGCACCCTCCTACCTCCTTCCTCCGTCTCTTTCCGTGCCTGCACCCAACCCCGACGCCATCACCAGCCACAGACCTCGCCGTCGCCGCCGCCTCCCATCGCCGACGACACCAGAACCCTCCTCCCTTCACCCTCGTCCCGACTTCGTCGTCGCCTTCCTCCTCCCCTCGCCGGACCACCACCAGACCCGAGCCCGACCCTAGCACCGATCTCCGGGTCGCCGGGAAACGCGCCGTCGATCATCACCGTCATTGCCAGAGCCACCGCCGACACCTCCTCTCTCTCCTGCCACCCAGACCAGACCACTACATCCCTCGTCGCGGCTGCAACAGAACCAGAAACCTTTCAGCCAAGGCTGCCGCCCTCGCCGCATCTCCTGTTCACCGCCGGCGCGCCCATCGCCGTCGGACCCGTCGTGGTTGCCCCTGGTTCTTCTCTGTAAGCATCACTTTACTTTCCTTTGGTGCATAACCCCCCTCGCTAGTCGTTTGCCCGCATGTATCGTGTTTGCTAACTTTGTTGTTTTGACTGTTGCCGGATTCCGGCCGTGCCGTCGTTTGGACCCGATGCTCCAGCGAAGTACCCTGGTCCGTGTGGTCCCGCTGTTCGCTGTTGGGACTCGATCCGTGGTCCGTGCACCCGTCTCATGTTTTCTGCCGACATTGCATCCGTGCTTTCCGGTTTGCGAAACCGTCGAGGCAAGATTTCTTGCTACATGCTACGTTAAACTAATTAAATGTTTGACTCACAAACTTGCTATTTGTAACTAAGTATTGCTACTTGTCTCATTGGACGAAATATGATGTACATTATAATACTGCCATCTAAATCGTATTTTGCCACCGTAACCTTAATAACAACTACCTGCTAATCATTTTACTATTTAGAGGATAATAGTCGCACACTTATATTTTTATTGCCTGCTGTTATTAATATTGCGCTACACTGTGATTATTGCACCCCAAGGGTGCTTGAACCTGTTAATAAGAGAATACAAAGCATCACTGTGTTTACATGGAATAATATTGTTATTTGCTGTTCCTGCTGTTGTTCCTTATTCGTTACTATACCTGTTATCAGCATACATTTGATTGCATTACATATTGACCGATCTTGATACACCTGACACATGTACTGATACACCGGACATGACACCCTGTACATATCGACTCAACCTGTTGAAACGTGACCTGACCTGTTACCTGATTTCATGCCTAATGCCGACAAACCTGACCATTCCTGCTGTCTATCCAGACAGACCTACTTTTACCTGATTTTGTGTTGGCATTAGTCCTTGACTACTGAATACCTGACCTGACATACATAGCTTGGGGGTATGGGGAAATCAAAGGTGAAACCGACTTGTAACTCAACAGTTCGATACTTGTTCTGATCAGTCTTACGGGCTTGGCCAGCCCCGGAGTGGTGATGCTGACATCACTCGCCCATCTTGCTACCTATTACTGCTTAGCGGCACGTCTCGGATTCAGCCCCGAGGACCTTGACCGTGGTCCCGGGCACGCACGGGATACTATTGAGTTACATCGACGATTCATCAATTGATTTCAAAGACTATAGAGTAGAAACCTGATAGGACAGTTTAGTCACGACTGCACATTACCCTGCTCTGTTATTTCTTAGTACTGCTTTATTCATGTTCATACCTGCATTGCTTTTTACCATGTTTATATTATATTATTTGGTTGACATGACGCGCTGACGTCTGGGTTTTGCATGGCCCAGATTCTTTACCACTGTCGCTGACCGAGCAGGAGTACTTCAGCCAGCAGGCTGATTTGTGAGTTCTGCAGTGGTTAGTTCATTTATTGCATTTTATTTCCAGGTTCGATCCCACATTATGGGACGTACCTTTCCATTATTGTATTGGATCATTGCTTCCGCATTTATTTTTCATTGACTCTTATCATTATGGATTTGGACATGTGTTAGATAGTTTATTATTTTGTTCTTGATATCTCTACAACCGTAATGTGACTGTGGATGGATACTTCCTACCCACAGGTAGCATGGTTGGCTATGTCACGTGCCCAATCTTGCGTACTCTGGGAAGCGGGGCGTGACATGGTTCTTTTGGTATCAGAGCCATAGGTTAGTCGGGTTGATTCTTTTGTAGTTGGGTATTATACCCAATACACGAATCAGAATACCCGTGTTTAGGAAACATGTCCTGCCACCTTGACCGTCTTACCATTTTTGAATCACATTCTTCCGGACTATATCTTTTACGACGTGCAAACTTACTTTGCATGTCGACTCGGAAACCTGATTTCTTGTTATCCCTAGGACTTGGGCGACTTGGGTGGAGTTAAGTAATTGCGGCTATGATACCGCGGCATAGCTACAATACGGTACTCTATTTAAGTATCTTGGAGTTCTAGCCTTGATCCACATTCAGAATCTATCATCATGCTAATGTTGGGTGTTTTGAGTTCAGGATTATGACAGGTAAGGAGTTGAAGACGTACCAGAGGCGTGTGAACGAAGCCGACATGCTTGGAGTGATAAGAGGAATGTTGGAAATCAGGGAAACAGCCCGAGCTGATCCAGCAGCAAGCGGACTCGTTTCAGGAAGGTTTGCAGATCGTTCAGCAGTCTGTGAACGAGATTACAGCTAGACCAGTTGACCGGGTAGGGACCGTGGCAGATTTCAGACGTGTGGGTTCTACTACTTTTACTGGTTTGGAGGAGCCGTGCCAGCCGAGCAGTGGCTAGTCGGCACGGAGAATTTGCGGACTGCGATACAGATTCCAGAGGACAAAGGAGTTGTTGTGGTGCGCAATCAACTAGTGGATTGCGCCGAGAGTGGTGGCTTGTGGAGGAGAACCGTTTGCCAAGCCAAGCAGTTGGGCGGATTTCTCTAAAAGTTTCCTGGAGAAGTTCTTCCCGCGGACTGCACGGGAGGAAATGGAAGAGAAGTTCATCGGACTAAAGCAGAAGGGAGCACCAGTAGATGTGCATGTAGCAGAATGGACGAGACTCAGTAGTCTCGCTGGACCTTTAGCGGCCAACGATGCAGACATCAGTTGCGGTAAGGAAGCAGTTCTGTCGGGCCAGTCGAGGGTAGAGCTAGGCCGACAAACAGTGTTCTTGCAGCGATGGAAGTTGATAGTAATGAAGAGCCGGCAGTTGTTCCCGACTTTATGGATGTATTTACAGATATTTCGGGCTTACCGCCGAAGCGAGATGTGGAGTTTGCGATTGACCTTATTCCTGGTGCAGCGCCAGTATCAAAGTCTTATTATCCGATGGCACCGGTGGAATTGGAGGAAGTTAAGAAACAAGTTGGTGAATTACTCGAGAAAGGTTGGATTCGAAGCAGCAACTCGCCTTGGAGAGCTCCAGTTCTTTTAGTAAAGAAGAAGGATGGCACGAGAAGGATGTGCATTGATTATCGAGAATTGAACCGGGTGACTATTAAGAACAAGTACCCGATCCCTCGCATTGGAGAACTTTTTGAGCAGCTTAGTGGCGCGAGGGTATTCTCGAAACTGGATTTGCGATCAGGATATCATCAGGTCCGAGTGAAAGCAGAAGACATTTGCAAGACGGCGTTTCGAACTCGATATGGACATTTCGAGTATCTAGTGATGCCCTTCGGAGTGACGAATGCGCCGGCAATATTCATGGATTTGATGAACGGGGTCTTTTCACCGTTCTTGGACCAGTTTATTGTGGTATTCATTGACAATATTCTGGTGTACTCGAGGAGTCCGGAGGAGCATGCTGAGCATTTAAAGATCGCACTGCAGACGCTGAGATAAGAGAAATTGTTTGCGAAGATGAGTAAGTGCGAATTCTGGCTGGAAGAAGTGAAGTTTCTGGGGCATGTCGTGTCGGGCAACGGAATCGCCGTCGATCCCGAAAAGATTGCAGCAGTTCGAGATTGGCCTATTCCAAAGAATGTTGCGGAGATAAGGAGCTTTCTTGGACTCGCCGGATACTACAGGAGATTTGTGGAGAACTTCGCTCGCTTAGCAGAGCCGTTAACCAAACTCACGCGCAAGGAGGTACCGTTTGTTTGGACGGATGGATGTGCATTGGCCTTCGAGACGTTGAAACAGAAGTTGATAACCGCCCCTATCCTAACTGTACCGGATAATTCAGGAGGACTGATGATTCACAGCGACGCATCCGGAAAAGGATTGTGATGTGTTCTGATGCAGAATGGGAAAGTCGTCGCTTACGCATCGAGACAACTGAAGACTCATGAGAAGAATTATCCGACTCATGACTTGGAGCTTGCAGCCGTGATCTTCGCCCTGAAAATTTGGAGACACTACCTTTTGGGCGAGAGAGTCGAAGTCTTTACAGATCACAAGAGTTTGAAGTATGTATTCACTCAGAAGGAGTTGAACATGAGGCAACGCAGATGGTTGGAACTGATGGCCGACTACGACCTTGACCTTAAGTACCATCCGGGAAAAGTTAACGTCGTGCCAGATGCTCTAAGTCGGTTACCAGCAATTCAGGTATTGACCGCACAAAGGGAGATCATTGCGGATTTTCAGAGATTTGACTTGGAGGTTGTGCTACCACATGCTACGGGACAGTTGATGCGGTTGCAAGTACAGTCGTCCTTAGTTGAGAAGATTAAAGTGGAGCAATCGCAGGATCCTAGGCTGCAAAAGTTTCGAGAGCAGGTTGAAGCCGGACTACGAACCGATTTACTGATCCATGAAGACGGTTCGTTGAGGTATGGAAGCCGTGTGTGTGTGCCAAAAGGAGAGGTGCGTGAAGAGCTCATGAAGGAGACACACAGTTCAGCTTACTCTGTACATCCAGGAGGGACAAAGATGTACCGAGATATTCGACAGCACTTCTGGTGGGAGGGTATGAAACGGGAAATTGCTCGCTTCGTGGCTAAGTGCTTGGTGTGTCAGCAAGTCAAGGCTGAACACCAAAGGGTTGCTGGTTTGTTGCAACCACTTCCGATTTCTCAGTGGAAGTGGGAACATATAACCATGGATTTCGTGACGGCTTTACCGCGGAGTCCAAAGGGCAACAATGCAGTATGGGTGATTGTCGATCGGTTGACCAAGGCGGCTCACTTATTCCTTTTCGGGTTGGTCAATCGACAGAGACTTTGGCAGAGCGGTACATGCAGGAGATTGTAAGATTGCATGGAGTACCGGTAAGCATCGTGTCCGATCGGGACACTCGATTCTTGTCGCACTTCTGGAGGAGTTTACAAGAAAGTTTGGGGACTCGATTGAAGTTTAGCACAGCTTATCATCCTCAAACTGATGGACAATCGGAGAGAACGATCCAGACCCTTGAAGATATGTTGAGAGCTTGCATGTTAGACTTCAAAGGTTCTTGGGAGGATCATCTACACCTGGTGGAGTTTTCGTACAACAATAGCTTCCAAGCGACTATTCAGATGGCTCCGTTTGAAGCGTTGTATGGTCGTAAGTGCCGTTCACCGGTTTGTTGGGATGATGTTGGTGAACGAAGGTTACTAGGACCAGATTTGGTGGTACAGACAGTCGAGAAGGTGAATACAATCAGGAAGCATATGAAGGCAGCTCAAGACAGACAGAAAAGTTGGGCAGACACGTCAAGAAGACCTCTAGAGTTCGCCGTGGGTGATTTGGTATTCCTGAAGATATCACCGACTAGAAGAGTGATTCGCCTTGGGAGTCGGGAAAGCTTAGTCCTCAATTCGTTGGACCCTTCGAGATATTTGAGCGTGTTGGAGAGGTAGCGTACCGTTGGGCGTTACCACAGTCATTGGCAGGAGTGCACGATGTGTTTCATGTGTCTCAACTACGGAGGTATGTCCGAGATGAAACTCACGTTTTGGATCATTCGGAGTTGACTGTACGGGAGGACCTAACTTTTGAGGAGCGACCAGTTGAAATCAAGGATCGAAGAGAAAAGGTTCTTAAGAACAAAGTTATCCCTCTTGTGCTAGTTTCTTGGGGTAATCGATTGCATGGAGAATCCACTTGGGAGCGAGAAGACGAGATCCGGCAGAAATTTCCTCACCTTTTCCTGTAGTTAGCTATCTTGTATTCTTGGAATTTCGAGGACGAAATTCTTTTGTAGTTGGGTATGATGTAACACCCAAGCCCAATAATACTATTTCTATTACTAGTTGAGTGTTATACATTGCTCATTTCAATTATCTTGATTGTTTGGTGCTTATTGCTAAATTTTAACCGGTTAAGTCATTTTGGCACATAACAAATTTTAACACCTAAAATGAGATTAAAAATATCCATGTTGGCCTACTCGTCGCCACTAGTCGCGTGGTAGCGTCCGCGCGTCGAGATTTCATCCCGTTCGGCGAAACGGGCAAGTTTGGACGGCTACGCGCGTGTACAAGTGTCTGACTTGGGGGCATGCATTTTAATCGTAAAACACCTCATTTCAAAATTTGGAACTCGCTTAAAATCCTATAAATTGAATTTGAAACATTTGAGCGCAACCCGGGCGCGATTTGGAAATGTTTCATTTAGCGCCAAAAAGGCCCATTTAATTAAATATTGGGAAACTAATATATATATATACGATAATATTTTCTGTTACTTTTCCTAACGTTTTAAATCTTTTAAAATGTTTCCTTTTAAATCTTCAGCCAATCACGAGGGAGTTAACTCCCTCGTGGGCCCCCTTTCGCTCCCTCTCTCTCCGCCTCTCTCGATCTCTCTCTAATTTCTCCTTCTCTCTCTCTCTCTCAAAAATCTTCTCTCTCTCCTCATCAGATCTTTCTCTCTCCCTCTATATTATTTTTCCTCACGTCCTCAAGCTTCACACGAGAACCCACCGCGAGAACCTCCAAGCCCTAACCCTAGCCTCCTCGTGCTTGCGCCGCCGACCTCCCCGCGACCTCGCTGTCGTCGTCATCGCCTCCTCAGCCTAGCCGCACCCTCCTACCTCCTTCCTCCGTCTCTTTCCATGCCTGCACCCAACCCCGACGCCATCACCAGCCACAGACCTCGCCGTCGCCGCCGCCTCCCATTGCCGACGACACCAGAACCCTCCTCCCTTCACCCTCGTCCCGACCTCGTCGTCGCCTTCCTCCTCCCCTCGCCGGACCACCACCAGACCCGAGCCCGACCCTAGCACCAATCTCCGGGTCGCCGGGAAACGCGCCGTCGATCATCGCCGTCATTGCCAGAGCCACCGCCGACACCTCCTCTCTCTCCTGCCACCCAGACCAGACCACTACATCCCTCGTCGCGGCTGCAACAGAACCAGAAACCTTTCAGCCAAGGCTGCCGCCCTCGCCGCATCTCCTGTTCACCGCCGGCGCGCCCATCGCCGTCGGACCCGTCGTGGTTGCCCCTGGTTCTTCTCTGTAAGCATCACCTTACTTTCCTTTGGTGCATAACCCCCCTCGCTAGTCGTTTGCCCGCATGTATCGTGTTTGCTAACTTTGTTGTTTTGACTGTTGCCGGATTCCGGCCGTGCCGTCGTTTGGACCCGACGCTCCAGCGAAGTACCCTGGTCCGTGTGGTCCCGCTGTTCGCTGTTGGGACTCGATCCGTGGTCCGTGCACCCGTCTCGTGTTTTCTGCCGACATTGCATCCGTGCTTTCCGGTTTGCGAAACCGTCGAGGCAAGATTTCTTGCTACATGCTACGTTAAACTAATTAAATGTTTGACTCACAAACTTGCTATTTGTAACTAAGTATTGCTACTTGTCTCATTCGACGAAATATGATATACATTATAATACTGCCATCTAAATCGTATTTTGCCACCGTAACCTTAATAACAACTACCTGCTAATCATTTTACTATTTAGAGGATAATAGTCGCACACTTATATCTTTATTGCCTGCTGTTATTAATATTGCGCTACACTGTGATTATTGCACCCCAAGGGTGCTTGAACCTGTTAATAAGAGAATACAAAGCATCACTGTGTTTACATGGAATAATATTGTTATTTGCTGTTCCTGCTGTTGTTCCTTATTCGTTACTATACCTGTTATCAGCATACATTTGATTGCATTACATATTGACCGATCTTGATACACCTGACACATGTACTGATACACCGGACATGACACCCTGTACATATCGACTCAACCTGTTGAAACGTGACCTGACCTGTTACCTGATTTCATGCCTAATGCCGACAAACCTGACCATTCCTGCTGTCTATCCAGACAGACCTACTTTTACCTGATTTTGTGTTGGCATTAGTCCTTGACTACTGAATACCTGACCTGACATACATAGCTTGGGGGTATGGGGAAATCAAAGGTGAAACCGACTTGTAACTCAACAGTTCGATACTTGTTCTGATCAGTCTTATGGGCTTGGCCAGCCCCGGAGTGGTGATGCTGACATCACTCGCCCATCTTGCTACCTATTACTGCTTAGCGGCACGTCTCGGATTCAGCCCCGAGGACCTTAACCGTGGTCCCGGGCACGCACGGGATACTATTGAGTTACATCGACGATTCATCAATTGATTTCAAAGACTATAGAGTAGAAACCTGATAGGACAGTTTAGTCACGACTGCACATTACCCTGCTCTGTTATTTCTTAGTACTGCTTTATTCATGTTCATACCTGCATTGCTTTTTACCATGTTTATATTATATTATTTGGTTGACATAAGGCGCTGACGTCTGGGTTTTGCATGGCCCAGATTCTTTACCACTGTCGCTGACCGAGCAGGAGTACTTCAGCCAGCAGGCTGATTTGTGAGTTCTGCAGTGGTTAGTTCATTTATTGCATTTTATTTCCAGGTTCGATCCCGCATTATGGGACGTACCTTTCCATTATTGTATTGGATCATTGCTTCCGCATTTATTTTTCATTGACTCTTATCATTATGGATTTGGACATGTGTTAGATAGTTTATTATTTTGTTCTTGATATCTCTACAACCGTAATGTGACTGTGGATGGATACTTCCTACCCACAGGTAGCATGGTTGGTTATGTCACGTGCCCAATCTTGCGTACTCTGGGAAGCGGGGCGTGACAACAAGTATCAAGTGGGTGCTCATAATCAAACTGTAATAAGTAGGGGTGCACAAAACCAAGTATAGAGTATTAAAATAACAATAAAAATGAGATAATATGACATGGTATGCAAATAGATATAGAATCAATGATATGGATGCACGATTATCGATTAGGTTTACATTTATAGTTCTAATACTAATTAGGATGCACTTTATTAAACATGGGGCGTTACAACAACAATATTAGGTTATTAATGAGATCTGTAGATGCAGTTATATGCATTCTATATGATATGGATGCAAACGGATATCGTATACCCGTAAAATGATAAACTGGTAATTACGGAAAGTACATTTTAAATAATATGAACTGTTATACTAAACTGGATGCAATATATTATAGTATAGAATGTAACAAGATAAGTTTGCATGCGCTAGATGTAATGTCACGTCCCGAAAGTACGGAATATGACCGGCACTTAAACTACGAACGTCTCGAGGCGTACGTAATCTAAGTAAGCCGAAAACCCAGAAATGCAAACCAAGAAAAGTAGTAGAGTGAAGGAAAACCAATTTAAACAAGTAGTTTTAATAACATAAGCCGAATTATGCGGTTTTAAAAAAAACATCAATATTTCCCGAAAATTTCGGCAGAGTCTCCTTTGAAAATACTGGCTCCCAAACGGGATACAACATGAATAGTATACGAAATCAATAAACAGGCATCCCCAAGCGGGAGCTAGCTCTTCGTCAATCGACGGTCACAACCACACAAGCAATATAATATAGAACGCCAATGGCGAGGATCAAAACTCAAAAGGAAACTCAAAACAACAAGAAATCCAAAGAAATATAACGCGCGACTCTAAGGTCGAAAGAATAACATCACTGGTCTCTATCTCAAAAATAAATACATGTTTGGTTGATGGAACTTCTAGAAACAATAGAATAATGATATACAAGATATAATGATGGGTGCGATACAAATAACCCACCTACTAGCAAATCACCCGAAGGAAACTATGCCCGCAAAGCCGTAATGAAACCTGTACGGCAAACCTGCAAGAAACTGGGGCACAACGGGGGTGAGTTGCCAACTCATGAATAGAAAAACATCTACGGAAAGAAATCGCATAAATAACGCAACCTAGGTCAATGATCATAATATATCCTCAATTATATATATAACATGCAACCTATAACAAGGCTAGGGTAAATATCTAACCCGAGTGTAATCTCATGTGCCCGTGTCAGTGCCTCAGGTAGCAATATATCATATGAATGAGGTATGAATGCATGAAAACAAAATACATGTAAATGAAGAACTGTTTTCATAAATTAGTGAGATTTCCTTTGTATTTTTAAAATGAGATATCATAATGAAATCTGCATAAAACAGTGCCTAGCATCGGCACAAAACGTAATCCCAATATCTCAATATCTCTGTATCACAGTCTCTGTACCTCAATATCTCGAAATCTCAATGTCTCAATCACAATATCTAGGGCGCCGTCAGTCCAGACCGGCCCCTACCATCCATCTCAAGACCACGACGGTATCCTCCGGATATCCGACGCGTCGGGTAATATCACCGGTAGGTAGTCTCCCCCTGCCAGGCTCACATCGTCATCACCACGCGCTTCTTGCCCCGGGGTACCTTACCGGGTCCACCATGTATCCGAACGGTTCATCCGTCTCCTCGAATCGAGTCTCGAAATCCATCAGCAAACTCATGGTGGACGACTCATACATCATGGGAAAAACCGCACTTTTTTTTTATTTAAAAAGAGAGAAATCAGTTTATATAAGTTTTGCGGTTTTCCCCCCAAATCCAGAAAATCTCATGGAAATCCGAATCCAAATCATCAATAGCATGTAAAACCATGAATATAGGCATAACAATGAATAACAGTATGCATGAAGGGACAAGTAATAACTACAATGTTAAGCTGGCATATAAGGCAGGTACACTAATATCATGTCAAATTACTAACTAACAAGCTAAGTCAAGCGATAATATTCTCTAAGGTGTACGTGACATGGCAATTACCGATGAAGATGTGTGTGAGCCGGCAAATAAGTGTACGTGGTACATACGCATCATCGGTAATGGTGCTGGTGTCCTAACAGCATGATATCAATAATGGAGTATGAAACATAATATAAGCATGCGATGCGAAGCGAACCACAATAATGAGCGGGAGCTGAATACTAGACGCAACTATAACTAATCTGCATTACCCTAATATAAGTCCTATAAATGGTGCCTTTTGAAATAACACGAATCATGGGGTTCTGAAAATAGGGGCTACGGTGTTTTTATGAAAGGATACGTCTTTTGAAATATCCGTAGGATCCCTTGGGCTGTCTTTTAAAATACCCACGATTCGTTAGTTTTTTGAAATAGGTAAGAATCGACTTTAATCTAACAACTAAACTAAACAAAAGGGCTAAGCTAACAAGCTGGACTACAGGTAAGGAAACCGCCTAACATCTGAGTCGATCCATATACATACCTGTATATATATTAGTCGGTGATCGCGCCTCAATAATATCATATCCGATACCATATCTATAATCAGACATCCCAAGTCAAGAGTGCGGATCAATCATCAAAATATAGCTCGTACGTAAATCCGTCGTACGGCATCCCCAAATCTGGGTACGGGTTAATATCATATTCCTCACACTATTTCTCAGGTATCCTCTTTATCCAAGATCATAGTCTAGGGTACTGACCTATGTCTAGTACAATACTAATATCCTCAATATACTCATGATCTGACTACTGATCGACAATCTCGTACAAACCGATATCATTAGCACATATCATCATCAAGGGGTATACACCGCCCAATACGGCCTAGTATCAATATCCTAGCATATCATATCTTATATCAAGATCACATGTCGACCATTTTATTTAAAAACACTATTCACCCGTATCGTCGTCCCAAGATCCGCTATAACACCAGGACGTACCTCAAGTACGAATCCTGCCATATCACTGATATCACAACCACAAAACAAATCTCATCGACTCAGCTCAATCCCAAGTATCATCCTCGAATCCGTATGTGAACACATAGTCCCATACCCATGTGAACACACAACTATAAGGAATCTCATGAGCACACATAAATAGGAATGTATGCAAGTATGTATGTGTGTATGTGTAGTGCAACACTACCCTAGGGTTCGCAACACTAAAATCATCCAACACACCAATATCCATCCTAAACATCGTTATTAATCCCAAATAACATATAATAATTGTTGGTGTGTATACGCATCCGTATACACCACCACGGACTGCGGGGGTGCTATACGCCATCCACCCGACTTCTCCCCGTAGATATAAATCTACTCACCTGGTCCTCGCTAGCCGGTGCCGACGTCGCCACGCGCTTGCTTGTCGTCTCGAAGTCCACATGGGGTACCTACATATCATAACGCACCGTGTCGTATTAAAATCCGACTCATGACCCAAAAACGACACGTGAATCCCACATAGGTCAAAACCTATGGCTGCTTTCACAAATCAACCCAAAAACCCTCGGCGTCGGCGTACAAACGCCAAACCATCGAGAAAAACTCAAACGTATCAATCGTGGTTTCACAACACCTTAATTATATATATATAATAGGGTTAAAATCACCAAAACTTCAAATTCGCTTTAAAGCTATTTTTCCGAAAACCTAATAAGCAAAATTAACCGCTTTAATACAACCTCTTGATGTTTAAACGAATCTAGCGGCCACAATATTCACTAAATATCATAACAAAGTCATATAAACCATTCCTATAATTTATTCTCATCAATTTCTATAAATTCCAAAATTCTAGTTTACAATATACCCAAATTTAACAATTTTATAGCAAAAATGCACAAACAACAATTTAGCTTGGATTTTCATGAACTAAAGTATTAAACTATATTTTATAATGTTAATGAAGTCATGAAAAACCTAATCACATTTTTAAACCCAATATTTAAACAATTTTTTAAAACCAAGTTAGCAATTTAGCAAAATTATCACCATTTTAATTTAACAAATTAGCAAGTAGCAACCAACTTAGATTTTGCATACAATTACATGTTAATCTCCTCATTACAACCATAAACTAATGATAAAACCCTAATTAAATTCAAACCCTAGTCTTGAATTTCCTAAAGTTGCAATAAAACCCAATTAAACATCAAATTTGTTAACATAGAAGCAATTAAACAACAATATATGAATAAGGTTAGAATTATACCCAAATAAATTTGAAGATCCCACAAGCACACTTAGCCTCCCAAATTGAAATCTAAATCCCTAGATCCATGCTATGGTAGCCAAGGGAAAATGGGTAGGAATTAGATTTTGATTTTGTGGGATTTTTGAAGCATTTTGGATGATTTTTTTGATGGAGTTTTGAAGAGAAAAGAGAAGGAGAAAGGGGGAGCTGCTGCTGGTCCAGGTTCAGCCAAGGGGAAGTGGGGGAAAATGTGAGGGAATGGTGCCAAAAAGATCCAAGTCAAAGCCCCTCCCAATTACCATAATACCCCCACCTACTTTACTATATAAAAAAAACCTTATTTTAACCCATTTCTCACATGATTTAAGGTCAAAAAGAGGGAAATAAAATTCTTGGGCTGCTACAATAGTGTGAGGCCGGCCAAGGGGAGTGAGGGTGAGTGTGAGAGACTTTACAAAAAAATTCTATGCAAAAAGACCCCCCACAATACCATATTTGCAAGTTTTAGTTCAAAATAACTATATTTTTGTTTTCCATAAAATAAATCAATTAAAACTTGAAATAAAATACTAAAAAATTATATTATAACTAGATTTTAATTAACATGATTTTAAATATTAAAATTAGCCCATTTAAATTTGTATTTATCGCTAATTTAATGTATTTTCTTGCCGGCTTAAAATAATATTAAAATAATTAATTTCGGAAAATTTTTCAAAAAATTTGAAATTTCAGCAGTGGCTCAATAAACACCAAATACTAGCAATTATATAGCTAGAATATGTATATTTAATTTTATAATAAAGATATTTGCATTTTGACTTTTTACAGAAAACCCCCTTATTTTACCGTTTTTTCGAAATTTCACCGAAACGATTTTCAAAACGTTACATGTAAAGTAACACGTACGGATGCAGACGGATGTCGAAAAACTGTAAAAGTAAACATGGGGTGCATAATTTGAAATACCAGTATTATATTTATAAAAATAGATATATATATATAAAGTAATGTAGCATGTAGCAAAATAAACTTGCCTCGATGAATCGTGATACGGATGCGTACGGCACGTCCGACGTCGGGTAAACGTCGCAAAACCACACGCGCGCACGGGACGGGTCCAGAAAAGGCAAGAGCATGACCACATTGGCTGGGGTTGTTCACCGGATCACCCGGGTCGTCGGCGTCGAGCACGGCTCCGGCAGTGAACGGAAAAAAAATCAAGATCAAGAAAGAAAGAAAGAGAAGAATGAAGAAGAAGAAGAAGAGGGAATTAGGGTTTGGTGTTATGGGTCAGAGAAGAAGGAGAGGGGGTGATGATGATGAGGATAAGATGAAGTTGGGGTCACCGGAGGTGAGGGAACGGCAATGAGGTTGCAGGCTCGGTGAAGGTTGGGTTCGGGGCTGAAGGTGAAGGGAAGTGGGGGTGAGGTGGTCGAGGTGATGCTTTCTGGTGATGGGGATGAGGTGAGGAGATGGAGGCGGTGCTGGTGACGAGGGGAGTCGACGACAGCGAGGATGGAGGAGAGCCAACGAGATTGGTGCAGGCGTCGGTATGGGTCGCGAGTTGAGCAGGGGTGAACCGGGAAGGAAGGGAGAGTCGAGGATGAGGAGGGGAAGAGAAGGGAGAAGATGTCGACGAGGGTGTGGGATGTTCGACGACGGCTAGGAGGCGACGGGAATAGAGGCAACGATGGGTGCAGCGTTGGGTTGTGCTGGTCGGCGACATGCCAGGGTGCTCGGGTGTAGGGAGGAAGGAGGCGAGGTCGAGGACAATGGGCGAGAAGTGGACGAAGTCGAGGTTCGGCGGTGGTGGCGACGGCGAGGCGAGGCGAGGCAGGGTGTAACACCCGAGCCCAATAATACTATTTATATTACTAGTTGAGGGTTATTTATTGCTCATTCCAATTTTCCCAATTGTTTGGTGCTTTTTGCTAAATTTTAACCGGTTAAGTCATTTTGGCACATAACAAATTTTAACTCCTAAAATGAAATTTAAAATGTCCATGTTGGCCTACTCGTCGCCACTAGTCGCATGGTAGCGTCCGCGTGTCGAGATTCCGTTCCGTTTGGCTAAACGGGCAAGTTTGGACGACTACGCGCGCGTGCAAGTGTCCGACTTGGGGGCATGCATTTTAATCATTAAACACCTCTTTTCAAAATTCGGAACCCGCTTAAAATCCTATAATTTGAATTTGGAACGTTTGGGCGCAACCCGGGCGCGATTTGGAAATGTTTCATTTCGCGCCAAAAAGGCCCATTTTAATTAAATATCTTTAAACCATATTTATACGAATATATTTTTTCCTTAACTGTTAAATCTCAAAACCCTCTCAAATCTCTTTTAAATTTCCTGGCAGCCAATCACGAGAGACTTAAGTCTCTCGTGGGCCCCGCCTTCCCTTTCCCTATCTCTCTCTCTCTCTTCCCTCATTCTCTCTCCCCCTCTAACAACTCCCTCTCTCTCTCCTCCTATTTAATCCCTCTTCTTCTCCTTATGCAGCCGCCTCCCCTCTCCATATCGATAACGAGAAAACCCAGCGAACCCCTAACCCTAGCCCTAGTACTCGCGCCGCCGGCCTCCCCGCGACCTCGCCGTCGCCGCCCTCGCCACCACGAGCCCAGCCGCACCCTCTTCCTCCTTCCTCCACCGCTTCCCGTGCCTGCACCCAACCCCGACGCCACCCTTCGCACCGCAGACCTCGTCGTCGACGTCGCCTCCAGCCACCGACGACGCCCGCGACTCCCTCTCACCCTCCTCGTCCCGACCTCGTCGTCACTTCCCTCCTCCCCTCGCCGGACCACCACCAACCCGAAACCTAACCCCATCACCTACCCTCTGCAGTTCACCGGAGAACGCGCCGACGATCCTCGCCGTCGTCACCAGTGCCACCTCCGTCTCCCCCTCGACCACCGGAGCA
The DNA here is from genome assembly GCA_030015575.1 of Agapanthus africanus. Taxonomy (NCBI): domain Eukaryota; kingdom Viridiplantae; phylum Streptophyta; class Magnoliopsida; order Asparagales; family Amaryllidaceae; genus Agapanthus; species Agapanthus africanus. Next base: position 896,050,103 of record CM057337.1, read on the forward strand.
GACCAGCACTCCTCCACTCGTCGCAACACCCTCTCCAGCGAACCCCGAGGCTGTTCAAGCCTTTGCAGCCGCCGTTGCTGCCTCGCCGGCGTTCCAGCGCCGTCGAGCTCGCCGGGGTTACCCCTGGTGTCTCCCGGTAAGCCTTCCTCATCTTCCTTTTGTGCAAATCACCCTCCCCCCCCCCCGCCGCTGATCGTATTAAGTTTATCGTGTGTTGCTAACTCGTTGCCGTGTTTTTGCCGGAATCCGACCGTGCCGTCTTGGCGAACCCGACGCTCCAGCGAAGTACCCTGGTCCGTGTGATCCCGTTGTTCTCTGTTGGGGCTCGATCCGTGGCCCGTGCTACCATATCGTGTTTTCTGCCGACATCGCATCCGTGTTCCGGTTTGCAAAACCGTCGAGGCAAGTATCTGAATACTTGCTTTAACATGCTAGCGTGCGAGATCTAGTCTTGCCACGCAGTTGAATATCATACTATATAATACAACAACTTAATGATGGTAATTGATATTATATTATAAGTTAGAATTGATAGTTGCAGTTATCTTTAACATGGAATCGTTATAATAGTTTCTCGTAATTAATCAACCCACTATCAATCCATAATAAAACAATTGGATCATATCTGCTTAATTGTTAAATCATTCACGAGACAATTATTAAACTTAGTGTAAATTCATGTAGCTTCATTACTTTATGATTGTGGATATTGCTTCACCTTGTGGCTTTTGCACCCTAAAGGTGCTTGAACCTGTTAATAAGAGAATACAAAACATCATTGTGTTTACATGGAATAATATGGTTATTTACTGTTTCCTGCTGCTGTTCATTATTTGATTTCATACCTGTTGTGAGCACATACCCGATTGCACTACATATTGGCCTGACCCTGCTACACATGACATATACATACATACCAACTCATCCTGTTGTACCATGACATTACTTGTTTCATGATTTCATGCCTAATGCCGACAAACCCGACCATCCCTGCTGTCTATCCAGACAGACCTACTCTTACCGGATTTTGTGTTGGCGTTAGTCCTTGACTACTGAATACCTGACCTGACATACATAGCTTGGGGGTATGGGGAAATCAAAGGTGAAACCGACTTGTAACTCAACAGTTCGATACATGTTCTGATCAGTCTTACGGGCTTGGCCAGCCCCGGAGTGTTGATGCTGACATCACTCGCCCATCCTACTACCTTTTACTGCTTAGCGGCACGTCTCGGATTCAGCCCCGAGGATCTTGACCGTGGTCCCGGGCACGCACGGGATACTATTGAGTTACATCGACGATTCATCAATTGGTTTCAAAGACTATAGAGTAGAAACCTGACAGGATAGTTTAGTCACCATTGCACATTACCCTACTCTGTTATTTCTTAGTACTGCTTTATTTACGTTCATCTTTGCATTGCTTATCACCATGTTTACATTATATACTTGATGTCATGACGCGCTGATGTCTGGGTTTTGCATGGCCCAGATTCCGTACCACTGTCGGCGACCGAGCAGGAGTACTTCAGCCAGCAGGCTGAACTGTGAGTTCCTTAGAGTTTAGTTTATTTATTTCATTTCATTTCCAGATGTGAGCCCGCATTATGGGACGTACTGTTTATTCATTGTATTGGATCATTAACTTCCGCACTTATTGTTTATTGATTCTTGTTATTATGGATTTGGACATGTATTAGATTAGCTTATTATCTTGTTCTTGATATCCTTACGACCGTAATGTGACTGTGGATGGATATTTCCTACCCACAGGTAGCATGGTTGGCTATGTCACGTGCCCAATCTTGCGTACTCTGGGAAGCGGGGCGTGACATGGTTCTTTTGGTATCAGAGACATAGGTTAGTCGGGTTGATTCTTTTGTAGTTGGGTATTGTACCCAATACACAAATCAGAATACCCGTGTTTAGGAAACATGTCCAGCCACATTGACCGTTTTACCATTCTTGAATCACATTCTTCCTGATTATATCTTTTACGACGTGCAAACTTACTTTGCATGTCGACTCGGAAACCTGATTTCTTGTTATCGCTAGGACTTGGGCGACTTGGGTGGAGTTAAGTAATTGCGGTTATGATACCGCGGCATAGCTACAATGCAGTACTCTATTTAAGTATCTTGGAGTTCTAGCCTTGATCCACATTCAGAATCTATCATCATGCTAATGTTGGGTGTTTTGAGTTCAGGATTATGACAGGTAAGAAGTTGAAGACTTACCAGAGGCGTGTGAACGAAGCCGCCATGCTTGGAGTGATAAGAGGAATGCTGGAAATCAAAGAAACAGACCGAGCTGATCCAGCAGCACGCGGACTTGTTTCAGGAAGGTTTGCAGATCGTTCAGCAGTCTGTAAACGAAGTTGGAACTAGACCAGTCGACCGAGTAAGGACCGTAGCAGATTTCAGACGGTTGGGTCCTACTACTTTCACTGGTCTGGAGGAGCTGTTGCCAGCCGAGCAGTGGCTAGTAACACGGAGAATTTGCTGATTGCGACACAGATCCCAGAAGACAAGAGTGTTGATGTGGTGCGCATTCAGCTGGTGGATTACGCCCGAGAGTGATGGCTTGTGGAGGAGACCCGCTTGCCCAGGCCGATCAGTTGGGCGGATTTCTCTAAAAGTTTCCTGGAGAAATTCTTCCCGCGAACTGCACAGGAGGAAATGGAAGAGAGGTTCATCGGACTAAGGCAGAATGGAGCAGCCGTGGACGTGCATGCAGCAGAGTGGACGAGACTCAGTAGTCTCGCTGGACCTTTCGCGCCCAACGATGTAGACAGCAGTTGCGGTAAGGAAGCAGTTCTGTCGGGCCAGTCGAGTTTAGGACTAGGCCGACAAACAGTGTTCTTGCAGATATGGAAGTTAATAGTAATGAAGAGCCGGCAGTTATTCGCGACTTTATGGATGTATTTGAAGTTATATCTGGCCTACCGCCGAAGCGAGATGTGGAGTTTGCGTTTGACCTTATTCCTGGTGCAGCGCCAGTATCAAAATCTTATTATCCGATGGCACCGGTGGAATTGGAAGAAGTTAAGAAACAAGTTGGTGAATTACTCGAGAAGGGATGGATTCGAAGCAGCAACTCACCTTGGGGAGCTCCAGTTCTTTTAGTAAAGAAGAAGGATGGCACGAGAAGGATGTGCATTGATTATCGAGAATTGAACCGGGTGACTATTAAGAACAAGTACCCGATCCCTCGCATTGGAGAACTTTTGAGCGGCTTAGTGGCGCGAGGGTATTCCCAAAACTGGACTTGCGATCAGGATATCATCAAGTCCGAGTGAAAGTAGAAGACATTTGCAAGACGGCGTTTCGAACTCGATATGGACATTTCGAGTATCTAGTGATGCCCTTCGGAGTGACTAATGCGCCAGCAATATTTATGGATTTGATGAACAGGATCCTTTCACCGTTCTTGGACCAGTTTATCGTGGTATTTATTGACGATATTCTGGTGTACTCGAAGAGTCCGGAGGAGCATGCTGAGCATTTAAGGATCGCACTGCAGACGCTGAGACAAGAGAAGTTATTTGCGAAGATGAGTAAGTGCGAATTCTGGCTGGAAGAAGTGAAGTTTCTGGGGCATGTCGTGTCGGGCGATGGAATCGCCGTCGATCCCGAAAAGATTGCAGCAGTTCGAGATTGGCCTATTCCAAAGAATGTTGTGGAGATAAGAAGTTTCCTTGGACTCGCCGGTTACTACAGAAGATTTGTGGAGAACTTCGCTCGTTTAGCTGAGCCGTTAACCAAGCTTACGCGTGAGGAGGTACCGTTGTTTGGACGGATGGATGTGCATCGGCCTTCGAGACGTTGAAGCAGAAGTTGATAACCGCCCGATCCTGACCGTACCGGATGATTCAGGAGGACTGGTGATTCATAGCGACGCATCCGGAAAGGGATTGGGATGTGTTTTGATGCAGAATGGGAAAGTCGTCGCTTACGCATTGAGACAACTGAAGACTCATGAGAAGAACTATCCGACTCATGACTTAGAGCTTGCAGCCGTGATCTTCGCCCTGAAGATTTGGAGACACTACCTTTTGGGCGAGAGAGTTGAAGTCTTTACAGATCACAAGAGTTTAAAGTATGTGTTCACTCAGAAGGAGTTGAACATGAGGCAACGCAGATGGTTGGAGCTGATGGCCGACTATGACCTCGATCTTAAGTACCATCCGGGAAAGGTCAACGTCGTGCCGGATGCGCTGAGCCGGTTACCAGCAATTCAGATATTGACTGCACAGAGAGAGATCATTGAGGATTTTCGGAGATTTGACTTGGAGGTTGTGCTACCCCATGCTACAGGACAGTTGATGCAGTTGCAAGTACAGTCGTCCTTAGTTGAGAAGATTAAAGCGGCGCAATCGCAGGATCCTAGACTGCAAAAGTTTCGGGAGCAGGTTGGAGCCGGAGTACGAACCGATTTACTGATCCACGAAGACGGTTCGTTGAGATATGGTAGTCGTGTGTGTGTGCCAAAGGGAGACGTGCGTGAAGAGCTTATGAAGGAGGCATACAGTTCAGCTTACTCTGTACATCCAGGAGGGACAAAGATGTACCGAGATATTCGACAGCACTTCTGGTGGGAAGGTATGAAACGGGAAATTGCTCGCTTCGTGGCTAAGTGCTTGGTGTGTCAGCAAGTCAAGGCTGAACACCAAAGGGTTGCTGGTTTGTGCAACCACTTCCGATTCCTCAGTGGAAGTGGGAACATATAACCATGGATTTCGTGACGACTTTACCGCGGAGTCCAAAGGGCAACAATGCTGTATGGGTGGTTGTCGATCGGTTGACCAAGGCAGCTCACTTTATTCCTTTTCGGGTTGGTCAATCGATAGAGACTTTGGCAGAGCGGTACATGCAGGAGATTGTCAGATTGCATGGAGTACCGGTAAGCATCGTGTCCGATCGGGACACTCGGTTCTTGTCGCACTTTTGGAGGAGTTTACAAGAAAGTTTGGGGACTCGAAAAGTTTAGCACAGCTTATCATCCTCAGACTGATGGACAATCGGAGAGAACGATCCAGACCCTTGAAGATATGTTGAGGGCTTGCATGTTGGACTTCAAAGGTTCTTGGGAAGATCATCTACACCTGGTGGAGTTTTCGTACAACAATAGCTTCCAAGCAACTATTCAGATGGCCCCGTTTGAAGCACTGTATGGTCGCAAGTGCCGTTCACCTGTTTGTTGGGATGATGTTGGTGAACGAAGGTTACTAGGACCAGATTTGGTGGTGCAGACAGTCGAGAAGGTGAATACAATCAGGAAGCATATGAAGGCAGCTCAAGACAGACAGAAAAGTTGGGCCGACACGTCAAGAAGACCTCTAGAGTTCGCCGTGGGTGATTTGGTATTCCTGAAGATATCACCGACTAGAGGAGTGATTCGCTTTGGAAGTCGGGGAAAGCTTAGTCCCCGATTCGTTGGACCCTTCGAGATATTGGAGCGTGTTGGAGAGGTATCGTACCGGTTGGCGTTACCACCGTCATTAGCAGGAGTTCACGACGTGTTTCATGTGTCTCAACTACGGAGGTATGTTCGTGATGAGACTCATGTCTTGGATCATTCGGAGTTGACTGTGCGAGAGGACCTGACTTTTGAGGAGCGACCAGTTGAAATCAAGGATCGAAGAGAAAAGGTTCTTAAGAACAAGGTTATCCCTCTTGTGCTAGTTTCTTGGGGTAATCGATCGCATGGAGAATCCACTTGGGAGCGAGAAGACGAGATCCGACAGAAATTCCCTCACCTTTTCCAGTAGTTAGCTATCTTGTATTCTTGGAATTTCGAGGACGAAATTCCTTTTGTAGTTGGGTATGATGTAACACCCGAGCCCAATAATACTGTTTATATTACTAGTTGAGGGTTATTTATTGCTCATTCCAATTATCCCGATTGTTTGGTGCTTTTTGCTAAATTTTAACCGGTTAAGTCATTTTGGCACATAAGAAAATTTTAACTCCTAAAATGAAATTTAAAATGTCCATGTTGGCCTACTCGTCGCCACTAGTCGCGTGGTAGCGTCCGCGTGTCGAGATTCCGTTCCGTTTGGCTAAACGGGCAAGTTTGGACGACTACGCGCGCGTGCAAGTGTCCGACTTGGGGGCATGCATTTTAATCATTAAACACCTCTTTTCAAAATTCGGAACCCGCTTAAAATCCTATAATTTGAATTTGGAACGTTTGGGCGCAACCCGGGCGCAATTTGGAAATGTTTCATTTCGCGCCAAAAAGGCCCATTTTAATTAAATATCTTTAAACCATATTTATACGAATATATTTTTTCCTTAACTGTTAAATCTCAAAACCCTCTCAAATCTCTTTTAAATTTCCTGGCAGCCAATCACGAGAGACTTAAGTCTCTGTGGGCCCCGCCTTCCCTTTCCCTATCTCTCTCTCTCTCTTCCCTCATTCTCTCTCCCCCTCTAACAACTCCCTCTCTCTCTATTCTCTATCTCTCTCCTCCTATTTAATCCCTCTTCTTCTCCTCATGCAGCCGCCTCCCCTCTCCATATCGATAACGAGAAAACCCAGCGAACCCCTAACCCTAGCCCTCGTACTCGCGCCGCCGGCCTCCCCGCGACCTCGCCGTCGCCGCCCTCGCCACCTCGAGCCCAGCCGCACCCTCTTCCTCCTTCCTCCGCCGCTTCCCGTGCCTGCACCCAACCCCGACGCCACCCTTCGCACCGCAGACCTCGTCGTCGACGTCGCCTCCAGCCACCGACGACGCCCGCGACTCCCTCTCACCCTCCTCGTCCCGACCTCGTCGTCGCTTCCCTCCTCCCCTCGCCGGACCACCACCAACCCGAAACCTAACCCCATCACCTACCCTCTGCAGTTCACCGGAGAATGCGCCGACGATCCTCGCCGTCGTCACCAGCGCCACCTCCGTCTCCCCCTCGACCACCGGAGCAGACCAGCACTCCTCCACTCGTCGCAACACCCTCTCCAGCGAACCCCGAGGCTGTTCAAGCTTTTGCAGCCGCCGTCGTTGCCTCGCAGGCGTTCCAGCGCCGTCGAGCTCGCCGGGGTTACCCCTGGTGTCTCCCGGTAAGCCTTCCTCATCTTCCTTTTGTGCAAATCACCCCCCCTCCCCCCGCTGATCGTATTAAGTTTATCGTGTGTTGCTAACTCGTTGCCGTGTTTTTGCCGAAATCCGACCGTGCCGTCTTGGCGAACCCGACGCTCCAGCGAAGTACCCTGGTCCGTGTGATCCCGTTGTTCTCTGTTGGGGCTCGATCCGTGGCCCGTGCTACCATATCGTGTTTTCTGCCGATATCGCATCCGTGTTCCGGTTTGCAAAACCGTCGAGGCAAGTATCTGAATACTTGCTTTAACATGCTAGCGTGCGAGATCTAGTCTTGCCACGCAGTTGAATATCATACTATATAATACAACAACTTAATGATGGTAATTGATATTATATTATAAGTTAGAATTGATAGTTGCAGTTATCTTTAACATGGAATCGTTATAATAGTTTCTCGTAATTAATCAACCCACTATCAATCCATAATAAAACAATTGGATCATATCTGCTTAATTGTTAAATCATTCACGAGACAATTATTAAACTTAGTGTAAATTCATGTAGCTTCATTACTTTATGATTGTGGATATTGCTTCACCTTGTGGCTTTTGCACCCTAAAGGTGCTTGAACCTGTTAATAAGATAATACAAAACATCATTGTGTTTACATGGAATAATATGGCTATTTACTGTTTCCTGCTGCTGTTCATTATTTGATTTCATACCTGTTGTGAGCACATACCCGATTGCACTACATATTGGCCTGACCCTGCTACACATGACATATACATACATACCAACTCATCCTGTTGTACCATGACATTACTTGTTTCATGATTTCATGCCTAATGCCGACAAACCCGACCATCCCTGCTGTCTATCCAGACAGACCTACTCTTACCGGATTTTGTGTTGGCGTTAGTCCTTGACTACTGAATACCTGACCTGGCATACATAGCTTGGGGGTATGGGGAAATCAAAGGTGAAACCGACTTGTAACTCAACAGTTCGATACATGTTCAGATCAGTCTTACGGGCTTGGCCAGCCCCGGAGTGTTGATGCTGACATTACTCGCCCATCCTACTACCTTTTACTGCTTAGCGGCACGTCTCGGATTCAGCCCCGAGGATCTTGACCGTGGTCCCGGGCACGCACGGGATACTATTGAGTTATATCGACGATTCATCAATTGGTTTCAAAGACTATAGAGTAGAAACCTGACAGGATAGTTTAGTCACCATTGCACATTACCCTACTCTGTTATTTCTTAGTACTGCTTTATTCACGTTCATCTTTGCATTGCTTATCACCATGTTTACATTATATACTTGATGTCATGACGCGCTGACGTCTGGGTTTTGCATGGCCCAGATTCCGTACCACTGTCGGCGACCGAGCAGGAGTACTTCAGCCAGCAAGCTGAACTGTGTGTTCCTTAGAGTTTAGTTTATTTATTTCATTTCATTTCCAGATGTGAGCCCGCATTATGGGACGTACTGTTTATTCATTGTATTGGATCATTAGCTTCCGCACTTATTGTTTATTGATTCTTGTTATTATGGATTTGGACATGTATTAGATTAGCTTATTATCTTGTCTTGATATCCTTACAACCGTAATGTGACTGTGGATGGATACTTCCTACCCACAGGTAGCATGGTTGGCTATGTTACGTGCCCAATCTTGCGTACTCTGGGAAGCGGGGCGTGACACAGGGGCGCGAGGCTCGGAGTTTTTATAGACGAAGGAGGAAGACGAGGGAAATATAAAATGGTGAAAGGAGGTGACCGTAGCCGAGGGGAGGTGACCCGACTCGAGAAAGAAATAGTGATCGCGAGATGTGAGAGAGAGAGTGCGAGAAGAGAGAGAAAGAGGAGAGAGAGAGCGCAGCGAGGGGAGAGAGAGAAAGAAGAAGAAAGAGAAAAAAGAGAGAGAGACTCGAGTGGTGGGGCCAGCGTTAGAGAAGGGAAGAGAGAGTTAGTTAGTTTAAGGAGTTAGGATTTAAATTGAAAAAGATTTTAGTTTGTTAAATAAAATAAAATCTGTTAACAGAAATTTTAAATGTAGAAATTTAAAATAAATATGAAATAAATTTGAATTTAGGCGGGATACAAAAATATTCCAAAACACGCCCGGGTCGGGTCTAAAATTTCAAATTTAAAATATGAAAAAATATATGCGACTTTCAAAATTCAAAATGAATGCTCTGGTAACGAAAATGCATACCCCCAAGAACGGATGCACGTACGTGCGTGTAGCCATCCAAACAAGCCCATTTCACTGAACGGGACGAGAATAAGATGCGCAGATGCTACCCCGGGGTTAGGGGTGTCATGCAGGCCATGAAATGTAATTTTAAATTATTTTACGTGACTTAAAATGTTATATGGTAAAAGATACCATGCCAGATAAAATGCCAATATGCAGTATTCATGAAATGCACATATCATGCAACAAGTCAAGATAATTCATAAATATGAATCAAACAAGTTCAAGCAAGCGGGTCGAGTCGAATTCAAAGTAAAATGTAAAATACCATTCGCACCCAAATCACAATAAATCAAGAAATACCACAAATAAGAAAATACGATAACTGGAATTGGTATAAATGAACTAGATTATTATACCAACACATACTTTATTCCATTAAATTACCGTACGATCGTTCTAGGGTTTTACAACCTGGGTAGCCGTTATGTGCAGTTAGTATTGTCGACGAGCTTGTGGGTTAACCGGTGAAGGGATTGATCTAGAAGTGTTTCGGATTTAATCGAATATGATCATAATCTACTATCAGCGTATTGATTGGGTCTTTAGAGTCCCACATAGAGGTTTTCCCTGCTCAGGCGAAACGATATGGTGTGTGTATGTTGATACGTGCAGGAGTTCGATCAAACACTTGTATATGATACATGTACATTAATCATGCGTTTGATAATACCAGTCGGTGTATTATAAAGCCGAGTTATTAAATAAAGTGTTGATTTAATAATAAAACATATATTGATATGTATTCTAATATTATGTTTACTCTCTCTCTCTCATTTGCTATTTGTACGTGATACAAATACATGTGTGTGTACTATAACAATATATATGATGATACATGCATGGGTTCGATTAAACACGTGTATATGATACACATACATTAATTAGACATTTGATAATACTATCCGGTTTTTTATAAAGCCAGATTATTAAATCAAGTGTTGATTTAATAATAATGCGCGCACGCACGTATTCTAGTATTATGTTTAATCTTTTTCTCTCATTTGCTATTTGTATATGATACATTTACACATATATGTATATGATACATATACATGAATGTTTTGTGTATTTGATACACACACATATATTCTAGAAGAGACTCTCATTCATGTTATTATTAAAAGGAAATGAGTAATTTCTTTTTAATAATAAAGAAAAGAGGTATGGGTGTAGAGAGGTATGGGCATTTTTTTTAATGGAAATAATTCCTATACTTATTTTTCTGTCTCTTCCTTCGTTCCTTCACGCATCTTATCTCTCTTCGTTTTCAAAAGATCTAAAAAGAGAAAAAGAGAGAGAAATGGAGAGTGATCACTACATCTCTTCCTCTCATCTTCTAGCAAAATTTGAGAGCAAGTTACTTCATAAAAACATGGCTTTGGTGAAGTTGAAGCATGGGTTGTGGATTTCTTCGAAGTAGATCATCTTTGGTAAGAAGGTTCGCTTGTAAGCTCGTTCCTACGATGATGTAGTCTAGCTTGGTTCTTCCATGCTTGATGGACACGCTACAAAGGTCGTAGCACTCTAAAACCCCATGTTTAGCTTTCTAGTTTTTGACAACTACATGTATTTGAATAATTTTGGGATTTATATTTGGTGCTGTGCTCTTGTAAAGTTTTGTTCATTGTTCCGCCTCAGATCCACAAATGTTGCGAGTTTTTTTTTTGAAACAGGGCATTATAGAATTAAAATTATTAAAATAAAATGATTTTATTTTAATTTAGGGAAATAGGACGGTTTGGAGCCGACCCCACCCCCTCTGTTTAGAGGACGGATTCTAGGAATCCGTCCCCTATCCCTATATAGGAGAAGACGGGTTCCTAGAACCCGCCCTATCCTATTTTGTGAAGAGGGCGGGTTTCCAGAACCCACCCTCTCCTATTTTGTGGAGAGGACCGATTTTGCGCAACAACATCAGTTTTGGGGGTCAGGTTTTGCACAACAGCAGTCTTGGGGGTAAGGTTTTGCGCAACAACAACAATCTTGGGGGTCAGTATTTGCGCAGCCATGAGGCTCAGGTTTTATGCAACATCAGCCGTATGAAACCGGGACAGGTTCTTCGCAACAACTGCCTAGTTGGGAGACAGATTTTTCGTCCTACATATAGTTGTTGGGAGGCAGCACATATCCGACACCTGTCCCACATTCAGGATTTGCGGAACAACAGCCTGTCCAAGACGCTGCTGAAGCCGAAGCAGAAGAGCAGACGCCGCCGCCGCCATATACCCAAGAAATTGGAGGGTCCTCCAGTCAACCCAAGAGGCATAGGCTTATGTCAAGCCTCCTCGGATTGGGAAAGGGAAAGGGAAAGCGATAGTTCTATATTTTTACAAACAGATAAGATTGTTTTGTATTATAAATTTGACGGATTCATTTTGTTATTAGAGTGTATACCATATTCATATTTAAACAACACTAATATTATACAATTTTTATTCTTTTATTCCATATTTTTTTCGTTTTCTGTTTATTATTTAATTTAATTTTTTTTTAAAAAACAGGGCGGGTTCTGGGAACAACCCGCCCTCTTCACAAAATAGGAGAGGGCGGGTTCTGGAAATCCGTCCTCTTCTATATAGGGGTAGGGGGCGGGTTCTTAGAACCCGCCCTCTAAACAGAAGGGATGAGGTCGGCTCCAAACCGTCCTATTCCCCTAAATTAAAATAAAATCATTTTATTTTAATAATTTTAATTCTATAATACCTGTTTCAAAAAAAAGGAAAAAACCATGTTGCGACAATAACACAAATTACTAATTGGCATGGATTCTTCTCTTTCAACGCCTTTTGACAATCATCCCTCTTATTATATTTCCAATAATGATAAACCCATGAGGCAAAAGACTTCCTCTGGTCGCACGCGTCACTGTCTTTTCACACTCTCTTATGTTTATGTTTCGGTTTACCTGTCAATAAATCTCCAAACCCCCAAATCTCTCTCCAACCTTCTCTCTCAAAAAAAAAAAAAAAAAATGGGTCTCGGTGATCCTCTCCTGGATGATCCCAAGCCCTCATCACCATCTAACAACTTCAATGCCGCTCGCGTCGTCTACATCAACGATCCGATCAAGACCCACGCTCAGAACCCTAACCAGAGCAAGAGCGGCGGCGGCGGCAACGCCATCTCGACCACCAAGTACACCGTCCTCACCTTCTTGCCACGGAACCTTTACGAGCAGTTCCGGCGAGTGGCGTACCTCTACTTCTTCATCCTGGCGTGCCTGAACCAGATCCCGCAGCTCAACATGGTCGGCGGCTTCACCTCCTTCCTCCCCCTCGGCACCGTCCTCCTCCTCACCGCCTTCAAGGACGCCTACGAGGACTACCACCGCCACAAGTCCGACCATCTCCAGAACAACCGCCCCGCCTCCGTTCTTGTCGATGGTGGATTCCTTTCCAAGAAATGGAAGGACATAAGCCCCGGCGACGTCGTCCGGGTCTTGAGAGACGAGACCATCCCTTGCGATGTCGTCTTGCTGTCCACCAGAGACCCCTCCGGCGCCGCGTGCATCCAGACCATGAATCTTGACGGGGAGTCCAATCTCAAGACGCGGTACGCCCTGGCCGAGCTCAGGGACCAGGATTGGGCGTCCGGCGGCGGCTTGATCCGATGCGAGGCCCCCAACTTGAACATTCATGGTTTCCAGGGCTCCATCCAGGTTGCAGATGCAGATGGGAGGACCTTCTCGCTTGGGCCCAAGAACGTCGTCCTTAGAGGATGTGAGATCAGGAACACTGAGTGGATGATTGGGGTCGCCGTGTACACCGGGATGGAGACTAAGGTCATGCTCAACAGTTCCGGCCCGCCGTCCAAACGGAGTAGGTTGGAGGCTCGGATGAATCGCGAGATTGCTATACTGGCCATGACCATGTTTGTAATGTGCTGTATTACCACCGGCTTGACCAAGAGATGGTTGAGTGAGAATGAGGATTATCTTGATATCATCCCGTTTTTTAGGAGGAAGGATTATTCCAACGGGAGGGGGAGGAATTTCGGTTTTGACGGGACGGGTTTGGAAGTGGTGTATACATTTCTGAAATCGATTTTATTGTTTCAGAATTTTATTCCCATCGCTCTCTACATCTCTATGGAGGGCGCGAGAGTTACGCAGACGGTATTGATGAGTAAAGATGAGAGCATGTATCATAAGGATACTGATACTTGGTTACAATGCAGGGCTCTGAATATCAATGAAGATCTAGGAGAGATCAAGTATGTGTTCTCTGATAAGACGGGGACACTGACTGAGAATAAGATGGTGTTTCAATGTGCCAGTGTTCATGGAGTTGATTACAGTCACAAGGAGGCTTTGGAACAAACGGATGCTGCTCCTCGTCCTATAAAAGGTGATGTTTCTAATTTTTCCCACATTAAAATGTTATGCAATCTTGGAGTAGTTTTCATCCATGCCCATATTCTTTCCTTTTTTTTAATCTGAACAGAAAGAATTTCTATAGATCTGGTATAATTGCTTGAGACCCCTCAAGAACCTGTCGGGAGAGAATAATCTTTGTTGATTGATTCATCGGTTTATCCTCCATTATTGGCCTATTAATTTCACGTGGTTTATATAAAATCATATTTCTAATTATATTATGCCCCCCCCCCCCCCGCTTCACGTTGTATTGCAAAGTAATCCCAGTTGTACTCGTAATCTCAACACTCCTTATTAGGATTCACGATGTATCGGATGTATTGAATGCTGAGAGTTTGAATAGCAATTACTAGAGACAGAATATCTTCAAGCTACAAAATGGTGATGTACACCAATGATTGCTAACCTTTTTTTTTTGGATGAGAATATTCTCGAAGATCCCAACTGACCCGTAGGAATCTTATTTACATGCATTGGTGGAAATTACGTGATGGGGCATGTAACCTAACCTCATGGGTAAAATAAGTGAAAAGGTATAATAAACTTGATACAGTTTTAAGTACAATCTTATTGCTGAATTCTGAATGTAAGAAGATCCAATAGATCAAGAGTGGCAAATCTTGACGGCAGCAAGAATAGCATATTCTAGATAAGTAAGAGAATGTTCTTATATGTAGCCTAAGTGGCCAAATGATTAGTGTCACACCCCAAATCCATATATATAAATCTGACAATATTATTTTTAGGCTTATTTTTGCTTTAGATGAATCTTTGTAATAAAAAGTAGCATATTTTTTAATTATGTGGATTTTAAGTGATTTTATTAGAATGTGGAAGATTGTATTGGGAGTCTTAGTAAATAAATTTATTTGGAGGTTATTTTATTGTGGAAATGTTAAATGACTATTTTTAGGCCTTGCATTTCCTAGTGTATAATTGCGGCCGTGTCACGCATACGTATAAGAATTGTTATCGGATTTGGGGTGTGACAATTAGCAATAGAATTGTTTTCTTTTAAATCATGGATAACCATCGCTTGACACTTATATATATATATATATATATGGGAGTGATCCGTTGCAACCCGGGTTGCACAATAAGAAAAACGTGAACTCCTAAAGGATGCAAGATTTGAACGATGAACGATTCAAACCGTTCATCGTCTAATCCATACTCTAGAATGTTTATCTACCGAAATATCAAAAGATTAGACGATGAACGGTTTGGATCGTTCAAATCTTGCATCCTTTAGGAGTTCACGTTTTTCTTATTGTGCAACCCGGGTTGCAACGAATCACTCCTACACACACCTACATATATACATGTATCTATACATGTATATGTAGGTGTGTGTAGAGAGTATAAAGTGGCATTGTAGGAAATTCCTACATTGGCGGATGACATGGCACAATACCACCCCTTGATCTATATGCATGATTATCTTGCAACTACATGTATTAATCACATTTGAATTAAAAAAGGTAAAGTGAGAGGAACCCATGAATAGTATATTGCCATGTGTCCCACCGTAGGAAATTCCTACAGTGGCACTGTATACTCCGCATCCTCATATATATATATATATATATATATATATATATATATATATGAAAAATGTTCCTAAGACGACACCATAGAATTGTTTTCTTGTAAATCATGCATTTATGAGTTAAAGACTTTCATGAAGTACAAAATGGGTGACTCCTTAGGATGTACGCTAAGGAGTCACCTTATGGTCACTTGACCCCCCCAACACACACACACACATGAGGAGCCTAGAGCCGGTCTCAATTTGATATCTGAAACTACTTGTAACAATCCATCCAACATAGTTGTGGCTCAATGATATGAAAACCATAATGGAAACTCGAAGCAAATAAAACTGAGATTTTTATCTCACTGCCACGATGTAGGTTGGATTTTCTCCTATCCACCGGCCATATGCAACAGAGAACAACAAGAAGTCATTCCTCGAAAGAAAACCACAATGGTGGATATCAGTTTTGTTTTATCTGGGTAAATTGCAAGAAAAAGATGAATAAGTTTAATTGCATTAGTAATTGGAAAGGTATTTACACCTGGCAGAATACTTCATGAGCATTCACTTTCAAGAAATGTGGAGGTAAGATTGGTTTAATCTCATAGTCTGATCTCGTATAAATTGGCAGTAAATTGCCATAAGTTTCCACTCCTAGAAAACCATTTAATTAGAATAATATGGACCAATTGAAATGTATGAAAAAATGTCGGATATTTCAATTGTTTAGTGATGTAGCTTCGGCATTCCAATTTTTAATTGCCGGAAGATGTCTACTTCTGATATCGAAAAGGTGGAATTCTTCAATCAATGGTCCACTGCTGAAAATAAGCCCGAATGCAACTGAGAAGAAAATGTGAGCTGTGGACTCCAATTTCATATGACGCATCTTATTGAGGTTTTCGTGACCGGTCCATATTATGCTGATTAAATGACTTTATATAAGTGGAAATCTTCTGGAAATCTACAACAAATGCACAGAAGATTGACCTATTGGCTTGAACCAGTTTATTATCTCCACTTTTCTTGAGGATGAATGATTCCAAAGTACACAGCAAGTAGTATATACCTTTCCAACTACTGGTAGATTCATCCATAAAAATCTTTCCTCTCTTTTTCTTACACTTCAGTTTCCCGGGATACAAGAAAGAAGAAACTCTCATCCTACATTGTGGTTTTCTTTCGGGATATGATTTCCCGATGTTGTTCTCTTTCTCGTGCAAATAATGTAGAGAATTGAACAATTCTATCCTACATTGCAGTTTTCTCTTGCAAATATAATATGCTCTGCTGTAACTATGATGCCGAGGTTTGTTTTGAGTAGCAATGAGGATTATCTTGATACCATACCACTTTTTGAAGGAAGGATTATTCAAACGGGAGACAGAGGCTCACGTGTATAACGGGCTTGGATTGGAAGTGCTGTATGCTTTTTTTTTTAAATTGATCTTTTTGTTACAGAATTTTATACCCATCTGCCTCTACATTTCAACAGACCTTGCATGACTTATGTTGACGGTATTGATGTCTAAAGACAAAAGCATTTATCATAAGGAGATGGATACATAGTTGCAGTGCACAGCTTTGAATGCCAATGAGGATCGTGGGTAGGTCAAATATGTGTTTTCTTGTAAGATGGGGATATTGAGTGAGAATAAGACGGTGTTTCATTGTGCTGGTGTTCATGGAGTTGATCATAGTCATGGGGAGGCTTTGGTACAAGGGGCTACTTGTTGCTCCTCATCCTATAGTAGTGGATGTTTCTAATTTTCTCATCCTAATGTCATGCAATCTTGGATTAATTTCATTATATTCAATGCCCATCTTTCTTTCTTTTATACTATAAGAAAGAGGGATGAAGGTGTGAAATTTTGAGATTTTATCCATTGACTTTGACTATACTCTCTTGCATCAAATTTGGACCATGTTGGTATTTTAGAGAATATGGTTTTGGTGGTGTGGGCAAACATGTAAATTTAGCGATGGGCAAAACTTTTGGATTTTCATTTTTCCCTTCACATCAAGTATTGTGGAGATTTGGGCTATGTTGGTAAATTTGTGGTTGTGCCTAAATCTTGAGGGCAATTATGGCAATCCATAGCCTAGATCTTGAAGGCATTGATTCCATAAAATTTTCAATACAAATATTTTTAATTTTCAAAATATGATCCAATCTTCTTATTTTGGCATAAAACTAATCTCCATCCCTTAATATTCACATCATAAATAGATCATATCATATTCTTCATGAAAATTATTTCCCCCATGTTTTACATATCTTTATTTAGCATTTAAATTAAATGCAATATTTAATTTATTTAGGTTGTAAATAAAAATATTTGTAAAAAGAAAAATGGAGTTTACCACACGACAAATATATAGCGCAAGCTTGCGACGTTTTCAGATAAATACTATGAACTTTGTACGTTACAAATAAATACAGCATACTTTCGTCTTTTTAGATAAATACCATGGACTTTGTATGCTATAAATAAATACCGTGAACTATTGACTTTTTTTGAATAAATACTATGGACTTTGTCCGATCAAATAAATATTGCGAACTTTCGTATTTTTAGATAAATACCACGGACTTCATCCACTACAAATAAATACCACGAACTTTCGATTTTTTCCAGATAAACACCATGTAATTTGTTCGCTACAAATAAATACCATGACCTTTGAAGTTTTCAAATAAATAGCGTGGACTTTGTTATTGCAAATAAATGAAATTTGAACATTTTTTAGATTGCCATGGACTTTGTTTTATTGCAGATAAATACCAACTAACCCTATGGATGATCCGCGAATCCCACGCATCGCATGGGGTTTTACCCTAGTATTTAATTTAAATAGAAATATTTCCTTTGAAAACCCTTAAGCAAGGTTGTAAGAAGCTCTAGGGGTGCTGGGCGGTAGGGATACGGCCTAACACCTAGGCGTTTCCTAGGTGCCAACTATGCGGTTTTACCTTTTTAATATAAATACGTACATGTATGCAGCAATAGTAAAGTAAGACATGAGTAATTCACTAATATTCTAATTAAAATCTAAAGCATATATAACCGTAAAAAAAGTGAATATGCATATACCAATGTAAGAAACGATTAAATATGTAGAACATTACTTAGAAAATATCTAAGAAGCGTCAAATTAACAAACAACTGTATAAAATGCCTAAAAGCCGCTTAATTCCCTCTAGTCAGGCTAAGCCGCTTAAACTTTCCAGTGCCTAGCTCAAAGTGAAGTGGGCGACTAGGTGGCCTCCATGACTGTTTTTAAAACTATGCCCTTATGAAAGGATTTGTCTTCTATTGGGAGAGTATTTCTTCGTTTATTGATTCATTGATACATCCTCCAATACATAACCATGAAACTGAGTTTACACTCTGATTTCCACTTGGTTCGTATAGAATTGTAGTCCTAATAATATTAGAAATTCCTCGTAGAGTTGTATCGCAAGGTCATCCCAGTTAACCAGTTGGATTCATAATCTCAACACATTATTAAGTTTGTAATGGATCTAAACCACTTAGAGTTTGAATGGAAATAACTCTAACTGAAATATCTTGAAGCTGCAGAATGATGACCGGCAATGTCCAAGACAAAACCTCTCCTAAAACAGCGGAAGTAATTAAATAATTTCAAAGAAACATATCTTCATAGTTTATGATGTGGGGTCTGAAGATGTTTTGATCCACATGTAGTGTGTATTGCTATGCCCATCTTTCATTTTATGTAGAGAGAATCTCTTTCGATTTGGTTTTATTTTCAAGGAACCGTTGCAAAAGGATGTGCTCGACTGCTTATCTAATCTTAGTAAATTATACATAAGACAAGATAATAATATACCTTCCTGACATCCTTGTTTATTTAAAATTCACCTTACCTATAAATTGTCATTTTACTTGTGGCATTTGATATGGTTAAAATTGAAACATATTTGTGGGTTAGGTTATGAAGGTTTATAGTTGGAGATATGAGAAATATGACAGATGAGAGAGACGCGTGAATAAGGGGAAAAGAGTATATTAGGGATGGCTTCCTTCTCCACTCAATAAATGCAAGTGAGATGCATGCAAGATTACAATAATACTTCTCGTTCATACACAACTAATATGTTGCTATTTGAATCTATTTTTTTAGTCCCTCTTGAGCTAGAGCATACATATAGCATACATTGTCCGGCCTGTCACAAATAGAACTTTTCCACTCATAAAACTCATGTAGTACGTTATTGTTTGGAACAGTAAATGGCCAGATGTGGATGCCCAAAGTCGCGGTCAATACTGATCCCAACCTCTTGCAGTTGTTAGAAAGCAGGAATGAAACAGAGGAAGGAATCCATGCTCAAAACTTCTTCTTAGCTTTGTCATTGTGCAATACAATTGTGCCTCAGGTTGCTGCAACATCGGATCCCACAACTAAGTTGATTGATTATCAGGGTGAGTCGCCTGATGAACAAGCACTGATATATGCTGCTGCATCTTATGGATTTGTTCTTATAGAAAGAACCACTCAGCATATTGACATTGATGTTCTCGGCTATAGGCAAAGGTACACACTTTCACTATAAGTTTTTTAAGTATGATCTGTGCAGTTCTATGCGAGATAAAATCTATTATTTTCACATTCTATAATGGAGGAAAATGATCACTGCGGTGGCTATAGTTGTAGGTATTTTATTCCTTATTCTGGACTGCTAATATCAATCAGCTTAGAATTTCCATCTG
The DNA here is from genome assembly GCA_030015575.1 of Agapanthus africanus. NCBI lineage: Eukaryota > Viridiplantae > Streptophyta > Magnoliopsida > Asparagales > Amaryllidaceae > Agapanthus > Agapanthus africanus. Next base: position 896,070,062 of record CM057337.1, read on the forward strand.
AAATGATCCACCCTTCGCTTATTAAAGTAACAGTGATGAATGCATATGGTGGACACAAATTCAGTTGCATTAAGAAAAGTCAAAAGTAGGTCAAGGCCTTTTCCAACAAAAAAAGTAAAGAAAAGTCAAAAGGTTTAACTATCTCCCATTAGTATATGCCTATATTTAATTAAAATGATGGTAAATATGCACAAAATAAAATGAAGAAAACAATGAGCATTCACAATATAATATCCAGTATCTAATTGGGCTTACTGGACTTTAAATTTGTTAATGAAAATCGTCTCATGGAATCACCCTGTGAAATTCCTAAGAAAGCTCAGATGTGGACTCTTCTTCTTCAGACATCTGGGCTTTCCTTTTTCAAATAAGTAATGTCTTGTTCAAAAGTCTGCCCGAAAGCTTGACATATTTTGCAAACAATGCGCTTTGGCAGATGTTAGGAGAAGAAAAAAATAGAGTTAGTCCAGGCCTGAGCTAACCTAGAAATAGCACAGGGGCATTTTGCAGCGGCATCAAGCTGTGTGTTGGGGTGGTGGTGGTGGTGTACATGGGTGTGAGTGTGTGCATGAGACTGGGCGTTGTGTGCGCGTGCAAATATGCCCGTGCTTGTGTTTGTGTTTGTGCTTCTGCTTCTGTGCACGCGTGTGTGTGCGTGCTTGCGTGTGTGCATGTTTGCTTGCTTGCATGCATGTGCTTCGTGAGAGCATGTGCGCGTCGTCCATGCCTGCTTGTGCGTGCGTGTGTGCATCTACGCCTGCATGCGCGCAACCGTGTGTGAGTGCATTTGATTTTGCGCATGTGTGTAGTGAACTGGCTCCTTTCTGGTAGGATTTAGAAGCATTCATTTTCATTGATAGGATAGAGCACATTTCATTCTAAGCGCTACTCGTTACTCAATATGTTTTGACCGTTAAAAAGTAATGAACTATTCAAAATATCATAACATCATATAAATCCTACAAACCATCCCTCATATAACAAGTCACTTATCATAATTATAACACTATAAATAAAAGCAAAATATATAGGTTTATTAAGATGGAAGAAAAAGAAAATTAAAAATGTCATGAAACTTGACTGAGCCGTGCCCAGCATGGTGTTGAAGGCATGTCCGTGTCTGCCATGTGTTCATCACTGGGTATGGCACCCTTTTGCGAGTGTCGCTGTTTTTGTTCCTACATGAAAATAAGTGCTCATAAACTTTTGATTATTGCTTGATATAATGTGGTTATATATATATATATATATATATATATATATATATATATATAGAGAGAGAGAGAGAGAGAGAGAGAGAGAGAGAGAGACTAGGATCCTATCGGAAGTATTTGGAAACAATCCCACTTTTTCACCATTGGATTAATTTTGGTATTTGTGCATTCAATTATGTTATGTTTGGTAATAAATAAAAGCTTTTATTCATAATTGTTAGCACACATCCCAACGTAAATCTAATTGTGAAAAAGCGGGAAGGATTTGTTTCCAAATCCTTCCGATAGGATCCCTCTCTCTCTCTCTGTGTGTGTGTGTGTGTGTGTAAGCCACATGGCAGCTATCCTTTTGTTGTTCTGCCAGCCTGGCCATAACAATTTAAGCACCTAGTAGATTGTACCGTAGGTTAGAATTCTTTCTGCCTTCTTTAGCAATGGAAATATTATTTTTCTCTGTAATTGCTAATTTGTCATCTTCTATATCATCGCCATCTGAAGCTTTACAACGTAATCGGGAGAGCTAGTAAGAAAGTATCTAGCTTTATTTGTTTGACTATCTGTAACCTTGTTAAGGTTAGCATTGTTTGCTCTTTGTGACCAACAAACAGCAACTGTAATAGTACCTTTTTTATACTATGTATACTAAGAGACATTCTTGGCAGCACAGATACAAACTTTTGGGTAGCCATGAATTTGATAGTGACCGCAAGAGAATGTCAGTCATTGTCCGTTGCCCCGACAAATCAATAAAGTTGTTTGTCAAAGGTGCGGACAGCGCAATGTTTAGCGTCATCGATAAAAATTCCGTCGATGTGAAAATTATTCAAGAAACGAAGAATCACCTCCATACCTATTCTTCTAAGGGTCTGCGAACCTTGGTCATAGGAATGCGCAATTTGACTAGCTTAGAGTTTGAGGACTGGCAACATGCTTATGAAGAAGCCAGTACTACTTTATCTAATAGAGATGAATTACTAAAAGACATTGCAACCAAAGTTGAGTGCAATCTCCACATCTTAGGAGCCACTGGCATTGAAGATAAACTACAAGATGGCGTACCCGAAGCCATTGAATCTCTGAGGCAAGCAGGGATTAAGGTTTGGGTTTTGACAGGGGACAAGCAAGAAACAGCTATTTCTATTGGCTATTCATGTAAGCTCCTAACAGACTATATGGCTAAGATCATAATTAACGTCCATTCCGAGGAAGCAGCCAAGAGTAGTTTAAAGGACGCAATAGTTGAGTCCAAGAAGCATAGCAATGAAAAGGGCAGTAAAAGTTCTAGAATTCCTCTTGCTTTGATCATTGATGGGCCTTCTCTTGTTCATATTCTTGAAACCGACTTGGAAGAAGAGGTGCTTGTTCTTGTATACCCGACTTTATTTTACTCGCTGCATCTATATTCATAGTTTTTTTTTCCTGTGGATTCTGCAGCTATTTAAAGTCTCCATAGAATGTGATGCAGTTCTTTGTTGCCGGGTGGCCCCATTGCAAAAGGCTGGAATAGTTACTCTTATAAAGAAGAGGACTAGAGACATGACTCTTTCTATTGGAGATGGTTAGCTTCATTCAAATTCTATATTATCTTTTCACTATTTTGCGATGAGGGTAAATATACTCTATCCCAATAAGTTTGAACTTTCCCTGGTAGTCATATAAAACCATCCAACTCTACAAAATACGATAACTTTCAGAGATGGTGTTAGCTGTAACCTTCAGTTCCTTTTCAATGGTGTTGTTTGTAATTTATAAGGTTCAATTGTCTACAGAAAAAGTTCATGGTGGTTTGGTGTTATTTACCTTTGCAGTAATGGAGAATATAATGAAGCTTGTATTCACAGTTTTTCTTATGAGAAATTAATTGTTATTTTTCCCAGGTGCAAATGATGTTTCAATGATTCAAATGGCTGATGTCGGGATTGGCATCAGTGGTCAGGAGGGTCGACAAGCCGTTATGGCGTCTGATTTTGCAATGGGGCAGTTCAGATTTCTAGTTCCCCTTTTGCTAGTCCATGGCCATTGGAATTACCAGCGAATGAGTTACTTGATCTTATACAACATATACAGGAATGCTGTGTTTGTGTTTCTTGATTATTGGTAAGCATCTAACCAATTATTACTCTACTCCGATTCACAAGTTTTAATATGAATTTCAGTGGTCAACTTTAAACCGATTCCGGAACATTGTAGCCTCATCAACCTTGACTGTTCCCTCAAGTTTGGGATAGTTACGGTATTTAGGTGCCAATGGAGAAAATGTGTCGTAGGAGGGAATTTCCACCTATGGTATTGAAAAAATACACCCATCATGAATTTTTTTGACGATCGGCATTCATCATCAATCATCTTCATCAGCCATTGGAAATTCCAGTGTGCTAGCAATAGAACTTTTTACATTGCTAATTCAACGGTGAAAAAATGATAGAATTATATGAAATTTGGTGTATCCACATCTTAGATGATAAAGATGATGATGATGGGTGCCGATTGTCAAAAAATGGGAGATATAGATTTTTGATGCCATCTAATGAAAAAGCCTGCTATGGTCTCTTTTCTTCATTACTCTCTGTTTTCTTCGTTACTTTTCTAAGCCTGCTATACCATGACTACTATCCTATCGGAAGGATTTGTTTCCAAATCTTACCGATTTCTTAACCATGTGTGCTAGCAATTTCGAAGAAAATCTCTTATGTTTCTCATTAATCATCATTAATAGCACACATATCAAAGCAAATCCAATAGTTAAGAATAGGCCCTACCGATAGGATTATAGTCGTACTCTCGTTTTACACACAAATCACAATCCTCGCCACAACTTTTTGGAGCTCTAGTTCAGCGGTAGAGACTTTTAACTTGTGGGATTTTGTACCTGGTGGGATTTGAACATAGATTGAGTTGATACCAACTTAAATACCTTTGCCGCTACGTCAAAACTCTAAATTTATAATGAGGGTTTAGAAAATTAATTTTATATTTTAGCATGCCAATGCAGCTCGAGCACCCTTCTGTACGGGCTGAAACATTAGCTTTGTTATGTTTGCATCGTATTCTTTATCCCTATAAGTTCCCAATCGAATTCGATGTTTAACGGTGTGTTCCCAGCCTCAGTTTAAGCTACTGACAGGGGACAGGCGTCTGAAGCATAAGTTTCAGCGTCTGACCAATATCGAAGATTATGCACGCAAACAAAGAGTCGACAAATGTCTGAAGCTTGTGCTTCAGATGTCTGGCCCCGCTCTGCGTTTTTGGGCAAACGTCTGCCAGACGTCTGCGGCGATCTTCATTTGGCATCGGCGTGCTCTCGGGATCTACTGAAGCTTTTGGGTAGACGTCTGTCAAGTCCTTCAGACTTCTGTCGTCGTCTTAGGCCGAATATTTGCAATTTCGAGAAATTTAGGAAATTAGTTATTTAGTCATATCTATAGCATACTATATATTATAGTATTTTGTAACCCTAGAAATTGATAGCTTTTGAGATAATTTGACCCTTTTGTTTTTGTGAGAGGAGGCTAAGGTTTTGTGAGAAGGATTTATGAGATTTCATCCACCGTTTGTAACACTCTATATTTGTTTTATTAGTAAAGCTTCTCTTTCGTCCGTGGTTTTTCTCGCAAGGGTTTTTCACGTAAAATCTGGTGTCTTGTTTTGTTAGTGCTCTTATTCTTTTTACTTTTGTTTATTTGATTTTTGCTTCTCTATATCGTTTGTATTGCTTCGTGATCGTGTTTGCCGCAACAAATTGGTATCAAAGCTATGTTGTGGTTCTGTTTGGAAGATTTGGTGTTTTGTTTGAACTGTTAGGTTTTCGATCTCACAAGCTAAGTTTACGGTGGGTAACAATGCTTGTGTCCTCTTTCCCGTCTTCTTAGATTGTGATTTTGAAGTTTTAGGATTTGTAAGTACTCAAGGTGTCCTCTTTTGATCCTACATCATGTGTCCAACGATTATGAAGTTCGATATTGAGAAGTTTGATGGGTCTATGAGTTTTAGTTTATGGCAAGTTCGTATGATTGCTTTATTAACACAGAATAATTTGAGAAATGCGATTCTTGGAAATGATACAAGGCCTTCCACTATGACGGAGGAAGCATGGGAGTTGGATGAAAATGCCGAAATGGCTATCCAGTTGTGTTAGACAAATGAAGTTTTGCAATAAGTTTTGGTGGAGAAGACGGCGGCTGGTTTATGGTTGAAATTAGAGGAGTTATATTTAAAGAATTCTCTCATAAATCGACTTCGGTTGAAGTAGCGTTTCTACACACTTCGTATGTCAGAACGTTCTCTTATCAAATCTCACATCGGTGAATTTAATTCGATTATTACAGAACTGGGTAAGATCGATATTAAGATTGATGATGAAGATCAAGCATTGTTATTGTTATGTTCTTTGCCACCTAATTATAAGCATTTTCGTGACACCGTCATCTATGGACGAGATACTATCTCGATCAAGGATGTCAAAGAAAATTTGATGAACAAGAAGAAGATCGCCAAGAAGTAAACTTCTAACGAAGACGGTGGTCAATTTTCAGGCTCATTTGTTCGAGGGTGAGCAGAAAAGAGTGATCCGGAAGGTAGCAAGAAGTCAAGGTCGAAGTCATAAAATAAGAACTTGACCTGCAACTATTGTAAGAAGGGGAATTTTAAATTCGATTGTTACAAATTGCAGAACAAGCAGAAGTTTGAAAACAAACATGAGTCTTCAGTTGAAACTAATATTATAGAAGGAGAAGGAGATCCACTTGTGGTTCTTGACAAAAGGACGAATGAATTATGGATTCAAGTTGTTTCTATCATATGTGTCCCAATAAGGATTTGTTCACCATCTATGAATCTGTTAACGGTGGAGTGGTTTTGGTGGGCAATAATAGTTCGTGTCGAGCTATTGGTAAATGAACGATCTAAATCAAGATATTTAACTGCGTTATAAGAATATTATCGGAAGTTAGACATGTACCTGACCTGAAAAAGAATCTCATCTCATTGGGTACACTCGACGTTAAGGGATATAAGTTTTTCGCTGAATGTGGAGTTTTGAAAGTAACCAAAGGTACTCTCGTCGTTATGAAGGGCTTGAAAATTGGGTTCTTATATGTGTTATGGGGTTCGACAACTATTGGGTCGGCGGAAGTTTTATCATCTAAATCTATGTCAGATTCAGATAATACTAGATTATGGCACATGAGGCTTGGGCATATTGGTGAGAGGTATGGCCGAGTTATCGAAGCAGGGTCTACTTTGTGGTCAAAATACATCGAAAATGGAGTTTTGTGAGCATTGTATTTTTAGGAAGCATAAATGAGTTAGTTTCAGTTCCGCAGTGTACAACATAAAAGATACTCTTAACTATATTCATTCGGATCTTTGGGGACCCTCTCAAATTGCTTCCAAAGGAAGCGATGTAAAATATCTGCTTACTTTCATCGACGATTTTTCGAAGAAGGTTTGGGTCTATTTTTTGAAGAATAAGATTGATGTGTTTTTTACGTTCAAACAATGAAAGACATTGATTAAGAAACAGACATGCAAGAAGATCAAGTGACTAAGGACGGACAACGGATTAGAATTTTATGATGGAGATTTCAATGAAATTTGCTAAAACCGAGGTATCAGACAACACCGTACCGTTCACACACCACAGCAAAATGGAGTCACTGAGCGCATGAATCGGACTCTTTTGGAGAAACCTTGGTGCATGTTATCGAATGCAAGGCTCGGCAAGGAGTTTTGGGCAAAGGTGGTGAACACGGCATGCTACGTGGTAAATCGATCACCTAATACATCGCTTGGTAGTAGAATACTGGAGCAGATATGGTCTGAGAACCACGCTGATTATTCTACACTTAGAGTGTTTGGTTGTCCCGCATATGCATATTGCCGTGAAGACACGTCAGATTTTCGAGCGAAATGCATTTTTCTTGGATATACCACCGGGGCCAAAGGTTATAAATTATTGTGTTCAGATCCTAAATCGCCAAAATTTATGAGTAGCAGAGATATCACTTTTGATGAGTCTACTATGTTGAAATCGAAGAATGCGGAATCTTTAATTCAAGACGATACAGGGAAGGACGAGCCGAGCGTTGAATTTGAAGCCGGTGAAAGTTCGGGTTCGTAGGAGCTTTCTCCTTCACAATCATCTGATGAAGAACAATCCCAAGATGAGCAGTATTTACTCGCTCGAGACCGACAACGAAGGGACATTAGACCGCCACAGAGATATGTCTACGACGATCTAATGGGTATGTGTTGTCCGTTGCAGAGACGGTTGATAGTAGCGAGCTTACGATTTTTATCAAGAAGTTATCTCTTCCTATGATTCAGCTCGTTGGCTAGTCGCTATGAATGAAGAGATTGAGTCTCTTCACAAGAACCAAACCTGGAAACCCGTCAAGCCGGAGGAAAGAAAGTAGTTGGCTGCAAGTGGGTTTTCAAAAGAAGGAAGGAGATCAAGAGGTTGCAGATACTCGATACAAGACACGGTTGATAGCTAAAAGTTATTCGCAGGTTCGGGAAGTGGACTTCAATTAAGTATTTTCTCCAGTTGTAAAACACAGCTCTATTCGTGTCTTACTCGGCTTGGTAGCTATGTAAGATTTGGAGCTCGAGCAGCTCGATGTTAAGACAACTTTCTTGCACGGTGACTCGATAGAAAAGATCTACATGCAACAATTTTCGAAATTGAAAGTAAGGAAGACCATGTTTGTTTATTAGAGAAGTCTCTCTATGGTTTGAAGCAGTCGTCTAGACGTTGGTACTAGAAATCCGACTCCTTCATGAAGGATATCGGGTTTGCGAGAAATAAAGACGACAATTGTGTTTATTGCAAGAAACTCGCCGATGGTTTTTTCATATACTTGTTGCTTTATGTTGATATATTGATAGCAGCAAGGTATAAGGTTGATATTGAAAAGCTTAAGGAACAGTTGAAAGGCAAGTTCGAGATCAAAGATTTAGGAGCGGCCAAGAAAATTCTCAGTATGGAAATTAGGCGCGATCGCAAGTGAGGTAAACGTTATTTGTCTCAACAGCGATACGTTGAGAAAGTTTTGGAGTATTTTGGCATGACAGATACTAAATCTGTAAGTATTCCGTTGGTATCTCATTTCAAACTTTCAACCCGTTTATCACCGCAAATAGAAGAAGAAACTCGGTATATGTTGCATGTTCCTTATTCGAGTGCGATGGGTAGTATTATGCATACCATGGTTTGTATCCGACCCGACATTTCACATGCAGTTAATATTAGTCGCTATATAGTATCTCCTGGTAAAAGACATTGGCAATCAGTAAAATGGATTTTACGATACCTATGAGGTACGTCGGATGTGGTGTTGGAGTTTGGAAGGAACAATGAAAGTTTGGTTGGTTTCAGCGATTCTGTTTATGCAGGTGATCTCGACAAGCGAAGATCGATCACCGGCTATGTATTCTCTTGAGGATGTGTCATTAGTTGGCGTGCTTCGTTACAGCTTACGGTAGTGTTGTCTACTACAGAGTCGGAGTATATGGTCGTTGTTAAGGCTGTTAAGGAAGCAATGTGGTTGAAAGTACTATTTTCGGAACTTGGTATCCAAAAGAATACTATAATAGTCTATTGTGATAGCCAAAGCGCGATTCATTTGACAAAAGATCAAATGCATAACGAAGCACATCGACGTTCGTTATTGGTTTGTTCAGGATGTCATTGAAGAGAAAGAGATAATCGTAAAGAAAGTTGGCATAGTGGATAATCCGGCCGACATGTTGACTAAGTCTCTTTCGTTTGTTAAGTTGGAGTATTGCTTGAATTTAATTGGAGCGTGTTGCACTTATTGAGCCCTTTAGGGGTTTTGTGGAGAAAGTTGAGCTACTATTAATACTATGGAGGAGTTTTGTGGTGAATGCGAGATAAGATAGAGATTTGTTATGTTTGCCTCATATTTTTTATTCCTAAAAATTTCCAATCGAATTCGGCGTTTAAAGGAGTATTCCTAGCTTCAGTTTAAGCTACAGACAGGGGACATACGACGTCTGACCAATATCGAAGATCATGCACGCAAACAGAAAGTCGACAAACGTCTGAAGCTTGTGCAACAAGCTTCAGATGTTACGTCTTCAACGATTTCATTAGACGTCCGCGCGCTCTCGGCATTTGCTGAAGCTTTTGGGCAGATGTCTGTCAAGCCCTTCAGACGTCTGACGTCGTCTTGGGCCGAATATTTGCAGTTTCGAGAAATTTGGGAAATTAGTTATTTAGTCATATCTCTAGCATACTATATATATTATAGTATTTAGCTTTTGAGATAATTTGAACCCTTTGTATTTGTGAGAGGAGGTTAGGGTTTTGTGAGATTTCATCAACCGTTCGTAACACTCCATATTTGTTTTATTAGTAAAGCTTCTTTTTCGTCCATGGTTTTTCCCGTATGGGTTTCCACGTAAAATCTGGTGTCTTGTTTGATTAGTGCTCTTATTCCTGTTATTTTTGTTTATTTGATTTGTGCTTCTCTATATCGTTTGTATTGTTTCGTGATCGTGTTTGCCGCAAGAAGCTTTTTGTGCAGCCATAGTTTTTTCAGTAATCCACCTATTGTGCCCTATGGGATTTGAATATTTAAGCTGGGATGCTTTGACTGCTGCATCAAAACTCGGAAGTTATGATAACCATTAATAATAATTTTTTGTTCTAATGCTTAGCTCTATAGCAAGAAGGATGTTTATGGATGTCAAACATATGCAAATGGTGTCAAATTCCTTAAATTGGAAACTATAGGCAAGACATGAAATATGCCATGAAGCCTAAAATGGTTAGTTGTCTGTTGTGAAACTTACCTTATTGCTTGTGTGTTAAGCTCATGCAACTGAGAAATGCTCTTCGACAAAAATGAGCAATTATTTGAATTTTGAACCTAGGTTGCTTTTATACCGACTTAAATGCCCTTGCCATTCCATCAAAACCTGGAAGTTATGATCGGCATTGAAGAATGATTTTATTTTCTGACACCTAGCTCTTCTTGGATAATAATGATTGTGTCGAACATCTCCGAATAGTGCCAAATTTCTTATATAGGCAAGACATGAAATTTGCCATGAAGCCTACATTAGCTGGTTGTCGGTCGTGAAACTTACCGTATTGCTTGTGCGTTAAGCTCATGCAACCTCGAATTTCCACTGAACGAAATTGAGCAATTCTTCTATTGGGACTTGCTCATTTTATCTGTTTCTAATATAAGCTTAAGAGTAAAGAGCCAATGTGGGAACACATTCTACGATGAACGATGATGATATAATGATGTGTGTGCATTCATGCATGATGCATCACTGGTCTTCTAAATAATATGAAAATGTGATAGCAACATGAGCTGTAGGCTTCGGTATCGATTTTCAAACTTGACTTTTAAGATAGCTGTGTGAAATTCCCTAATAAAACGCGTGGGCTTCAATCATAATCTCCAGCATACGTTCATGAAGGTCTGTTTTTAAGTCCTAATCCTCCTTGATTATTTGTAATTGCATGTCCTTTATTCTCTGCTCTCTACAAACATTTATGTGTATAACCGCTCAAAAGCTTAGTGTATACACATGAGAAAGAAATTGGACAATAGTTAAACAAATACCAAATTCTCAATATATCTGATAAACATGGCAAATTTCTTGACCAAGTATTTTTTTCTCTAAACCATTTCATTTAGAAATTAGGAAATGATGCTTCTTATTTTAGTCTCCACTAAAGCTACAACATAAAGGGAAATATACAAAATTCTATGTTGATTCTTCTTGTGCAACACAACATGCACAAAACTTGTTGAACAACAATAATTATACTAGAAATACTCACATATTCATAGACCTCTTATGTGGTAGGTCCTTGTGTTCAATTTTTTCAAAGATGGATCGAGGTGTAGCTGCAACCTAACCTACATACAAGACTCTTGATACATAAGAATTTTCTTTTAAATAGCTATTGTGTTTCCCAATGTTTTGTCTCTAAATATTGTCTGTTAATTAAGTTTCTGGTCATTTTACTGCAGGTATCTATACTATTCTGACCTCAGCCTTTGGCGTCCCATGAGTGCAGCAAATTCACTTCTTTACTCGGGAGTATACACTTCTTTACCGAACATTATTGCTGGAAGTTATGACCAAGATTTAAGCAGGAAAACACTTCTCAAGTATCCTCAACTGTACGGAGTGGGGCCAAGAGAAGAAAGCTACACCTTTAAATTGTTCATGCTTACAATGATGGACTCCCTTTGGCAAAGCCTTACAATATTCTTCATAATTGTGTTTGTTTATGACCATAGCTCTTTGGATGGTTCAAGTCTAGGAGACATTTGGATATTTGCACTTGTCTTGGTTGTTAATCTTCACCTCGCAATGGACGTCATTCGATGGGAGACTAAAATACATGCAGCCGTTTGGGGAAGCACGATTATAACTTTTGGGTTCCTTATTATGATGGATTCATTTCCTGGGGATCCCGATTATAGGTACTTAGTCTGTCTTTGGCATTTTTAATAAAATGGTAATTGCATATAACACCCCTTATTTAGAACTGATCACTCGTTAGCTGGTTTGTGTATATATTTCAATATTTGGAGATGGGTAAAAAATTTGTGTATAAAAAAGGTTATGATGTCTTTTTTCCTTTCTGGGTTTTTCATATTGCGCTCTCTCTCACTCAAAAAGATGTTAGGTTTTCATGTATGTTGCCAACCGAAGTTGTTAGTACATGAACTCAAAAATATGTTTAGTCTTCATATATATTAAAAACGAAGTTAGCACATGCCAGCCAACCTTGGGTTAGTCAATCGTCATGTCAAACTCTTTTTGCTCCCAATCAGTGCTAGGTGCTAATTGTTGAGGTATTGCTCATGATCTTGGTTTAGGCTTCGCTTGCACCTGAAACCAGTCACTTGCATTTAGTTTGTCTTGGAGACTATTGTTGTGCCAAAAGTCCGAAGTTGTGATGAGAATCGAGAGACATGGTTTATATTCTAACACATCCCAGCAAGTTAATGCCCCTTTTTTGTTAACCAATACGTAGGCTTCTTTTTTTCTGGCAGAAATATATTTTTTATCCACTCTTTAAATGTGGGCCCAGAGGGATTTATTGAACCTGGGATGCTACGTCACCATCTTGATATAGATTAATATCCTAAAATTCCAGACTTTGTTAAAGATTACCGCTTTATGAACGAAATAACAATGCTTATATTTTTCCCTTGTATGTCAGGACATTTTACCATTTAATTTCTTCCGGAGTATTTTGGCTCACAATTCTGTGCATCTTGACAATAGCATTGTTTCCTCGTTTCGCATGCAAAATGTTCACTGGATACCTGCGGCCCGATGATATCCGCATCGGAAGAGAAATGGAGAAGTTGGAGAAGGAAGATGTAAAGGATGAAATAATTGGATAGGTATTCCTTTGTCTTCTTTTACTACCACTACTTTTTGTATTTTGGTCACTAATGATGTTTATCTTTAGGACCAATACTTGACTTTAAACAATCAGTCCAATGTTCATCGATGATAGTTAACTTATGCATACTAGTTAAAAAAAAATTCAACATTTTTTCAATTTTGCAAGGGTAAATTGTACTAAATCCCATTAAACATTATATATTATAGATAGCATCATTGAATACCGGTTTTTACTTTCATTTTGATGGGTTATCAATTACTTTAAGTGGCAGTTAAATAGTGTTATTTGATCTATAGAGTTTAATGGTGTTATGTAAAGTACAGTAAAAGTTATGGGGTTTTAGTATAACGTAACTTTTTTGAACGCAATCCAACATGGACATGCCATTTTTCTTGTTAATTATACGTGTACTCATTGCCGTTTTGCAACAATGGAACATTTTACGCCTCTTGATCAAAAGGTCAAAAAGTAAAATATTTCACCAAAATAAACTTCAAAAATAGCGTAAATTTATTATGGCCCCTTAATTCATGCATATATTATTTGCTGGTCAGGTTAGCTAGGGAGCAGAGACGTGTGATGAGGTGTGCAGGTTGAAAGCTGGCTTATGCCCTCCCCGGGTTTGAACAAAATGTAACCCGTTGCTACACTTAGTCGTAAAATGTACTATTTTTTTTGTAAGTCGATACGAGTTCAAAATCTCTTGTATAAATAAACATTTGTGTAAAAACTACATAAGGCGCCATGAACTTTTCCAAGTTTTTAACAAAACACCATTGAAGGCATGGTGTTTTTTGCAACTTTCATTCACTGTTGTATGTAATTTTAGTACACTTTTTAAGCTTCGAATGGTGCTTAATGTATATATTAAAGTTTGATGCTGTTAATGAGCTAGAAATGAGATTTGTTGTGGAATTAATAAATAAGATATCGTTCACTTTTAATCAATTGTTAGTTATGTCTGCATGCTGAAGGATTAAATTTGCATGTTGATTTGAACTCTGGATTAATGTTGTTTTTTATTATTTTGAAGAATTATATCAGTATGCACTGAATGTGCCAGCATAAGATTAAGATTGTATTTGAGCAACTTGAAAGACCATTAACTTTAACTGACAGGACAATTTTTATTTATTTTTTTAACTTGCTTTTCTATGCATCACAAGTTACACAATATGACGTTCAGAGATTAAAAAAAAAACAATTTATTTTCTTGTGTGTTCCTCAAAGTCCTTAATAAATTATGCCCATCTTAAATTTATTGTCGTCTCCTTGCATGCTCATAAATTTAAATTTATGGCTACTCAGGTAATTTTAAAACCCGCATTTTGCCCACCCAATTTAATTCATTACCAAAATTTCCTCTATTTAAATAATTGATTAAAAATATATCTTTCTTTTTCTCTCTTTCTTCTTCCAATACCCACATTTAATTCAATCAGAAGCATTTTAGGAACACCATAGGCAGGCAATTATAATATTGAATAAATGAAAAGTAGTTTTTTGTTTGTAAAAATATTTAAGTAAAGTTTTGGGTATTTTCTCAATTCAACCTAAATCTATTCCTGCTCATAAATTTGTGGAGAGAGCATCAAACGACATACAGAAACTGAACTTACAAGCACATAACAATGTTTTAAAAATTAAACCCAACATAAAATACACAATTAAAGAAAAGGTCGACATCTTTATGAGTTTGTAAGGTAGAGAGGCAAGGAAAAATGGGTAAGAAAACACAAAAATAAATTGAAAACATAAACATTGAAATCAATAGAGAAAAAACGAGTGAGCTATGGGACAAGACTTGACTAAAGCTTGATTAGGATTTTCATTTTCAAGAGGTGATACATATAGTAACAGTGCTATAAAAAATGGAATATTCAGATTCGGTGGCAAAACAAACAAATACTGCAATATTCGGTTGAATATGCGGTCAAACCGATTATTCGCCGCACAAACCATATATTTGGATGAATAACGTGAATATTCAGCCGATTTGGCCGGCTTGGCCCAAAAAAAAAACTAAAAAAATCAAGTGTGATATTTATAACTTAATTAATAAAACAAGTAAGAACAACACTTAATATTCCACAAACACTCTCCTCATTCTTCTTTCTCAACCGAGATTCGAACCCACAATCTTTTAATTAAGTTCGGACGCCTTATCATTAGGCCGCATATATAATAGTTTTCTATATCTTTATATTTTTTGAATTTTTTATATATAATATTTATATGAAAATATTGGCGACCGCATAATTTAAATAAACCGAAATTCATCAAATAAACGGATATTCTTTATTTGCGGGGCCAACCGAACAAACTCCAAACCCATTCTTTACAACATTGTATTGCAAAATTAGCTGTCAAGATTTTTTGGGTGCAGAATCAGTAGCTGCAGGAAGATTGTCAAAAATGAAGGGACCCAATTTTCCCATCCTAAATAGAGCTAGCAACTTTTTGGAGACCATAGTGCGAGCTTCATCTGATTCAGATGCCTTCTGTGGTATCCTGAATGCTTTTTTGAGCATTGTAAGCTGTGTATCAATGAGACTTTCTAGCTCCTTTTCTTCCTCCAAATTTCCATCGAATTCTGCGAACGAAACATATAGTGTTCTTTGCACTTCCTTCACAAGATCCTGTCACCATATGCAAAATTGAGTTCTGCTAATAAACTGAATGTACCAACATTATATCCAAACTTTACAGAGTGAAAGCATGAGCTCTAGTGCATATTATGATATTAGTTTCTATGAAGTCAATATATAATCGTAGCTGGCTCAGTAACATATGTATAGCTGATTGATAAATTATACCTCAATATAGCAGACATCAGAATCATTTACTCGTCTCTTTCTATTAGGTGCCGATTCCCTTGGCACATTTCCTCCCTTGGATTCAAATGAAGGTTCTGTGGTTTGTAATCTGTTCAAACGCTCCCAGTGCAGGGGTGTTTTTCGCGAGTTCAGAATTGCCAGTAAATATTGAGCAAGCCGTTCTTCGCCTACTACCGAATCTTTGACGGACCCTATATGAACAGAATGCAAATAATACGACAAAGTGGATGTTAGCATGAGACAGGTTGCAAAGTTGGAATTTTCAGGTCAAATGGCTGAGCACAAGGATGGATTATGTACCATATACTGGGGAAAGTCTTGGCAAGTATATATGCAAATTTTAAATAAAATTTGAAAGAAAATTGCAGATATAAACATAACTAATTAACAGTTTGCTGAGATGAAAGCACATGCCATATGTAAATTCATAATAAACATTTGACCATTTTTGGAATGGTTTAAATATCTTCTGTATCCTTTTATGCTTATATAAAAGGACTGATTCAGCTGGGAAAAGTTCTCCTACAGGTAGGAAAATCTTTAGGGCCTGTTTGGTAAAGAGAACCCAAAGGAAATGTGTGATTCCCACAGGTATCATATGCTTTCGACATGGGTATCTTTCTCCCTTCAAAAGAAGTGGATACTCTCTCTCCCATCAAAATCATAGAAGATAATGTTGCTTCGCCAAAAAAACGTGTGATTTTCCTCCTATCTTTCGTTTCCTTCTTCCTCTACCATAGCAGCATCATTCTCACTCACTAGCACTGCCTTCAACCCTTCTCCCTGACCACAATTCACAAGGTTAATTTAGGAAAGTTAAATTCTTGGGGATCCTTTTAGTGCATTAAACAAGGAATATTATTTCGACGAATGCTCAGATGACTAAGAGTTACGAGAACTCAAGAGAATATGACGCCCCAAAATCACATTCTTAAGAATCTGATTCCTGAAAACATTTCTGGAAATGTAATGGCAGGAGGGAATGTTAAATTGTTAATACTTGTTGCACTAAACCGTCCTTTGGTGTATCCTCACCCCCATAGCTCGTACCTTTCTACTTGTAACCCGCAGGTTGTTATTGTTGCCAAGCTTCTATCCGGTTTGGAAACAGAATGCATGGATATGGTAATTGTGTATATTAATAAGCTAAGAGGAGCCCAAAATACCCTATCCCTCTTAAATCCTCAAAACACAAGGAAAATTAATAACACACGAGAGAATAACAAAAAGAACTACAACAATACCTGTTAAAGCTAGCTTCAATCCAGTCTCTATATCTGAGATGCTAGGCACCAAGATGCCAGGTGTATCCAGAACATATATGCTAGGCTGGTTTGCAATCTGTGCACATCACTCTAGTTTAATCACACTTGTAAAAGTTACTAGAAATAAAGGAAACCTTCTCAAAATTTAGAATTGAACTATAAACTTATTTGGTACTTTCGGTCAAGAAAGAAATGATGAATCTCAGGCCTGTTTGGATACAATAGAATTTAGGATCGGAAACACAAAATAGAGATTCTCCATCTTAAAACTCTATGTGCATCTGCACCCTATGACCATGACCTGTTTGGGCACCGTTTTTCCCTTGCATGTTGTAGATGACTTCTGCTTATCAATCTTCCCATTGTTCTCTTGTACATTTAATTACTTATGCTTGTAAACATTTCAAGCTACTTTTTGTCAGATGATGTAAATGTTCAAGTCAGGGCCTAATCAGCATCTCATGAGACAGTGAATTAATATAGCTTGCATGAATTTCAGCAATGAAAATCACCAAATAAAATAACACAGTTACAAGATAGGAAAACCATCATCTAGTTAGGGCCGGCATACTCAATAGGCATGCTTTGGAAGAGGAAATGAAGATGTTAATAACGAGACCTTGTATCCAGCAATATCTTGTGTGACACCTGGCAACGGTCCAACAGTAGCTCGCTTAATCTTCTGCTGCACTAAGGGAAAACAACAAAAAGCTCTGCTCACTGATTTCATTAAAGCAGATCACAAAACAAAAAGAAATGAATCCTTTGGATATTGGCAAATGGCATGTCTTGTAACTGCATTTTTACCAGGAAAACGTGAAAGTGCGATCCGATGAATGGAATTGATTAGAGCTGACTTGCCAACATTAGGAACACCAACAACCATAACAAGAAGGGTAGGCTCCTTAGAGATTGATTCCTTTAGTTTCAATTCCACGAGCGAAAGGAGCTATGCACATAAACCCATATCAGCAATTCATACAAAACTAGTATAGCCATACAACAATTATAATTGAAAAGTAGTTGGAATAACTTCCTGAAAAGGGAATAAAAGCATCACATTTTCCCTAATTTCAAAGTTCATGAAGGTAAATTATGATGAGTATCAGTAAATAAAAAGTCAGAAATGTGCGACTAGATAGATTATGTCAGCCTAAACATCAGTATACGTTTCAGGTTTACATTAATTAGCCTCAGGCCCGACTATATGCCAATGCCATATATTTGTGACAAAGTCTCATGGTTGTTGTTTGTGTCTGAACTAATTGTTTCATGATTTGAACCTGATTTAACTTTCGAACTATTTTGCTCACAAATTTAATAAGCGACCGTTTTTCTTCTAAAACTGACCAGGTTATCACTTAACATTCCATTCAACCAAAAATAAAATCAAATATGAAATTCTTGAGAAAATACTAAGAAGAGCACCACTATCAAATGAATGACAATAGAAAGGCAAAATAAAGCCTATAGTCCTTGCCAACTATAGTCATCTTCACCATGATCTATATTTTTGCAATCAAGTTGTAATCATGAAGCATGACTCCAAGTCAAAAAAAAAATCCTCAATATGCATTAAAATGAGTTTTCTAACTAGCTGACTGCCCAACAGTTGTTGGCACATTCGTGGCCTAGGTAGCTATAAATGAGAGAGGGTCTGCCTATTTATGATCATGGAACATAATATTATGCAGTGGAGTAGCAACATTTCATAGTCTCTTAAAACTAAGGAAAAGTCTGCTCGACAGGAAGAATAAAGGGAGCACGAAAAGTAATAACACACTTGAATTCATTCAACAGTAAGGCATGATCGTCCAAAGCGTCAAAGCATCCACAGTAACTGTAAATAACAACTTCTAACATAGGCTGCACTAACTATTACTATATCATAATAAAAATTAGCAACCGATGAGCAAGCTTTGCAAGTATATAAGCAGTAAACAGACCTGGTTTACAGAACTTTTGCTATGCGCGTTAATTGAAAGACAATCTTGGTTGCACGACTCGAAACGTTGAACCCAGCGCTGCAAGTTCAAGGAATAGCATGCCTTTTTAGACAATATGCTATAAAGGTGAATACAGGAAAAACAGAGTAAAGAAGGGGGATCAGATGACCGATTATAAATCCTGATAAGACAGAACGTTCGAAGCAGAGAAAAGGTAAAGTGGCATTATAACATTACATCAAAAGTTTTTATCTTTTTCCTCTATCATTTATTTAAAGAAGGATCCATATTTTCAAAGTTCGCCTCTAAGTTAGTGTCCAATTTCTCAAAACTGAGGAGCAACCCTATAATATTTTTCTAGACTAAGTTGTATCTTGGTTTCAGAGAAATTTAAGAGGGGTAGTTATTCTCTATTGTTTGGTACCAAATGAAAATGAGAATGTACAAAGGAAAACGGAAGACTTCCTTAACATTTTCACTTCTTGCATCTAGTGAAAGTGAGAGAAAGTACAAACTATATCTTTTACTCAAGCATGGTCATATATCGATCAAATCAAGTTTCAACTTCCATTCAGTGAGGTGCTGTTTAAGAATGGAGTTAAGTTTTCTAAACTGGAATTTCATAAAGTTAGCAAAACTTAATACCAAAATGCTAACTTTACCCAATTTGGCACTCATCCTGGAGTTGAGATAACTTAAGTTATCTAAACTCCAATCTAATGTAAGGTTTTTAAACTCCATTTTCTCAAACACATCTATTATACTTGAGTTAACAATAAACTCCGGTTATACTAACTCCATACCCAAACAGGGAATTTTCTCTCTAATTATTTAGTTCCAAACAAGAAAGAAACTTTCTTTTTCCAATCCTTGTGCATTTCGCTTTGATTCATTTAAGATGACACTTACATGTATGATGTTGGGATTAGCGAGGTCCTTCTTGTTGAGAGCAATTACGCGCCTCTTATGTGAAATGACTTGTTGGAGATCCTCGTTCGCAGAAGACAAAGGAATCTGCTTTCACGCGCACACACAAGTATTTATTCGATTACAAGAGACAACATGGGCAAAAATTGAGAGGGGGAAATGAGATAGGGGAAAGTAAGTGAATCACTGACGCGGGCGTCGCGGACATCGATGACGAGGTCGGCGAGCTTGAGGCGGTTGCGGATGGCTCGGGTGGCTGCGGCCATGTGGCCTGGGAACCAGTTGATGGCGCCGCCGCCGCCGGCGATCTCCGCCACCCGTTTCCCCACCCACGACCCCATCCTCTCTCTCTGTGTGAGATCCAAATTTTTTTGAATTCTATGATTTACCAGCTATCGTCTTGCTCAAATCGAACAAATTGAAAGCTGCAGCCATGGGCTTAGGGTTTTAGCAGATTGGGTCATAAAGGGTTTTTCTATATTCAACCCCTGAAACTTAGCTAATTCTAAATACAACCCCTGAACTAATTACCAAATTCTAAATACAACCCCAAACCAGATTGATTAAATAAGACCATATAGTTAGACCCTCTTTGAATATAAAGTTGGGATAACTGTAATTTATATTTAAGTGGAGGCGGAGAGGATGCAAACTATGATTTGCAAACCCTAAACTCTAAAAATAAAGTTTATAAAGCTTTGATCATATTGCAGTTGAGATAACTGCAGTTATCTCAACTCCAAAATGATTATAAACCAAGGTAAAAGTTAGCGTTTTGTAGTTTGGTTTTCCTAACTTTATGAAACTACAGTTTAGGAAACTTAACTTCTATCCGTTCTTATTAGTTTTGGCTGTTATAGAGTTGAAATTACCAAAATACCTCAAGCGGTTATATTTTTTTCTTTTCGATGCCCATTAAACTTTTACAGATAATAGTCTATAGACTATAGTTTCCCTTCTTCCTCACTGCTCTGCTATTGCTCCTTCTTCCTCCTCCTTTGAAAAATAACACTTTAATATGTAACTTTTAGGATTAAAACCCTCTAGATTCAACTTGAACGTAAATTAAGTCTATTTTAATAATCAACAATTAAACTTTAATTTTATAATTATTTTTTAATGGATATTTTTAAATTGATTAGCAGAATGGCTATAACATGCTCATATTTTTTCAATAAAAACATAGCGAGTGAAGAAAAAACTACAGACGAAAAGATCGTATTTAGTTTTTTGGGTTAATTGCACCGAAAGAAACCCCCCTTTAGTTTATCTTGTTAGGGATTTATACCTCCTCGGGTGATTTATCAAGGCAACTTCGTCCTTTGCTCTTCAACCAAATCTCTCAAAAAAAAAAAAGAAAGAAAAAAGCATTCAATATTTATTCTAAAAATCACAGACAACTGAAGGTGGTATAATTGACATTTATGAAAACTAAAAGGGGAAATGTGCAATTAATCCTATTTAGACGGATCCGGGTTTTGGGGAAGGAACCCGACCCATATACAGCCATCATCTCTTCTCTCTTTCTTAAATTCAAAAAGGTACAAAGGTTTTCTGAAGAAACTTTCAAGGGTTTCCATGGACGATGGAAGGTTTCATCCTGTGAGATGCCGTCACTGTGTTGGGCCTCTTTCAAAGCACATGGTAACTCTCCTCTCTCTTGAATCTTTTCTCATAATTGTGTTGTTTTTTATGATAATCTTTAGACCCATCTGCTTTTTGTCATGCAAGGAAACAAGTAGTTGGGCTGTTGCCCCATTCATCCGTGACTGTTCCTATATGGTAAAAAGATAATTATTTGTATGTTACATCTGTTGGATTGAATTTATTTGCTTTTGGATTTGTTTATGGTTGTGTGTTTTTTCTTTTCCTTTTTGGGGTTTGGGGTGTTAGGTTGGTGCTGCTGTTGGCGGAGGGTTGAGCGCGTTCTATGGTCTCAATCTTGGTATGTTTGTTTGTTTTTATTATTTATTTGTGATATAAGATTATTTTGAATGTGAATGTGAGACATATGATTCAGATGAATAAGAATTGGGCTTAGCCATTGGTTGCTATCACTATATTGAAGTGGTTGAAATTTTGCATTGAAGAACGATATCCTGTTACTTTGTTAAGGAATATTTTTATATGGTTTTAAATGGTCAAGTCTTGGTTTGTTTGTAGAGACTATGACTTCCTTAATATAGGTTGGGGGGGGGGGAGAGCAAATCTGGAGGAAATCAATGAAGTATGTCATGACCGTCTATTTTTCTACCATATTCAATACCTTTTCTGCTTTGTTTTGGAAGAAGAGACCTAAATTGAAGCTTCTGTTGAATTTTTTAACGGAAAAGAGTTTGATGATTCCAATTATAGAAGATATGGGATGAAATTGAATGTCTATGATACCACATATCACACAAACAGATAATCAGATCATTGAATGAACTGTAGAAGGGAACACTGTCAAAATAGTTTGAAAGGACATAGATCAAATATCCAATTCCTGAAAATACATTACTATGTAAAATTAGCTAAATAAAATTTGGATAAACATTCTTTTGTTCGCTTGGGATTGACCGGAAAGAGTATATTACGGTTTTCTTCTAAATTCTAGCACATGATAAGACAACTATCACCCTTAAGAATTTATTGGATGGATAAGTGATGATGGTCTAAAAGGTAGCATAAAGATGAGGAATAAAAATGAGGAAAAATAACCAAAATGGTTTAGGCATGTGCAATAGAGACTGTCAAGTGAGCCGGTTAAGATCAGGAGTTGCAAAATTGTAGTCAATGAATAATAAAACAACAAGAAATAGTATTTTTTTTTAAAATCAACCCCCTTCGGAGATCGAACTTGCGACCTCTCACATTGGAGAGGAAATTGGTACCAACCAGAAATAGTTATAGGTTTACATGAACATGGATGAAAGAAGTTAAAAAGGATATCTTAGTCAAGTTAATCTAGGAGATGAACCATACAAAAAGTTGAATGGAAGAAAATAATTCATGTAGCCAGCCCCTAACGTTTGGGGTGAATACTTTGTTAGTAATAAAGGTGGTTGTTCATGTTATCATTTCAACGTGGGAATTGCCAAAATTACAGATCTACTAACTAGACTAATGACTAGGGATTGAAGAATATTGGAAATGGTCGGAAGAAATTGACTAAAACCAAGTACTTAAAAATGACGCAAACAATATTAATTATGTTAACAACTTAAGATATTTAGGGAGCAATAAGGACATGGTTCAATGTCCATTAAACTCATGAATGTTTGTTTTGTTTTTATTTGCTTCATGTATATTCACTCTTACCTTGTATTAGTTTATATCAAGATGGATGCATGGAAATACCATTAGAGTAAACAAAAAACAGTAAATGATTGCATTCGTAAGATGTTAGAGCTCACAGCTGTAGAGGATAAAATGAGGGTAAACCATATAAGATGGTTTGGACATGTGCATTAGAGGCCAATAAACAAGCCGGTTTGGTGGAGTGACAAAATTGTAGTTGATGGAGCAAGAAGGCTTATATTTAGGGTTAACAAACATTGATGGAGATGATTAGAAAAAAGATATGTTAATTGTTAGTTTAATTGATGAGACACACCTTCTGAGAGTTGATTGGAATAAAAAGGTTCATGTAGCCTGACCTAAAATTTGAGATAAAGACTTGTTATTGTTGTTGGTAATTGGTTGTTCTTGTCAAAATTGACGTACATATTGATATGTGTGCAGCCAATTTTATGTATCAATGTTTGTATGGTTTAAATAAAAGAATCATGCTTCAAAAAAGATCTTTAATCTCCTACATATCTCAATGTTGTTAAAGAAATAGTGTGTACATGCATAAGTTTGCACGAATATTGATGTGCATTGTGATGCACATATTGTTGTCTTTGTTGTCCATATCTTTTGGTTAAGAAATTTCATGGACTACGATACATATATACTAAGGCTAAACTCCATAAAACTCCCCTCAAGTTTCGTAGTTTGGCTAAAAACTCCCAAAACCTTTGTAAACTCAAAAAATACTATGGATGCCGACCAAAGTTGATTATGACCGTTTTGCCCCTCTAATAATTATAATTAATGATATTAGTGATTATATGCTGATGGGGAATGGAGGTAGCGCCGGCACGGGTGGCGGTCGGCAGTGGCAAGTGGAACAGAGAGAGTGTGGGTGAAGGTGAGGGGGCGAAGTTGGGGGCTTGAGGAGAAGAGAGGAGGGGGTTTGGGTCGGAGGGAGGAGGGGTTGGGGTGAAAGTTGGATTGGATTTGACCCGAACCCAACCCAACCCGACTTGGTTTTTCCGGGTTTTTTTGACATCCTATACCTGCCCGAACCGATCGGGCGGGATGAAAATTAGATAAAAAATCGGGCTGGGTATAGGTTTAGTGTTAAACCCGCATGTCCAAACCGTAAACCTCGCCCGAACCCTAAACCTGGCCTGAATCAAACCCAGCTTCTTTGTTCGATCCAACTGATATATTACATAGATATTTAATTCTAAATATTATAAAATGCTTATTGTGATTTATTGTAGATATCAGTTAGTGCAATTTTTAAGTGTAGTTTGTAAGTCTATCACATATAATTTACGTAGTTTTATCAGAGTATAAATTGTGTGCATATATATTAGGTAGAATATACTTAAGTATTATACTTTTTTTTTGATAAATTATCATTGGCAAAGCTCGAAAAACCCGCAAAAACCAACCGACTCTCATAAACCCGCCCGAAACCCGAAATTACGGGTTTACCGTATTATAAATCCATCGGGTTCGGGCGGGTTTTGGATTTAGGTTTTAATTTTCGGGTCGGGTAAAAAATTATCAAAAACCCACTCAATCTAGCCCGGTTTCACCCCTAGGGTGTCGGGGTCGGGTTTGGGGGGAGGGAGGAGAGAGGAGGGGGTCGGGGCTGAGGAGGGGCGAGGTCGGGGGTGGAGGGGCGAGGGCTGTGGGTAGGATGGGGTCAGGGTAGGGTGGGCGGGGTGAAGGAGAGGGGCCAAGTCGATGGTGCTGGCTGGGGGTGAAGGAGGGGGAGGGGGTGGTGGGTGGGAGGAGGCTAGGTCGGAGGTGGCGCCGACGCCGACAATAACCAGTGGAGGAAGAAGTATGGTTAGGGTTAGTGAAGATGGTGGAGGAAGAAAAAGAGTAGTTTTTTGAATTTTTGAAAGTTTTAATATGATGTGGCAACTTTAATGACGCGGCGGTGACATGGCACCGTTAGTGGTGACTGGCGCCGTTATCCATGACAGCCTTAGTTTTAAAAGGTTTTGGAATTTTTTGCCAAATAGCGAAACTTGAGGGGAGTTTTCTGGAGTTTAGACTATATACTAATAACAGGGATATGCTTACCATGTTAATTATGAAAAGTCCAAGTAAATTTCTCTCTCATGTAGTCACCTTTACACATCCGAATGAAAATCCTCGATCCACTCATGCGTGAACAATCAGATGTCTGGGCATGAATTAGTGTGCATTCATGTATACGCTCACTTATTTTCCTTTTCTAGATATTTATTTCTTCTACATAATCACTTTGTCAGTTTTGTATGCCACAATACTTATTATTTGGATTATTTATTTACTTACTTATTTTTTATTTATTCTGGTGCAGCTATGCCTATTGCGACGAGATATGTGAAAAAGCCCTATGTGGTTACAATTCCTTATTGGTTATGGATGCATTCTTGTATGCAAGCATGCCCCATTGATTATTCCCACCCCTTTAAGTAATTAGTGTGTGCACACGTGGGGCGTTCACTCAAGCAAGAGAAAACAAAGGAAAAGGACTCTTATGAACCTTAATTTTCTTTTATAGGACTACAATTAATCCCCGAATTGGCCATTTTGCCAACTCCTATGAAGTTACAAATAGAAAAAGTGGTTGCAGTAACAAAGAATAACCAATATCAATCTTCATATCAAAATTCAAAACCTTGGTTAAGTGCTTATAAAATGTTGTTGTCACTAAATTATATGCATAAGTCGGCTCTTTTGACTAACTTACAGAGAAGCCTCTGTTTTCGACTTTTCTTTCATAAAGTCAAAGAAAATATTTCATAAATTTCTACCCAAAATATATTCTAAAAGTTCGTATACGACGAAAACTTGCCTAGGATACATGCTATTTGGATGGTATATTACTATGCTTGTTTTGAGAAATATTTTTTTGGTCTGAATTACATTTTCATTGGATATATTTTTGGTGGCTTAAACGTTCCCTAGCAATGAAGTTTATAAGCTCTTTATAGTCTTTGTAAAATCCTTTCGACATGCATATCTTTCCTTGCCTTTTCATGGAGAAGCTCAATGTAAGTTCTCTCATGTCATTTCTAACCAACCAGCATAAAGTCCAGCCTTGCCCATTATTTTTGCTTGAAACCATGAATTATAGTAATCTATTCATTTCTACATATAATCTAAAAGAAGAGAGGTCAAAATTTAGAATCTGGAGTCATTTTGAATCGCTGAAAACAAGAATTTAGTTGTTTTGGTGTTTTTTCCTTTATCGGAATCAACAATCAAACATAACTGGAAGAATGGCTGTAGTTGTGGTCGTTATTTTACCCTTAATTTTTGCTAGTTTGCGGATTGTATATCGTGGCAGGCTAATTAACAGAAGAAATAAACACATTATTTGTTTATTCATTTTTCAGGCTCCTCCTGTGATAGTCTTCTCTACTGCATGTGCTGGATTAGCAGGTGCTAAATTTCTTTTCCCTTTCTAGACTATAAATTTGGGCATTGCGGCAATTTATTTATATGAAGTCTCATGTGAATGCATACTATGTACATTAGATCTTCATTCATCATATTTATACCTTAATTTGATAAAATAATATTTCCTAGATCGAGGGCTTCTCTTCATCAAGCTAGATAGTGTGATTCAACTGGAATTAGATACCAAATCCACAATCCACAATATACTGATGGTAATCTTTTTTGTGGAAGAAAATCATAAAGAATTTGTAAAATGACTTAACCTACGCCATTTCCCAAACTTAACCATATATATATATATATATATATATATATATATATATATATATATATATTTGAGGTATTGGAACATATAACTAAAGATTGGAATTTGACATAAACATCTTTTGCCATAGAGGACACGGCCAAAGTTTATATTTATAATTGGTAAATTACTTCGGTGCGTCCGATATTGGGGGTTATGGGATAGGGAGTAGGAACATCTTTTCAAAGGAAGATGCGGCACAATGATTTGGATCGTATTTTGGACGAAATATGGGAAATGCATAGATGTATTATATGCTTCATGCATGAATTGGAGACTGGCTGGTATCGTGTTAGGTAAGCATTCTTGCTGCAGGAAATTGTTCGGAATCTACATCAATTACTTAAAAGCGCCTGCTAGCATATTACATTTGAATACCTGCACTAGCTCAGAGAAGATCGTATAATAAATGCAAAAAGCTTGGTTAATTCCCTGCATAATTTCTCATACTAATATCACTTGGTATATGCTACAACCCCATACGAACTATATCTAATTCCTTCTGAAATGTACGTAGGTGGTGCTGTTCCTGCTCTAGCGCAGCTTGTGTCCTCATCGAATCGTGCAACCATGCCAACTTCTTCCCTTGGACGGTCTACTGCTCAAGACGATGCAATGCACGAAACAAGCTCTTCTCCTCTCTAGTTTATTATCAGCTCTCGTCTGCTCGAAAATGTCCAAGATGCAAAATCTTTGATGATTTTTAACAGTGTGTTAGTATAGGATTAGGTGGGATTCATGTTGCTTGAGGCTTTTATGTTTCTTTTCGAGTTTTTCTAAATATTAGTTCATCTTTGTAAATATTATTTCAGGCAGGCCGGTGTTGGTACTCCGAGACCCGTGCTTTCGTACGGATCCAATTTAATAACCCCGTTTCTGCAGAGACGTAATCTCGTTAACACTTTCTAGATGCGTAATAGCTTAGCTAATTGTGAAGTGCAAATCTCCCAAGAAATAATTCCTACTAATCAGTAGCAATTGGGATCCAACTATTATTGTATGATAACTTTGATGGAAGCCAACAAAATTACAACACTGCGGAAGGTATGCGGAAACTTGGCAAGTTTTCTTTATATTTGGAACTTTCGATATGGTTTTTGTTCCTAACGATCTATGACCTTGACGTATGCCAACAAATCATAGGCTGATAGTCAAGTTTTCATTTAAAAGGAAAATCGCTCTCACTCTTTTCTTTTATAAAGTCACCCTTACACATAAGGATCTTCACACGAAGAGAAGAAGAGAGTTACAATTAAGCACAATACTCTTTAGGAGTTTCTTTCAATCTCAAACTGATACTCTAGCAAGTATGGATAATCAATTTCAAGCTTTTCAATCTTTTGTATGTAAGAGTGATTGGATAAGCAAAATGATAATCTCTTTTAAACTCATACAAGATGTTGGATTTTTCTTTTGAAGATCACTTGGATATTTGAAATAGAAAAGCTCAAGAAATTGTATAAGTGATGCTAAGAAAAATCCTACCCAAAACCCTTTTATAGCCCAAGGAAAAATAACTCAAAAACAAGTGGGGACAAGTATTTTAAACACACGGTAGACGTCTGAAGTTATAGAGCACAAACGTTTTGTCTCATATAAAACAAATACCCAACAGCTATAAACGATAATAATTTTGAAGAAATTTTTGTAGGGTGTTTTTGGTCACCCCATTGAGATGGGAATACGCGCGCGCTTATCAGGCGCATTACAGATTTCCCTGTCTAGGATAGGCTGGGGTTTATTGATTGTGAGGATCCGAATCTCCGGCAACTGCGGACTAAGCTGCCGTTAATTACCCCCTCGCCTTTGGAGCGAGAGAAGCTCCGATTGACGGGCCAAACAGGTCATGCGAACTCAATGTGCAGTGTTGTGTTTTGAAGGGGTTTTGGATATATCGGGGGGCCCGCAGAGTTTTTATGAGGGTCCCGCTATCCGGATAGCGGGCTGGGGGTCAAGGGGGCTAGCAGTCCTCTTACGGAGTGTGGGGCAGCGCCCCGTTAGAAATTTTTTCTAACGGGAGAGTTATTTTTAGTGTGGAGTGTGTAAAATGAGGGGAAAATGACATCCAAAGGACACGTGGGTGCCAGCGCCTCGCGTGCCTAGCATGCAGGCGCTAAGCGCTGACGCCTCACGTACTTGGCATGCGGGCGCTAAGCGTCAATAGCAAAAGGGACTTGGTCTCTGTACTGGGAGCTGTGCTCCTGAAAGGAAATATTCATTATTTTTTTTTTGTGTCTGTGTGTGTGTGTGTGTTTGAGGAGTTGAACCCCTAAGATATTTTGAAGCTGATGAAAGGGGCTTCTCCCTTAAGCTCTGGATCTTCCCCAAGGTGGGGTTCTTGGAAGTGGGTCTCTTTCTTCCTTCTCTGTTGGCCGGATCTTGAAGAACAAGAAGTATGAGATTTTAAAAATTTCTCCTTTTTGAGATCTGATGGCTTTTTGAGATCTGATGGAGATCTGAGTTTCCCTTTGTGGGTTTTGTGGTGAAACTATTTATTTTTTAGAAAGGAAGAGTTAAACTCTTGATTTAATTCAAAAAAAAGAAGAAGATTTAGAATCTTGAGGAAGGAGAAGGAGGCACAAAAACCCTAACCTTTTTTAGAGGAATGAAAAGTGTTTTATTCATCATCATGTAGCCTTATATAGGCTTGCACATTTACATATAGCACATTGGGCTTTACAAAATGGCATTCTGCCCATCTCATGCCTCATGTGCTCATTTCTTTTGCACATAAGCCATGGGCTTTACAAAAATTTGGCTTTAATGCTCATTTTGCTTACATTCATGCATAAAAAATTACATCAAAATTATTTATTACATGATTTTTTTTATTTCGGCATGGGGGAGGCCGGCCGCTTCATGTTCGGGCTCGACTCGGGCATGAGCCCACTTGATCTGGGCTTGGGCCCACCTGGCTTGGGGTTGACCTTGACTTTGACTTGGTCAATCGGGATACAATTTTCGACCTCATCAAAGTGCCCCCCATCAATAAATGCACACCACATATGTGGGTCGTGTGCATGAAATTGATGGATCTTCTTTCGTGTGGAGGCGACTTGCTTTGGTTACCACTTTTTGTGATGCGCTGTCCTTTTTACGATATGGATGGTCGACGCTTGACGCGTCTCCGAGACGGAGTGTTTGTGGTAGACGTTTCCCTGGTCCGGAGTGATCTGGTTCCCGCTTTGTAGGAAGCCTGCACTGCCCTTTTCACGATATGGACGGTCGACGCTTGACGCGTCTCCGAGACGGAGTGTCCGTAGTAGACGTTTCCCTGGCCCGGAGTGATCTGGTTCCCGCTTTGTAGGAAGCCTGCACTGCCCTTTTTACGATATGGACGGTCGACGCTTGACGCGTCTCCGAGATGGAGTGTCCATGGTAGACGTTTCCCTGACCCGGAGTGATCTGGTTCCCGCTTTGTAGGAAGCTTGCACTGCCCTTTTTACGACATGAACGGTTGACGCTTGACGCATCTCTGAGACGGAGTGTCCGTGGTAGACTTTTCCCTGCCCCGGAGTGATTTGGTTGACATGCCCTTGGCACGGAGTGTCGCTGGTCGACGTTTCCCCGAGGCGGAGTGCTTGTAGTCGACGTGCCCCCGGCACGGAGTGTTTGCTTGACGTTTCCCCGTTACGGAGTGTCGGCGGTCGACGTTTCCCCGAGGCGGAGTGTCTGCTTGACGTGTCCCTGAGACGGAGTATCTGCTTAACGTGTCCCCGAGCCGGAGTGTCTGCTGGTAGACTTATCCCCTACACGGAGTGTCGCTGTTGTTCGACTTGTCCCCGGCATGAAGTGTCGTTGTTCAACTTGTCCCCGGCACGGAGTGTCGCTGGTTGTTCGACTTGTCCCCGGCACGGAGTGTCGCTGGTCGACTTGTTCCTGGCACGGAGTGTCGCTGGCTGTTCGACTTGTCCCCGGCACGGAGTGTCGCTGTTCGACTTGTCCCCGGCACGGAGTGTCGCTGGCTGTTCGACTTGTCCCTGGCACGGAGTGTCGCTGGTTGACTTGATCCTGAGGCGGAGCATAATTCCAGCAGGGAAGGTAGATATCCCGAGACGAAGCATGATTTCGACATGGGGTAAATTCTGGGACGAAGCATGATTCCGCCGCAGAGATTGTTGGTTTGATTTGATTGGGGTTGACATCAGCATCGCTACACTGGAATATAGTACCAGAAACGAATCATCATCTGTCATGAGAGGATTTGGGGATTTGGTTTTGGTTTGGAGATTTTGGTTTTGGTTTGGCATCAGTACCGCTTACACTGGAATATGGTACCAGGAGCGAATCATCATTTGCCCTTCCCCGTAGGGGAGCGATGGCTTAGGAGACGGGTTTAGGTCTCTATCACCTAAGACTTTTCAATTTTATGAGCCGTAAGGGTCCCATAAAAGCATTTTCTCCCTACGAATCGAAAGGATCTCGTAGGTGTAATTTCTCCTTAGGAGTCGTGGGGACTCTTAAGTGTGTTTTTCCTTTGTGGGTCGTAAGGATCTCAAAAGGGAATTTTCTCCTCACAAAGTCGATAGGACTTTGCGAGCGCATTTCATTTCTTTTTCACGAGTTTGCGCCCTTTCGGGTTTTCACAAACTCGCGGGCAGTCTTGCTGTTTTTACTCACGGAGCCCTTTCGGGTTTTCATCCGTGCCCATTTTGCTTGTGGACATACCTTCTTTTTTTTTGGAACCTTCATCGCTGGGGGGCACTTTGAATGTGGTCTCGCCGGTAGGACTTGGGAGAGATTGGGGTTGTCACGCCCCGCTTCCCAGAATACGCTAAGATGGGCACGTGACATAGCCAACCATGCTACCTGTGGATAGGAAAAATCCTTCCACAGTCGCATTACGGCTGTAGAGATATCAAGAACAGGAAAGTAAACCAACTATCTAGTACATGTCCATAAGCCAGAGTAAAAGAGTCACGAATTAACAATGTGCGGAAGCCAAAAGGTACAATAAATGAAACACCTGGAAGTGAAACTACGTACCGACAGGAACTTCACCGCTCGGTCTAATAGCGGCAATACTCCTGATCAGTCTGCAACAAGGTAGAAGAATCTGGGCCATGCAAACCCAGACGTCAGCGCGTCATGTCATCAAATAATAAAATACAAACAGGGTAACAGGCAATGCCAAATATAATCATGAATGAAAAGCGGGTATAACAGTAATGTAAATCATGGCAGTGAAGGGTAGTGTGCTGTGAGTAAACTAAACTGTTCTATTGGGTTATCTACTCTCAAGTCTTTGAAATCAATTTGATGAATCATCGATATAACTCAATAGTATCCAGTGCATGCCCGGGACCGCGGTCTACAGACTCTCGGGCTGAAACCGAGACGTGCCGCTAGGCACTAAAACAGGAAATGTGTACAGATGAATGATGTCAGCAGCATCATCCCAAGGCTGGTCTAGCCTCTAAAACTGATCAGTATAAGAGAGCAACTGTCGAGTTACAAGTCAGGATTTCATCATTGATTTCCCCATGCCCCCAAGTTATATATGTCAAGTCAGGTATTTCGTAATCAAGAACTAATGCCAACACAGGATCAGGTAAGAGCAGGTTTGTCTGGATAGACAACAGGAACGGTCCGTGAGGACTGCATGTCAGGTTTGTTGGCATTAGACACAAGATCAGGTAACAGGTCAAGCCATGGTACATCAGGTCAAATCAAGTAGTGTACGGTACCATGTCGGGTCAAGTAATATGTGTGTAGCAAGTCATGTCAGGGTGTAAAAGATATCATGTGGGTGCTCATAATCAACTAATATAATCATGGTTATAAATAAACAAGCATGGGTATCAACAACACAATAAATTGGCACATGTAATAGGTTAAGCAATATGTGCAGATTAAACTACTTAGCTGTACGGTCATCAGTTTGTGTTTTCAGAGATGGTTTCAACATTATATGAATACAGTATGACAAATATGGATGTTAAAATCAGGTTAAGCATAAAGTAATCTAGAGATGCAATGACATGTATAATATGTTCAATGGATGCAATTATAACTAAAACCGGTTAAAGATGCGCACGGATGTCCGAAAAGTTATAAAACTATAAAATGGTAATGTAGGATGTACAACTAAGCAATATGTGATATAAATATTGATATAATAATATTAGTATGGATAGCATATTCAAAGCGATTAATAACTATAAAAGTGGTATTGATTAACCATGCACAAGAAAGTTCCGTTCAGAAATTCAGCATCACCCTGATTTGTAAAATAGCTTAAAAATAACAAACGTTCTCCAAAAGGGACGTGTCTTATACCAAAACAAAGATAATTCAATAAAGTTTTTAGTTTTATAAGTATAACTATCTCAGATTGTCCCTACAAAAAGTTATGAACATTAGAAATTGAAAGTTTGCTGCTGGAATTTCCCTGGACAGCAGTTTAGAGACAAATTCATTTGCATTTTACGTTATTTAAACAATTTATTTTGCAAGTAAATATTCCATAGAGTTATATTATTCTGAGTTAGCTTCGTAATGAACTAAAGAACGTATACTAATGATTTTTCTATGATTTATAATGAATTTTATAAGGTAAGGTGTACAGTAAATTTCAGATTTGTCATATCCGCTTTGCGACGACGTTTCATGCGTAAACTATAATATTTTCAAATGTATAACATTATAAAATGCAGATTATAAACTAATTAAAGATAATAATAAGAAATATTACGACGATATATATATTAAATGATATGGATGCAGTATAATGTAATCTAGCATGTCACAAGATAAGTTTTCATGATCTAGATTTAAAATGATAAAAACGGATGCAAACGGAACATCGAAACGTTATAAAATTAAACATGGGGTACTAGATTTAAACTATAGGTATGTTATTTATTTAAATAGGTATAAAAAGAATTATATAGCATATAGCAAGATTAACTTGCCTAAACGGAACAAGAACAGATTTGTACGGAACGTCCTTCGTCGGCGAAATGTCGCGACGCGCGCACGGTACACGGAACGGTTCCAAACAACGCACGAGGGTGATCACGCAAGTCAGGTACGTTCACTGGATCACTCGGATCGTCAGCGACGAGCACGGCTCCGGCGGTGATCACCGGAATCAAGAAACAAGATCAAGAAAAGAAAGAAGAAAGAAGAAGAAGAAGTTGTGTATTAAGTATGGAAACAAAAATTAAATAAATAAAATATATATAAATATATATATGCAGAGGAGAGAGAGAGAGAAATGAGTTATCAGTTTGTTAGGAAATTAGATTTAAAATTTTAAAAGATTTTAGATTTAAAATTTTAGATAAGAGGTTTCAGTTTGTTAAAGAAATCGTATGAAAATATTTAAACTAAATTTTAAAATTATATAAATTGAATTTTGGCGGGATACAAAAATATTCCAAAACGCGCTCGGGTCGGGTCTAAAAATTCAGATTTAAAATACGAAAAATATGTGCGACTTTCAAAATTCAAAATGAATGCTCAGGTAACGAAAATGCATACCCCCAAGAACGGATGCACGTACATGCGCGTAGCTATCTAAACATGTCCGTTTCACTGAACGGGACGAGAACACGATGCAAGAACGCTACCACAGGGTTAGGGGTATCAAGCAGGCTATGAAATGCAATTTTAAATAATTTTTCGTGATTTAAATTGTTATATGCACAAGATGTGATACTAGACAAAATATTAGTATATACTAAATCATGAGATGTACTAGTCCATGCAACAAGTCAAGGTAATCTATTAATAAGTATCAAACATGTTCAAGCAAGCAGGTCGGGTCGAATGAAAAGTAAAATGTAAAATACCATTCGCACCCAAGATACGCTAAATCAAGAAATATCACGAATAAAGAAAATACGAGAACTAGAATTGGTATAAATGAACTAGGGTGTTACATTATACCCAACTACAAAAAGAATTTCGTCCTCGAAATTCCAAGAACAAAGAAGGATAAACAATCAAGAATCGCAAGAATAGATGTGGAAACTTCTGTTGGATTTCAACTTCTCGTTTCCCCAAGTTGACTCTCCATGTGAGCGATTACCCCAAGAAACAAGTGCAAGAGAGATAACTTTGTTCTTAAGAACCTTTTCTCTTCGATCCACAATTGACATCGGTCGCTTCTCAAAGGTCAAATCTTCTCGTACAGTCAGTTTCGAATGATCCAATGCATGTATTTCATCTCGAGCATACCTACGGAGTTGAGGTACGAGAAACACGTCACGACCATTCGCCAGGGATTGCGGTAACGCCAAACGATAAGCCACTTCTCCAATACATTCCAAGATCTCGAAAGGTCCAACGAATCAAGGACTAAGCTTTCCTCGACTTCCGAAACGGATCACCCCTCTAGTCGGTGATATCTTCAAGAATACCAAATCATCAACGGCGAACTCTAGAGGTCTTCTCAACGTATCTGCCCAACTCTTTGTCGGCCTCGTGCTGCTTTAATATGATTCCAAAATCTATTAACCTTCCCAACTGTCTGCACAACCAAATCTGGTCCCAATAATCTTCGTCCACCAATATCGTCCCAACAAACGGTGAACGACATTTGCGACCATATAAAGCCTCAAATGGAGCCATCTGAATAGCCGCCTGGAAACTTGTGGTTGTAAGAAAACTCCACTAAATGTAGATGATCCTCTCATGAACCCTTGAAGTCCAACATGTAAGCTCTCAACATATCTTCAAGAGTTTGGATCGTTCTCTCCGACTGGCCATCTGTCTGAGAATGATAAGCTGTGCTAAACTTCTATCGAATCCCTAAACTTTCCTGTAAGCTCCTCCAAAAATGCGATAAGAAACGAGTGTCGCGGTCGGACACGATGCTCACCGATACTCCATGCAAACTTACAATCTCCTGCATGTACTGTTTGTAGGGTTCCTGGGCACACACATGAGGTTACACAAGGCATCAACCATGCCAAAATCAAAAATTTATGTGCCGAGAAACCCTAATGAAGATCGTTAACTAGAGGATAGGCGAAAAAAAACAAGCATGCAAACGACTTTGCTACTAAGTGAAAGGGACTACAACCTTTGTAGATTCGGTCCTCCACTTCTTTAGCTCCATGATGACGTCCCTCCGCTGCGATCATCGGGATCCCGGACTCTAGCGATGGTTTCGTCGAAGAAATGATCGGGCTAGGTCGTTGACTTCGGTGCCGAAGATGATCTACGTCGAGGCGACTCAAACTCAAGCTCCATCTTCGCTAGGTCATGAAACTTATGAAGAAAACACACTATACAACATGGCAAGTGGTAGAGCATGAAGAAATAGGAAGTGAGTTCACTTTGGATTTGGATTTCTCACTTGATTTCATCACTTGGAATTTTCAAGAAAGCTTTTCTTTTCTTCATGAAGAAGAAGAAGAAGAAAGAAAAAGAATTAATTCAAAAAGAAAATTCAAGTGATGTCTATCATGTTGCAACCATGGGTGAGATTTGTGTAGAGAATAAACTAGGGTTTAGGTAATGGTTAGGTTAAAGAGTCAAAACAAAATGGTTAGACTTTTCAAAGATGCTATGAAGCTTCATGAAGCTTTAAGCCAAAAAATAAAAAAAGCACCATTTTGTTTTTACAAAATGAATAAAGAAAACAAAACCCTAAACCCTAACCATTAACTAAATATGGTGTAAATCATACACATACCCAAGTTTGCATGTATCATCAAACATGATACAAACTAGTGCACAAACATATATCATATATACAATGTGCACATCAAGTGAGAAAATCAATCTTAAGTGAACAAATATTAGTTAATATAAAGTAATATATCAAATATATAATTATACATTAAATCATTAAATCAACACTTGATTTAATGATCCGGTCATATCGCATATAACCGACTAATATCAAGTGTATCAATGTATCGAATCAACACTTGATTCGGTAACCCAGCTATATCTCATATAACTGTACAATGATACAAATCGCGAGAATAGAATACAGTATCACATACTGGTATTATTCTCGGTCCCGCACATATCTCATATGCGCTCCTATCTCGTTTCGCTTGAGCCAGGAAACCTCTGTGTAGGACTCTAAAGACTTGTCAATACGCCGGCAGTAGGTGATGATCATATCAAACACCCACAAGCCGCAAGCGGTCTGCTAAATGTAACGGCCACCCGGGTATTGAGCGATCAGAAGATCAACGAGCAAGCCCGCTCACACTCCTGTGAATCCAACCAGTAACACTTACCGTACAGTCCGGTCTCGTCGTCTGATATGTCGTATATCTCGCCTAGGGGTGGTAAACGTTAGACCCTAGTAGCTCAATAAGTCGTGTCGATATGAGGTCTATAACAGTTCGAGAAACTACTGGTAACACTTACCAGTAAATCTCAGCAACCCTGGCCAGGGATTTCCGGTTATAGCCAATCGAACACAGCGCAACACCAACTCCTTATACCGGGAGAGACGAATCCCCTTCTATCGCTCATTGCCTACATGTGATTCGGGACTGTACCCCAAAACCACCGTTTTGCATGCCCTCTTGGACGTGGTAAGGTGGAAATCAAAGCACAGTGGGAATCACACAAGACTCTATGACGATCTCGGGTCTACAGACTAACCTGTACCAGTGTCACCAGAGAACTGCCATCTGACGTAAGGTATAATACCATCTGGGAGTTCTCGGCAAGTCCGTCCAGTGTACCCAGTCTCCACTGAGCACCCGTATATCATCTCTGATGTCAAACACCAATGGATATGGGATCATCCATCGCCCATCTGTATGGGTCGAGAAGGTATACGCTAGTCTACTCTGGTATATCGATGCCCCATCTCGATATACCCACGACTAGGGACCTTGAAGGATGTACTTATGGACTACCATGTCCCCACCAGTATGATCCGCATCATAGTCCAGGTAGTCAAGTACACATCCTAAGGGCTTTACCAACATGTAACAGAGAGACAATCAGTGTACACGTTAAGATAAAGAGCAACCAGATAACATACTATCATGTCGAGCAAGAAAGTCCTCCCTATATATGTCCAAGCATCCACTACAATATACATCCTATGTATAGTAATGGCCTCTAGGGCATACATATAACTAACAATCTCCAACTTGCACTAGGGCCATCTGATAGCAGTGGTTGTAGTATCTCATACTTAACCATCCCATAAAAGTCTCTCTCTGGGAAAAGGCCTTTGTGAGTGGATCCGCCGTGTTGTTCTCTGAGTCTACTCTCCTAACCTCGATCACCCTGGAGATCAACTATCTCCATGATCAGGTGATGCTGCCTCAGAATACGTCTGGGTCACTGATGGGACCGGGGTTCCTGGGCCAAAGCCACACTTCCATTGTCACACAATGGTAGGATTCTAGTTCATCTCATGAACCAATATACACCCAAACTGCCTCTTTGGTAGTATCTTTGATAGCGATGTCACCAGCCTTTATCGTCTAGTTTGCCATGGTATCTAGTTTGGAACTCTTC
Organism: Agapanthus africanus; assembly: GCA_030015575.1. Taxonomy (NCBI): domain Eukaryota; kingdom Viridiplantae; phylum Streptophyta; class Magnoliopsida; order Asparagales; family Amaryllidaceae; genus Agapanthus; species Agapanthus africanus. Next base: position 896,108,133 of record CM057337.1, read on the forward strand.
CAACATACCGTCCCTCCACTGAGGGTAAAGACAATGCCTGTGACTGACATTCAGTCGTCCTTATCACCCTGGAATCTTTCCAATGATTCTCCTCAGGATCGATTGATACCATCTCACTACAACTAGTGAGTATCCTAATATCCAATTAGATCTATCTCATACATCCAAAACCCAGGATTTAGCAGGTATCAATTTGATCCTTTATGGAGAATCCTTGTGATAAGCAGAGATTGACCGAGCGTAGCATAGGAAACACCTTCCCTATCAAGAGTATGTCATCCACGTACTCTATGAAGATCATCACCATACTCCCTACTACCTTTTTGTATATACAAGGTTCATCTACCATTTTGATGAAGTCAAACTCTTTGACTACCACAGAACAGACGTTCCAACTCCCCGATGCCTGCTTTATCATATAAAACATCTTGCACACGTTTCCGCTGCTCCCACTGTTTACGAAGCCCTCTGGTTGTGTACATATAGACGCCCTCTTCTAAAACATCATCTTAGAAAAGGAGTCATGACACCCAACCACCAGATATCGTAGTCATGGTATGCAGCTGTGGCAAGTAGGATCTGGATGGACTTAAGCATAGGCACTGGAAAAGGTTTCATCATTATCCACGCATGGTCGATGACGAAAAACCTTTAACAAGTCTAGCTTTGAAAGTCTCAACTTTTCCATGTACACCAAGTAATCTTCTCAGGATATACTTGCTTCTGATGGGGATTTAACCCTTCAGATAAAGCAACCAAAGTCCATACTTTGTTGGTGTATAAGGATTCCATCTCAGATCGATAAACATCCAGTCATTCTTACAGAGTCTCACTCCTGATGGCCAGCTCGAAACTAGTCGGGTCATCATCTCATGATGCAATCCTCGCTCCCACTGTCACCGAGAAACCGAAGTATCTCTCAGGCGGATGAGGAACCCGACCAGATCGGCGGGGAGGCTGAGGTTCGTCGGGGACTATTGAATCCTCTGGTTCTGTCAAATCACCAGCTGCAGTTTGTATAGTTGGAACATTTCCAGTTCTACAGAACTGACCTTGCCTCGATCTTGTCCGGATTTTGCTTTTGACATAGGCCGGACAATCCCAAATCTTAACTTACTTAAGAGATAGGCTCTTCCCATACCATATCTCATATGGAGTGGTAGGCAATGATTTGATTCGAACCCAATTCAATAAGTATGCAGCTTCTCAAGTGCACAACCCCAAAAGGAAATAAGAAACTCAGTGGTACTCATCATAGAGCACACCATATCACATAGGGTGCTATTGCTCCGCCCCGATATACCATCGTGCCATGGTGTATACGAAGGAGTAATGCTGAGAGAGAATCTCATTCTCCTTTAGAATAGTCCAGGAATTCCGTGCTCAGGTATTCTCCGCCTTGATCACATCAAAGGACATAATACTTTTACCCGTTTTGGTTCTCTACTTCTAACTTATATTCTGTGAATATCTCAAAAGGTTCAGACTTGTGTTTCAACAGGAACATATGTCTGAATTTTGAGAGATTATCAGAGAATGTAATGAAATACAAAGGACCGGTCTTGGTATGTATAGACAGGGGACCTTCATACATCAGCATGTATCAATCCCAAGAGTTTACTAACTCTTTCTCTATTTCCAATAAACAGAGCTATGGTCATCTAATCTTTGTGACATGACTGGCAAGTTTCACAAGATGTAAATTCAAACTGATTTAAATATACATCTACAATGTAACTTAAGCTAGTCAGATCACATTGATATGACCTAGTCTACAATACCTCAAGAAGGATCCGTTCATTTCTGAACTCTTCCTCTTGTGTGTGTTCTGTATACTAAGAACTGTAGTTTGATTTAGAACGTCAATACTTTTAGATAACGTGCCTTAACCGATCAACTTTTGATATAGGAAATGTTCAAAACATTATCCATCAATACAAAATTATATCCTTTCTTTACTAATAAAGAGACTGATATGATGTTGTATATCAGGTTCGGTATCTAATAGCATTTGTTCAAAATCAATGTATTGGTAATACAGGGTGACAGTGACCAACAGACTTGGCTGCAACGCTTGCACCGTTTTCTGTCTCATGAAACTTATCACCCGTTCTTAGTTCTCTACCTTTCTGTAGCCCATGTAACAAATTACATATATGGGATCCTGATCCGGTATCAAATACCCAGGACGCAGAGGATACCGAGAAACAGTTCTTTGTAATGAACACACCCGAAGAAGATGCATCATCATGCACTTTCTTCGTTTGGGCGGCATGGGAATCCTGGTATTCCCCTAATTCCTGCTCTGTCTTATAACAATTATAAGTTGGAGCGGGACCAACGTTCCCCAGCTTAGTATAACAAGCGGGTTCGGTCAATACATCCGTATTATTATCTTGATTAAGACGTGATATGATCGCTATCTGGAGAGAGAGAGAAGAAAACACTCAGCGTATGCTCTTGCAAGATCAGATTGGTTATTATTTTATCTAATCAGGATGGCTCCCACTGTTTTTTTTATCAAATCTTCCTTCAAACCCTAAAAGGAAAGACTAGCCGGGATTAATTACACACTACAATTTCGCCAATCTTTCAGCCAGGCCAGTGCCGGTACTTTGAGGGAGGTCCCCCGTGCTTTCGCACGAACCTAATTAAAGTAAACCTCATTTTCCCAGGGGCGTAACCCCGTTGACACCTTTCTAGACACCTACTTGATCGGCTAATTGTAATGTGTAAAACTCTCCCAGGAGTAACTCTTACTCGCAGCGGGTATCGGGATCCAACTATCTTATAGAAGGTATGCAATCTCATTGCAAATTTCAACACTTGAAATTCCCGATAATATTTTGCCCTTAGCGTCCTATGACCTTGACAAAGGCCAACAAACCATAGGCTGTTAGTCAAGTTCAACCCGTCATTTCTTGATTGAATTAAACCCATCCGCACGGCCCTTGACAAACGCCAACAAGGTCGCACAACTACCCTAATCCAATCTGCATCATATGCATAAGCAGATAAGTACTATTCAGCTACCGCACACTATGCCTTGACAAAGGCCAACAAACGCGGCACGAATACTAAACAGTCCTTATCTGAAATGGCGGAGGGCTACGACAGGTTTTTCTGAAAACCTATTGCGTAATGAACTTGATATCGTTGTAGAATCAAATGATTTTAAAATGGAGTGTTTTTGTTGCTTTTGTAGTTTTGCTAAAGGGGTCACTCCCGGTGAAGGGATCGTCGGCCCTTTCCTCATCGAATAAGGTGCAGGATATATCATATATACCGCTGTGCAAAGAAAAAACTATAGAAGCAATCAAAAAAAAAACCGAGAGTTGTAGCATCTGCCAGTTATTGCTAAAGGAGTCACTCCCGGTGAAGGGATTTCGGCCCTTTCCTTATCGAATAAGGTGCAGGATGTTCTACAAGGAACACCGCGATGCAAAGCAAGAACTGTAGCTACCTGTTTTTGAAAATTCGATTCCACAACATCTTAGGTTTCTTTTCTTTCATTAATCTCATTAATGAATATCCCATTATTTAAGTCCATCTAAACATCACAGATAAATACAACGTATGCTTATGCCATCCGCATTCGCCTCGATGTCCCGTCTGCACCGTTAGGTTAGGTAACTAACGGTAGAGCGGGGCAGGGCTAACGCGGGTGTAAAACATAAGCAACGTCTATATAATATATCATATATACTATATACAATATCTATCTGAACATATCACATGATCACATCACAGATAACGCAGCAGAAAATATCATATGAAATATTGGATATACTAGGACGTCCGTGTTTTATTTTGAGCCTGTACAAAACACGAATTCCACGGTCGTGATGAATAGCCAATCCCACACCGCTAGACCCCTACGAGAGCGGCAAGCAACCCTACCAATTCTAGGGTTAGGAGACCCGGTCTCGACTCCTCGAGATGGTCTCCCACTGGACCCTAGAACCCGGTTACTTGTGCTCCCCTCCTTGGGTCTATCCTAATGCGGAAAAGTAAATAATATACAATGGTGACATCATCCGCAACCTGGAAGTGCCCCAATAAAAGAATATTACATACATATTTTTACATGAATGAAAATGAAAAACACTCATCTTACATAAAAAAACCCCGGCTATTCATAACGCGACGATCCAATATAACATATCCAGCAACACATAACATCACATGTCATCAACGTAAATAAATATACCCATCCCAATTGTCGTTGACATATAGCAACGAAACCGGCGATATCACATATTACACTTACGGTCACAGAAAAGAAAGTGTAAAACTACAACAGTTGGAATCCGCAACCTCCTTAGATATCGCATGCCTAATCAAATGAATTCCGTAGACATCGCATGCCTAACAATTATAAACCCCGCATTTTAGTCTCATCATCGAAAACTCTTTTCAATATCTAGTTGGGCAATTCAACAAGATTCCCGACATCCTGAACGAATGCTCGTCGCAAACTTTAATAGACGGCCGCACCCCCGGATGCCGTCGACGAAGTGCACTAAGGCGGAACACCGCTGCCGCGAGCATCCGAATGGATGCTTTCGGCGACGGGGTTCTCCTATAGTCACTTGGTCAAGGCTATGGGGCATGGCTATCTATTAAGTTTACCTGGCGAGTATCCGCGTACGCTACGTGATTGCGACGGACTTTTGATCACATCAAAATCCCGTGGCAACCGATCAAGTGAGACTAAACTGCTAGATTTATAACATTCATTCAATTATCTCATAACTACTTGTGAATTCCAAATATTGTATCACATTCCAGATAAATAGAAAATGTTAAACTTTCCTATCGAACAATCAAACACCCAAGTTTTCCCGAAACAGCCCAACACATGAAATAAGTTTAAAAACATCCACTTCATGCCACAGTACCAACGGTCCAGCCGTAGAAGGGTCAAGCCAACGCCTCATATGTGGCACGCCGTACTGCCCCAAACCCGAAGGTTCAAAGGGCGGTTCAAGATGGTCACATAATCGAGTTATTGTTTGTTGTCTTCTAGAGGGTCCATCGCGTTACTTGCACTACTTAGACGTTCTTAAACTACGGAAAAATCCAACACTTGGAAATTTCCCGGGTCGGGAAAAAATGAGTATTTATATCCGGTCGAACTTTTCAACATGTTCTAAAATTACCCGGAAAACATATAAACAAAGTTAAAAGATCCGATCAAATCAACGAGTCCCCAATACACCCCAGATAACTCAACTCTTGAGTATAATTAAAAATTTCCAGAAGAATCAGAAATCACAAACGGAGGTTACTGTGCAAAACCGAGTACCTATACTTTACATACGGCCGCAGAACCGCCGCCAATAGCATGGTAAGGCCGCGGTTCCGTGGCGCTTTAGAGGTGTTAGGGACACGTGTTGCACAGTAACTCCTAAAAAACCCTGCTGATTTTTCTGAGTATTTTTAATTCACAAAAATCACAGTTTTGAAAAAAATTACAGAGAAGGGTGTCCGATTAGGGTTTCGGGTTCGATCGGATTTCTAATTTCGTCTACACTTCGTCTAAAGCTCTAGCTAGGCTCTGATACCACTGTAGGGTTCCTAGACACACACATGAGGTTACACAAGGCATCAACCATGCCAAAATAAAAAAATTATGTGCCGAGAAACCCTAATGAAGATCGTTAACTAGAGGATAGGCGAAAAAAACAAGCAAGCAAACGACTTTGCTACTAAGTGAAAGGGACTACAACCTTTGTAGATCCGGTCCTCCACTTCTTTAGCTCCGTGATGACGTCCCTCCGCTGCGATCATCGGGATCCCGGACTCCAGCGATGGTTTCGTCGAAGAAATGATCGGGCTAGGTCGTTGACTTCGGTGCCGAAGATGATCTACGTCGAGGCGACTCAAACTCAAGCTCCATCTTCACTAGGTCATTAAACTTGTGAAGAAAACACCCAATACAACATGGCAAGTGGTAGAGGATGAAGAAATAGGAAGTGGGTTCACTTTATATTTGGATTTCTCACTTGATTTCATCACTTGGAATTTTAAAGAAAGCTTTTCTTTTCTTCATGAAGAAGAAAGAAAAAGAATTAATTCAAAAAGAAAATTCAAGTGATGTCTATCATGTTGCAACCATGGGTGAGATTTGTGTAAAGAATAAACTAGGGTTTAGGTAATGGTTAGGTTAAAGAGTCAAAACAAAATGGTTAGACTTTTCAAAGATGCTATGAAGCTTTAAGCCAAAAAATAAAGAAAATAAAACCCTAAACCCTAACCATTAACTAAACATGGTGTAAATCATACACATACCCAAGTTTGCATTTATCATCAAATATGATACAAACTAGTGCACAAACATATATCATATATACAATGTGCACATCAAGTGAGAAAATCAATCTTAAGTGAAAAAATACTAGTTAATATAAAGTAATATATCAAATATATAATTATACATTAAATCATTAAATCAACACTTGATTTAATGATCCGGTCATATCGCATATAACCGACTAATATCAAGTGTATCAATGTATCGAATCAACACTTGATTCGGTAACCCGGCTATATCTCATATAACTGTCCAATGATACAAATCGCGAGAATAGAATACAGTATCACATACTGGTATTATTCTCGGTCCCGCACATATCTCATATGCACTCCTATCTCGTTTCACTTGAGCCAGGAAACCTCTGTGTAGGACTCTAAAGACCCGTCAATATGCCGGCAGTAGGTGATGATCATATCAAACACCCACAAGCCGCAAGCGGTCTACTAAAAGTAACGGCCACCTGGGTATTGAGCGATCAGAAGATCAACGAGCAAGCCCGCTCACACTCCTGTGAATCCAACCAGTAACACTTACCGTACAGTCCGGTCTCGTCGTCTGATATGTCGCATATCTCGCCTAGGGGTGGTAAACGTCAGACCCCAGTAGCTCGATAAGTCGTGTCGATATGAGGTCTATAACAGTTCGAGAAACTACTGGTAACACTTACCAGTAAATCTCAGCAATCCTGGCCAGGGATTTCCGGTTATAGCCAATCGAACACAGCGCAACACCAACTCCCTATACCGGGAGAGACGAATCCCCTCCTATCGCTCATTGCCTCCATGTGATTCGGGACTGTACCCAAAAACCACCATTTTTCACGCCCTCTTGGACGTGGTAAGGTAGAAATCAAAGCACAGTGGGAATCACACAAGACTCTATGACGATCTCGGGTCTACAGACTAACCCGTACCAGTGTCACCAGAGAACTGCCATCTGACGTAAGGTATAATACCATCTGGGAGTTCTCGGCGAGTCCGTCCAGTATACCCAGTCTCCACTGAGCACCCGTATATCATCTCTGATGTCAAACACCAATGGATATGTGATCATCCATCGCCCATCCGTATGGGTCGAGAAGGTATACGCTAGTCTACTCTGGTATATCGATGCCCCGTCTCGATATACCCACGACTAGGGACCTTGAAGGATGTACTTATGGACTACCATGTCCCCACTAGTATGATCCGCATCATAGTCCAGGTAGTCAAGTACACATCCTAAGGGCTTTACCAACATGTAACAGAGAGACAATCAGTGTACACGTTAAGATAAAGAGCAACCAGATAGCATACTATCATGTCGAGCAAGAAAGTCCTCCCTATATATGTCCAAGCATCCACTACAATATATATCCTATGTATAGTAATGGCCTCTAGGGCATACATATAACTAACACTGTTCAGCCAAAGTTTCTGTTGATTGACCAACTCGAAAAGGTATGAAATGAGCTGCCTTGGTCAATCGATCAACAATCACCCAAACTGCACTGTTGCCCTTATTGGACTCCACGGTAGATCCGTTAAGAAATCCATGGTTATATGTTCCCACTTCCATTGAGGAATCGGAGGTGGTTGAAATAAACCAGCAACCCTTTGATGTTCAGCCTTAACTTACTGACACACCAAGCACTTCACTACAAAGCGGGCAATCTCCTGTTTCATGCCTTCCTACCAAAACGCTGTCGTATATCTCGGTACATCTTCGTGCCTCTTGGATGTACGGGATACGTGTAACTGTGCGCCTCCTTCATAACTTCTTCGCGAATACCTCCATTGGCACACACAAACAACTATCACAACGAACCATCTTCATGAATCACTAAGCCCGTTCGAAGTCCAACTTTAATCTGTTCTCGAAACTTCTGCAATCTTAGATCCTGCAATTGCACTGCTTTAATATTCTCGATCAACGATGACTGTACTTACAGCTGCATCAACTGTCCTGAAGAATGCGGCAGCACAACTTCCAAATCGGATCTCCGAATGTCTTCAATAAGTTCCTTCTGTGCAGTCAACATCTGAATTGCTGGCAACCGACTAAGTATATCCGGTCACAACCTTAACTTTCTCCGGATGGTTCTTAAGATCAAGATCGTAGTCAGCCATCAGCTCCAACCATCAACGCTGTCTCATAATTAGCTCCTTCCGAGTGAACACGTACTTTAAGCTTTTGTGATCGGTGAATACTTCGACCCCTTTCGCTCAATAAGTAGTGTCTCCAAAACTTCAAGCGAAAATCCCAGCCGCAAGCTCCAAGTCATGAGTTGAGTAATTATTCTCATGGGTCTTCAACTGTCTCAACGCGTAAGCTACAACATTCTCATGCCGTATTAAAACACATCCCAAACCTTTCCCAGATGTGTCGCTGTGAATCACCAATCCTCCGGAACCGTCTGGTACGGTTATAACAAAAGCGGTCATCAACCTTGCCCCAACGCCTCAAAGGCTGACGCACACTTATTCGTCCATACAAATGGTACTTTCTTGTGTGTAAGCTTGGTCAGAGGCTCAGCCAAACGAGCAAAATTTCTTCACGAACCTTCTATAGTATCTTGCAAGTCCAAGAAACTTCTGATCTTTGCAACGTTCTTCGGAATCGGCCGGTCTTGAACTTCTGCAATCTTCCCTGGATAAACGGCGATTCCATCTCCAGCTACGATATGTCCCAAAACTTTACTTCTTCAAGCCAAAACTTGCACTTGCTCATCTTTGCATATAATCTTTCTTGCCTCAATGTCTGTAGTGCGATCTTCAAGTGTTCCGCATGCTCTTCAACGCTCCTCGAGTAGACCAGACTATCATCGATGAGCACCACTATAAAACTGGTCCAAGATCGGTGAAAAGATTCGGTTCATCAAGTCCATAAATATCGCCGGTGCATTCATGACTCCGAATGGCATCACTAAATACTTATAATGTCCATACCAAGTTCAGAACGCGGTCTTGCAAATATCTTCTGATTTAACTCGGACCTGATGATATCCGGACCGCAAATCCAACTTTAAGAATACCTTCGCGCCACTAAGCTGCTCGAACAATTCGCCAATGCGAGGGATCGGGTACTTGTTCTTAATAGTCACCCGTTTTAATTCTCGATAATCGATGCACATCCTCCTTGTGCCATCTTTCTTCTTGACTAGAAGAACTGGAGCTCCCCAAAGTGAATTGCTTCTGCGAATTTAACCATTCTCTAGCAATTCGGTAACCTGCTTCTTTACTTCTTCTAACTCCGCTGGTGCCGTCGGACAGTACGCCTTTGAGATTGGCGCTGCACCAGAAACAAGATCGATCGCGAACTCCACATCTTGTTTTGGCGGTAAACCCGAGATGTCCTCGAACACGTCCATAAAATCTCGAACAACAACTGGCGCTTCATCCTTATCAACTTCCATCGACGAAAGAACATTATTTGTCGGCCTAGCCTTAACCTCAACTGGCCCGACAGAACTGCTTCCTCCAGAAAAACAAACTCCGGATGTCCGGGAATCTGGAAAATCACTTTCTTTGCTCTACAATCAATGTGAGCGTGGAAAGTGCCGAGAAAATCCATTCCCAAGATAACAACAAACAAAGGGATGCACCAGAATTGAATAATTCTAATGCGGGGAAGACATGATCAAGTGGGATACCTGAAACGATTTCACCTGAAGCCAAACACTGAAGAAGGTAAACACGGTAAACAGAATTCAAGCTTGCGATAAAACATGAACTGGAAAGCAAGAGAAGCAAGGTAATATAATGACCATGAAACAAGGAAGTGAATCAAGACTAGGACTCCAAGTTACTTAAATAGAGTACCGCATTGTATCCATGCTGCAGTTCATAGTTACAATCGCATAACTCCACTCAAGTCGCCCAAATCCTAGTATCAGAATCCAAGGGACAAGGAGAAACAATAGGGAACCAAAAGGTTTCAAGTTGAGATACAAAGCGGTTTGCATATCATCAAGACGACGATCAAAAGAAAGATAAGATTCAAGAATCACGAGAACAAGGTGGCAGGACATGTTCCTAATCTCGAGTATTCCGATTCATGTATTGGGTCTAATACCCAACTACAAAAGAATCAACCCGATTAACCTAGATCCTATGGGTCTGATACCAAAAGAACCATCTCATGCCCCGCTTCCCAGAGTACGCTAAGATGGGCACGTGACATAGCCAACCATGCTACCTGTGGATAGGAAAAATCCTTCTTCAGTCACATTACGGCTGTAGAGATATCAAGAACAGGAAAGTAAACCAACTATCTAGTACATGTCCATAAGCCAGAGTAAAAGAGTCAAGAATTAACAATGTGCGGAAGCCAAAAGGTATAATAAATGAAACACCTAGAAGTGAAACTACGTACCGACAGGAACTTCACCGCTCGGTCTAACAGCGGCAATACTCCTGATCAGTCTGCAACAAGGTAGAAGAATCTGGGCTATGCAAACCCAGATGTCAGCGCGTCATGTCATCAAATAATAAAATACAAACAGGGTAACAGGCAATGCCAAATATAATCATGAATGAAAAGCAGGTATAACAGTAATGTAAATCAGGGCAGTGAAGGGGAGTGTGCTGTGAGTAAACTAAATTGTTCTATTGGGTTATCTACTCTCAAGTCTTTGAAATCAATTTGATGAATCATCGATGTAACTCAATAGTATCCCGTACATGCCCGGGACCACGGTCTACAGACTCTCGGGCTGAAACCGAGACGTGCCGCTAGGCACTAAAACAGGAAATGTGTACAGATGAATGATGTCAGTAGCATCATCCCAAGGCTGGCCTAACCTCTAAAACTGATCAGTATAAGCGAGCAACTGTCGAGTTATAAGTCAGGATTTCATCATTGATTTCCCCATGCCCCCAAGTTATATGTATCAAGTCAGGTATTCCGTAATCAAGAACTAATGCCAACACAGGATAATGTAAGATCAGGTTTGTCTGGATAGACAACAGGAATGGTCCGTGAGGACTACATGTCAGGTTTGTTGGCATTATACACAAGATCAGGTAACAGGTCAAGCCATGGTACATCAGGTCAAGTCAAGTAGTGTACGGTACCATGTCGGGTCAAGTAATATGTGTGTAGCAAGTCATGTCAAGGTGTAAAAGATATCATGTGGGTGCTCATAATCAACTAACATAATCATGGTTATAAATAAACAAGTATGGGTATCAACAACACAATAAATTGGCACATGTAATAGGTTAAGCAATATGTGCAGATTAAACTACTTAGCTGTACGGTCATCAGTTTGTGTTTTCAGAGATGGTTTCAACATTATATGAATACAGAATGACAAATATGGATGTTAAAATCAGGTTAATAAGCATTAAGTAATCTAGGGATGCAATGACATCTATAATATGTTCAATGGATGCAATTATAACTAAAACCGGTTAAAGATGCGTACGGATGTCCGAAAAGTTATAAAACTATAAAATGGTAATGTAGAATGTACAACTAAGCAATATGTGATATAAATATTGATATAATAATATTAGCATGGATAGCATATTCAAAGCGATTAATAACTATAAAAGTGGTATTGATTAACCATGCACAAGAAAGTTCCGTTAAGAAATTCAGCGTCGCCCTGATTTGTAAAATAGCTTAAAAATAACAAACGTTCTCCAAAAGGGACGTGTCTTATACCAAAACAAAGATAATTCAATAAAGTTTTCAGTTTTATAAGTATAACTATCTCAGGTTGTCCCTACAAAAAGTTATGAACATTCGAAGTTGAAAGTTTGCTGCTGGAATTTCCCTGGACAGCAGTTTAGAGACATATTCATTTGCATTTTACGTTATTTAAACAATTTATTTTGCAACTAAATATTTCATAGAGTTATATTATTCTGAGTTAGCTTCGTAACGAACTAAAGAACGTATACTAATTATTTTTCTATGATTTATAATGAATTTTATAAGGTAAGGTGTACAGTAAATTTCAGATTTGTCGTATCCGCTTTGCGACGACGTTTCATGCGTAAACTATAATATTTTCAAATGTATAACATTATAAAATGCAGATTATAAACTAATTAAAGATAATAATAAGAAATATTACGACGATATATATATTAAATGATATGGATGCAGTATAATGTAATCTAGCATGTCACATGATAAGTTTTCATGATCTAGATTTAAAATGATATAAACGGATGCAAAAGGAATACCGAAACGTTATAAAATTAAACATGGGGTACTAGATTTAAACTATAGGTATGGTATTTATTTAAATAGGTATAAAATGAATTATATAGCATGTAGCAAGATTAACTTTCCTAGACGGAACAAGAACGGATTTGTACGAAATGTCCTTTGTCGGCGAAATGTCGCGACGCGCGCACGGTACACGGAACGGTTCCAAACAACGCACGAGGGTGATCACGCAAGTCAGGTACGTTCACTGGATCACTCGGATCGTCAGCGACGAGCACGGCTCCGGCGGTGATCACCGGAATTAAGAAACAAGATCAAGAAAAGAAAGAAGAAAGAAGAAGAAAGAAGAAGAAAAGGTTGTGTATTAAGTAAGGAAAGAAAAATTAAATAAATAAAATATATATAAATATATATATATATATGCAGAGGAGAGAGAGAGAAAGGAGTTATTAGTTTGTTAGGAAATTAGATTTAAAATTTTAGATAAGAGCTTTCAGTTTGTTAAAGAAATCGTATGAAAATATTTAAACTAAATTTTAAAATTAAATAAATTGAATTTTGGTAGGATACAAAAATATTCCAAAACGCGCCCGGGTCGGGTCTAAAAATTCAGATTTAAAATACGAAAAATATGTGCGACTTTCAAAATTCAAAATGAATGCTCAGATAACGAAAATGCATACCCCCAAGAACGGATGCACGTACATGCGCGTAGCCATCTAAACACGTCCGTTTCACTGAACGGGATGAGAACACGGTGCAAGGACGCTACCATAGGGTTAGGGGTATCAAGTAGGCTATGAAATGCAATTTTAAATTATTTTTCGTGATTTAAATTGTTATATGCAAAAGATGCAATACTTGACAAAATATTAGTATATACTAAATCATGAGATGTACTAGTCCATGCAACAAGTCAAGGTAATCTATTAATAAGTATCAAACATGTTCAAGCAAGCGGGTCGGGTCGAATGCAAAGTAAAATGTAAAATACCATTCGCACCCAAGATGCGCTAAATCAAGAAATATCACGAATAAAGAAAATAAGAGAACTGGAATTGGTATAAATGAACTAGGGTGTTACAGGGATCGTTTTACGCCCGTGGATCATATACGGTTTTGCAGGATGTATGATCCAGACCGTAGGGCCGGAAGAATTTCGGGACTTTGTTGGTGTCTGCATCGCTGCATTGGCATATGGTACCAGGATCAACTCATCATTTGCCATGAGGGGATCTCCCTCGTTTCCAGTTTAACGACTTAGGGGTCATCTGCTCCCAGTTTAACGACTTAGTGGTCATTTGTTCCCAGTTTAAAGACTAAGGGGTCTATGGATCGGAAGCTTGGAATTTTGGGGTAAGGGCCGACATCAGCGTTGCTAACACTGAAGCACAGGTGCCAGGAGCAATTCATCATTTGCCTTTCCCTGTTGGGGAGCGATGGCTTAGGAGACAGGTTTAGGTCCCTATCACCTAAGACTTTTCAATTTTATGAGCCGGAAGGGTCCCATAAAAGTATTCTCCCTATGAGTCGAAAGGATCCCGTAGGTGTATTTTCTCCTTAGGAGTCATAAGGACCCCCAAGTGTGGCTTTCCTTTGTGAGTCGTAAGGATCCCACGAAAGCGTTTTCTTACGAGTCGTAAGGATCTTGCAAGTTTTGTTCTCCTCATGCATCGTGAGGACACATGAGTGTATTTCCCTGGTTTCCAGTTTAATGACTTAGGGGTGATTTGTTCCCAGTTTAAAGACTTAGGGGTCTATAGTACCCAGTTTAACGACTTAGAGGTCATCTGTTTCCAGTTCAACAACTTAGAGATCATCTGTTCCCAGTTTAACGACTTAGAGGTCATATGTTCCCAGTTTGAAGACTTAGGGGTCTATCGTTAAACTTAGGGTTCCCAGTTTAACGACGTGGTGGTCGGCGGTTCCCAGTTTAACGACGTGGTGGTCGGCTGTGCCCAGTTTAACGACTTAGAGGTCATATGTTTCCATTTTAAAGACTTAGAGGTCTACTGTTTCCAGTTTAAAGACGTGGAGGTCATCTGTTTCCAGTTTAAAGACTTAGAGGTCTATTATGCCCAATTTAACGACTTAGAGGTCATCTGTTTCCAGTTTAACGACGTGGTGGTCATCTGTTTCCAGTTTAACGACGTAGAGGTCATCTGTTTCCAGTTTAACGACTTGGTGGTCAACCAACGGGGAGCTTAGAGAAGATACTCGATTGAGAAGTTGTCAGGGGCACCGCTGGAGCTTGCCCGAAATGCCTTATTACTTTGTCGGTGTTAATGGCCTTGCCCCCAGCTGGGGCCAAGGAAAGTTGTTCAAATACCGACTGTTCCCCTCCGAACGGCGGCCGAGACGTGAGGACGTCTAGCCTGAGATTCAGGGCAGATGCTATATGGTTTTATCCGTCCACCTCTCTGAAGATGCAAAGTTGATTTATGGCACCGTGTATCGGAGGTTTAGACGGATGCGGCCGATATAGCAGACTTCGTCAGATTCCCCCTCGCTTGAGGGGTTTTTGATTGTGGGGATGCTCTTCCCTGCAGGCGCAAGCCCCTGCAGTTAATTATGCTACCGTGTCGCGGTAACAACTTTCTCCTTCTCCAGAATTTCACTTCGTGTCGTGTGTGTTTGTTTTGTTTGTGGTTTCCCGTGGATTGTATACGGAGACTGAGTAATGCCGTCGCCCGTAGGACGTGGATTAGTCCAAATCCGTATTTACTTAGATTTGGGTTTGGTGTTTTTAGTTTAAGGATACGTTAGCCGTATTGAGGCTAAGATCAACTTAAACGTCCGTTATGGATATGTTAGTCCTGTTTTAGACTAAGATCGACTTAACGTGGTGATCCATTTATTATCTGGCCATCGGGACTAGTCACCTCTCTAACGTCATTAAAGGATTACAACGGCAGATGTCAGAGGAGTTCAGAGATGTACCCTTGAACCAAGGTTGATTTGGAGTTTTATAGTCCGTTTGAATGTTTAAGGATACGTTAGCCGTGTTTGGGGCTAAGATCAACTTAAACGGGATCGTTTAGATCCGGCAAAAGAGCATTTGGAGGCTCTATTGTTCCAGTTTTAGGGACGTAGTGGTCCATGTTCCAGTTTAGGGACGTGGTGGTCCGTATTCCAGTTTAGGGACGTGGTGGTCCGACATTAGTTTAAGGACGTTTCGGTCCAATATTAGTTTAGGGACGTTTCGGTCCAATGTTAGTTTAGGGACGTTTCGGTCCAATATTGATGTGTGGTCGTCAGGACCCGTCACCTCTCTTACGTCGTTGAAGGATTACAACGATAGGTGTCAGAGGAGTTCGGAGATGTACCCTCGAACCGGTAGTAAATTGATTTAAGAGAGCAATCTTGCTCAGTCAATTTAATTTAAGGACTTATGGCCAAAATTGGGCTAAGTCCAGTTTTAACATTTTTTGTCTTTGGCATGTGCTAGGGCTTTACCCCTTTTTAGTAATGCACTGCATTATTCTTGTTTTGGTTGGGCTCTGCCCTTTTATAAATGATGCAGAGCATCTATTTTTTTGTTTCGGCTTTGCCCTTTTTCGAATGCATAGCATTTTTTATTAGGCCTGTTGGGCCTTTTAATTGGGCTCTGTCCCTTTTCTTAATAATGCAGAGCATTCTGACAGTGCCCCACATGGCTTGTCAGGAGCTTTACGCAAATTAAAGAGCGCAAGCGCATGTGGAAGTGACACGCGTCACGCTCTGGTGAGCGCAAGCGCAACAGCGCAGTGCGCTGCGCTAGTGCGCTGCGCTGTTGCGCTGCTGACACGTGGCGCGCTCTGATGAGTTGCGCCAATTCCAGGGAGCAAAGCTCTATTTCAAGAGCGTGTAGCGCAAGTGGTTCTATAGCTGACACGTGGCGTTCTCTTAAGAGCGCAACAGCGCAGTTTGCAAGTGCAAAGCACTAAGAATCTTTTAGATTCAAGAACAGAAGTGCAAAGCACTATTTGGTTTCTTGATCTAATTTAGATCAAAGAAAAATAATTTTTTCTTGTTTTTCTTATCTCAGATAACCAAAGATTCATGAAAAGTGCAAAGCACTATTTTATTTTATTTTACTTTTATTAAAGATCATTGATCTTGTTTTTAGATCTATGATCTGTTCATAAGAGAACTTTCTCTTTTTCTGAAGGTTTTTACCTTTTTTATTCTTGAGGAGTTTCTCAGAGTTCTCTCTCTCTCTCTCTCTTTTTTAGAAAAATGTTGATGCCTTTGAATTGAGGTCTGGGGTCTCTTTTATAGTGCCTATAAATTAGTTAAATTTGTTAAAGAGATCTTTCTCTGAGTGATTTGGGAAATTTTCCCCACCGTTGGATCTTTGATCCAAGGGCTTCTGTTTTACAGAAGAAAATCTTCTTGTTTTAACAAGAACAGAAAAGATTTCTTGGAATTTTAATTCTGTTTGGCGCAGATGCCCCAGCGCGTGACACGTGTCGCACAGCGCAGCGCAACTGCGCGAGCGCATCTGCGCTGACACGTGTCGCGCAGCGCACAGCGCAGCGCAACTGCGCGAGCGCATCTGCGCTGACACGTGTCGCGCAGCGCAGCGCATGCGCAACTGAAGCGTTGCTTCCTTTAAATAGAGTTTTGCTCTGATTGGGCGCGCCTTCTTGGGCGCTGTGCTGACGTATCAGCGCCTGACATGTGGCGCGTTGCGCCCGAGATTTGAAGCGTTGCTTCAAAATTTTGAATTTTGAATTTCAACAGAGCTTTGCTCTGATTGGGCGAAACAAATGCCCCCCCACCGTTGCGCTCACGTGGCACACACGTGAGTGCAGCGGTAACAAACTCCTGATCGTTGGATCAAGGGGTGAGCTCAAGGGGCGCAAGCGCCTTATAAATAGGACCTCTGACCCTTAGAAAAATCTTACCGTTTTAAGATTTTGATTTTCCAGAGCTTTGCTCTTGCCTAAGAACTTCAAAACTTTGCTCGTTTCCAAAGTTAGAAAACTTTTAGGTAAAATTAATTTAAATCAGATTAATTTAAATCAATTTTAACCAAAAGGGCTTTGTTCTTATAGATCTTTTGATCTAAAGAAATTCCCTTTGGGGTTTTACCAACAGAGCTTTGCTCTCATGAATCCATAGATCTACAGAGATCTTGTTCATGGGTTTTAACCCATGAGCAAAGCTTTGCTCATAGATCCAAAAATAGATCTTTTTGATCTAAAAACGAAGAAATTCTAAGAGTCTTCAAAAGATTTTAATTTCTTTAGGAGTTTTAAATAAATTTTCTCATCATCATCATAGAGCTAGGCTCTTTTAAGGAATCTTATTCCCCTGAGACCAGAGTTTGACAAGTGTCACTCTGTGACAGAGCTTTGCTCTAAAAGAGGAGATTTTCTCCTTGTCTCTAGGGATTCTTTATTAATGGGAATGTCTTCCTGGGGACCAACTGACAATCTCATCCAATGATGAGGTTGTCCTATTAACTGACGTACTGTCATCCAGATTTTGTGGGTCCCCCTTTGGTCTCTTACTCACTACACTGCTGTGTGGTGTAACTAATTAATTTTAATTTAATTAATGTATTTTCTTTTTTTTTAGATGCCAAACGTTGGAATTACAACACCAACGGCTAAATTGTTCTTTTTGCAGCGATCATGTCTCTAGACACTTCATTCCCGTTCGTCCGCTCGGAGGAGGGATTTCCCGAGGCGCCCTCGGACCATGAAGTCCTGACCATGATTAGAGAATACGACCCGGAGTACAAGAATCTTCACCTTTGGGGGTCCTGGTATAACCAGATCATCACGGGCCGCCGGAGCTTTACATGCGCGGTGCCGTCGGAACCCATCACAGCGATTCACTATGCTACCCCACCCTCGGTGCAGTATGCCGTGGAGATGGTGGATTGGACTGCGAACAGCTTTCTTCATCCCGCTATGGATGCGGTTCCGGTCCGACGTCCTATGGTTTTGGATATCCTAGGACGTCGTATCTGTCAGGATGAGGCGAGACCCTGGGGGCAATCATATAACATTGGTCAGATCCCCCGCCATCCGATTGGCTATCTGCCGTGGGCCCGGTATATCCTGTCGACGAAGAATTCGCAGTTGATAAAATTAGGATTGTACCCCGCGGTCTACGTCTCTCTCTTCCAGTATCCCACGCTCCCCACCTGGTGGTTTAAGGCTTTCCTGAAGCAGTGGAACATTCCCACCCACACTTTCCTTGCCATGGATCGGGAAGTGTCCATCTCTTTGGAGGAATTCGCGGAGGTATCCGGCCTACCAGTCATGGGGGAACACTATGAAGAGCTGCTCCAGACAGATGAGCACGTCTTCGGTGCTAAGCCGATGGTAAGGGGGATCACGCCGGAAAATGCCGTTCAACACCAATTCCCGAGCCTGATCAAGGTGTTGGATATCTACGAGTCCCTTTTTATCGAACATGGGAGTCGGGGGGTTAACTTTGAGGACTTCATTGCTCGTTTCCTTTGTCCAAGCGTCATTTCATCGGGATCTGCCAAGTTTGCCACCCTGGATGACCCTTTCGGTTTAGGTTTGGATAAGCTGCCAGCAAAAGACATAGACCAAAAGAACTTTTTTCTTCCTAACTCCCCAACCATGTCCTTTGCAGAAATTGCGGCCCCTGGAATGGATGAGGAGGCCTTCTTTTTAGGATTTCTCGGACTGTGGCTGAGTTGGTTCGCGATCCCAATGCACTCTCATCGCATGCGGCCTTCCGTCTTCTATCCAGCCCACCGAATGGTCATCGGGGTAAAGGTGGCTGTGGGGATCGCTGGCTTGGCGCACCTATATCACGGCCTCAGCCGAGCAGCAGATGCCAATGAGCCCGGGGTACTGCACGTGGTCTTCCCGATGCACTACTTTGCATCATGGCTCGAGCTACACACGGCGGGTGTCTTTGGCATGCATAAAAGGCCTTCATTCTTTGACAAGTGCGGTTTTCCTCGCATTATACAGTTGATTGGCTCATCAATCGTGACCCCCTCACCACGGAACGCCAGGGGTTTACTGCTTCGCCCTCATACCGTTGGAGTCGGGATGTCCTTCATCGACAAGGTACTAACCATTGGAAAAGCGTCTACCACTGCGATGCGACCATTACAGGATTCCTTTAAGGATGGAGCTTCAGTTTTGACGGCCCGGGAGACCCTCCACTTGTATTCTATTAGACCGGGCTTCTTAGTTTTCAGGCGGTGCGGTGCGGCAATCTTCATGAGATATAACCCGCATCGTTTCGCCCAACAACTGGGCTACGATCAAGGGGTACCCTTGGAAGCTTTCTTACTGGAACCTGCTGCCAATGAAGAAGGGATGGAGAACGCGTTACATCACTTTATGCGCCTGAACACGGGTTCTCGTTTTTTTATCAGCACGCCGGCCTGCGCTCCACGACTCCTTAATGTATATAAAGAGTGGTACAATCATGCGACGAGGGCCGTTATAAAGGAGGAGAGGCGAGTGTTGATCGACCGAAAAGAAGCACCTCCCGGCACCGACCGTAATGCTCCCTTAATGCCAAGGACCCCGGTGGTTCCTCCTCTAAAAGATGCCGGGGGCAGACCATCACGTGCGCAAAGTCTTCCGCACGGATTGCCACTTCCCGATATTACAGATGCAGACCCAGCGCCCCGTGCTCCAGTGGAGACAGTGGTCGTGGCCTCGCCAGAGTCCGGTGTAGGTGCAGACATCGGGACCCATCGTCCCAAAGTGGCTGCTAAGCGGAAGTCGATCCTACGTGAGCCTAGGGTCGGAGGGCAAAAGAAAAAGAAATCACTTTTTGCCGCGGATGTCGTGTTCGGTCAGGAACCTCATGCCCCCTACGCCGAGGGTCTGATCGAATACGGGACTAACGAAGGACTAGTGATGCCGCCGTCGGACGATACAGACTTGGAGGCTGCTCTCGAAGCTTCAGCGTAGTTGGCGAGGCGTGACGCGTGGCTGGCTAAACTAGCGCAATCAGATAACTATTAGTCACCTTTTCTTTACTACAACATATCCTCTTCATTGCCTTTGACTAACGCTTTTCTTTCCTTTCTTCCAACAGGCATCACTGATGAAGAAGCCATCGCCGCTTCTTTGAAGACTTTCCAGGAGGAGGAACGTCTTAGAGCGTCTATGGGCCTTAGTAAGTTTTAATCCATTAAGTCTCCATCTCCCTCGTGTTATGGTCGATCTAACCTCTCCCTTTTTATTGCAGAAACCTCAATGCCGTTCCCACCAAGCGACACAGATGTTTTACCAGCTGCCGATGTTCCCGCTTCCTTTGGGCCACCGCAGGAGGTTCGTCTTGAAGAGCCGATGAAAGATGCCTTAAAGGCTCTGGAGGCATCCCTGAACGAGGATGATGACGCCTTGAAGGAGGCGTCACAAAGGTCTATCGCGACAGCTCGGGAGGAACGGAAGCGATCGAGGCGCGAAGCAAAGGCACGCAGAGCTGCCTTGGCTATGGGAGCGGGCCCCAGCACCGCCCCTCGTGCTGAAACTCCATCCGAAGAGGCCCCGGTCGCCCTGTCTACAGCTCATAGACAGGCGATCCGCGCCAATAGAGAGGCTAACGATAAGTTTACCTCAGGTAATATATATTTCCTTCAGAATTTCGTTACTAGACTCATAAAGTTGTCGGTTCTTATATATTTTATTTTGCAGGGCCGAGTCCGACCGAGGGGGAGGCGGAAACCGCTGATCCCAAGGAGACAGAGGAGGCAGCTCTTACCGAGCCTGAGCCGACGGTGGGCAACGTCGCCGAGGCTTCAGGGCCCGAGAGGGAGGTTGAGGGGTCTGCAGCTGAGAGGGTCATTGATGCCCAGTCTGAAGTGGCGGCAGATGAAACGATCGTTACAACTGAACCGAGGGTGGTGGCGGACGAGGCGCTTGAGGCCGGCGATCTCGTGGTGATGGTGGACGATACAACCGCGACTACTGAACCTGAGAGAGTAGTGGGTGAGGCGGCCATGATTCCCGAGGACGAGCCAACCGCTCCTTCTCTGGAATCTGGCAATACTCCAGTCATAGCCCTCCCCGTCTATGGTCCTCCGCCGTCTCCAGGTCTCGCGAGCATCACGACGGTTCCCATTGAGTCGGGTGATGAGGCCACGGGCGGTGGTCTCATGTCAATAGAGGAGGGAATCGCCTCCGTTTCAGCCGGCAGCTCATCAGGTAAATCCCAGGTTTCTGTCTTTCTTTATCTCACAATCCTTTCTGACAAGTTCACCTTTCTTGTAACGCAGGTGCAGCCAGCGCCGATGCCCCATTGCTTGAGGGAGCGCCTTCAACGACTGCCTTGGCGGTAGTCACCTCTCAACCCTCTCTCATACCATCTAAGATGTTGGAAGGTATGGGTTCGCAACTCATTAGTCTTATCTTTCAGATGTATAGTTTATGTACTGAAGTCGTGCTGTTGTGCCTTTTTAGGCGTACTTTTTGACCATCTTTACCAGATGTTGCTCCCACACTTCTCCTTTCCATCCGAGCTCGCTTATTTCTCTGGTGACGTTGGTGAGTATGATTTCCAATGATATCCTTCTTTCTTCCTTAATGGGATTACTTCTAAACCCCCCCTTTTTTTCGACTGCAGTGTTACAAATTGAAGGAGGGGATGAAAGACGGGCTATGCTGCCGACTCTTCCGGCCCTGCCACCTGCCTCAGCTGGTACAGCGACTATCATATTGATGAATCCACCCTTCTTTATTTTCAGAACTATTATCTGATCGCATCCTATTTCTTTTCAGCTGTCGTTCTAGCCTCGGCGCCCTTCGAGCCTCGTATTACAATACCGGCGGGTCCTTATCTGAGAAGTCCGTCTTCAAAAGGCGCCGCGAATAGTCTGCGCATGTTGAGGGACTATGTCGAGGAACTCGACGTTGAAACTCCTACATCTGCCGCAGACTTCGTTACGGTGGTTAACCCGATACTGGCAATACTCATGAACTTTCATGATGAGGGCATCATCGCATCTTGGGTTAACCATTGCAAGGAGATCGAGGCCCGCCTGTATCAGTTGGAGTCGCTGCGTCCCGCTCTCGAGACCTTGGCTGCCAGCAATCAAAGAACAGCGTGGATTGAGCAGAGCGCTTCTTACTTCCGCCACCTCGAACAAGAAGTCATTTCAAGGCGTAAAGAGCGCGGTGAGACTTCGAGCAAGTCTGCCCAACTGCATGCTCGGATGGAGGCCAATGCCGCACGGCTGAAGGTTGTCTTTGAGGGCCTTCTGCAATGTCTTTCCGAAGGGTTATCATTGAGGCAACAACTTGACGTTGTCGAACGAGATGTACCCAACCAGGAAACAGCCCAGAAGGCGGCGGAGGAGCAACTTTCATTCTTCTTGCAGCAGTGGGCCCAAGTGGAGGCCGAGGTGGCTGCGGCTGTCACTCAAGAGGAAGCGCTGAAGGA
Source organism: Agapanthus africanus (assembly GCA_030015575.1). NCBI lineage: Eukaryota > Viridiplantae > Streptophyta > Magnoliopsida > Asparagales > Amaryllidaceae > Agapanthus > Agapanthus africanus. Next base: position 896,130,994 of record CM057337.1, read on the forward strand.
AGTGCGAGAGCAGCTTGTGAATTTACTAAAGACACTTCCTCCTCAGTAGCTATCCATCTTTGTATCGTTTGTACTCGTAGATAAAAGAATGTATATATATATATATTTTTTTTTTTTTTTGACATAATGTATCCTGTATCCAATCAAGTTTATGAATAAAAGATACACCTTTTTTGTAATGTGTCATTTTCTCCGTCTTTTCTTTCTTTTATTATCAGCATATCACCTTAGCAAACATGGTTAATGGATGATTAGAACGAGTATCCTGACTTTCTTAAGAATCAGCGATGGCTTAGGCCGCAGGTTCAGATCTGCTGCCTAAGACTTTTCAACTCCATGAGCCGTAAGGGTCTCATAGAGATTCTTCTCCCTACTGATCGAGAGGATCTCGTTGGTGGGCTTTTTCTCCTTAGGAATCGTGGGGATTCCTAAGTGTGGTTTCCTCTGATAAGTCGTAAGGATCCTATAAGAGAATTTTCCCCCTTACGAGTCGAGAGGACTCGTAAGCGGTTGTTTCCCTCCTTGTCGAAACTCGACCTTGGAGAGTGAGACCCGTGAATAGTATGCAAGAGACCATTTTGGATTGAGTTGCAGGGTCCCATTGTTCAGGAAGTTTTTTAGTCCCTGCTGCCTGAGGCTTCATTTGCATGTTGAGACGAATCGGGAATTTCTCGCGGAGACACAGGTTTCTCTGCGAGCCGACGCGAATCAGGAGGCTCTCGTCAAGGAGTGTTTGTATCCGTGAGTCGAGGAGTTTGCTAGGGATTATTTATTTCCCAAGCGCCAAGGATTATTTGTTTCCTTGGGGTTTGAAACGAGTCGAGAATTTCCCACGGAGGCACTAGTGGCTCTGCGAGTCGACGCGGATCAGGAGGCTCTCGTCAAGGAGTGTTTGTATCCATGAGTCGAGGAGTTTGCTAGGGATTATTTGTTTCCCAAGCGCCAAGGATTATTTGTTTCCTTGGGGTTTGAAACGAGTCGAGAATTTCCCACGGAGGCACTGGTGGCTCTGTGAGTCGACGTGGATCAGGAGGCTCTCGTCAATGAGTGTTTGTATCCGTGAGTCAAGGAGTTTGCTAGGGATTATTTGTTTCCCAAGCGCCAAGGATTATTTGTTTCCTTGGGGTTTGAAACAAGTCGAGAATTTCCCACGGAGGCACTGGTGGCTCTGCGAGTCGGCGCGGATCAGGAGGCTCTCCTCAAGGAGTGTTTGTATCCGTGAGTCGAGGAGTTTGCTAGGGATTATTTGTTTCCCAAGCGCCAAGGATTATTTGGTTCCTTAGGGTTTGAAACGAGTCGAGAATTTCCCACGGAGGCACTGGTGGCTCTGCTAGTCGACGCGGATCAGGAGGCTCTCGTCAAGGAGTGTTTGTATCCGTGAGTCAAGGAGTTTGCTAGGGATTATTTGTTTCCCAAGCGCCAAGGATTATTTGTTTCCTTGGGGTTTGAAACGAGTCGAGAATTTCCCATGGAGGCACTGGTGGCTCTGCGAGTCGACGCGGATCAGGAGGCTCTCGTCAAGGAGTGTTTGTATCCGTGAGTCGAGGAGTTTGCTAGGGATTCTTTGTTTCCCAAGCGCCAAGGATTATTTGTTTCCTTGGGGTTTGAAACGAGTCGAGAATTTCCCACGGAGGCACTGGTGGCTCTGCGAGTCGACGCGGATCAGGAGGCTCTCGTCAAGGAATGTTTGTATCCGTGAGTCGAAGAGTTTGCTAGGGATTATTTGTTTCCCAAGCGCCAAGGATTATTTGTTTCCTTGGGGTTTGAAACGAGTCGAGAATTTCCCACGGAGGCACTGGTGGCTCTGCGAGTCGACGTGGATCAGGAGGCTCTCGTCAAGGAGTGTTTGTATCCGTGAGTCGAGGAGTTTGCTAGGGATTATTTGTTTCCCAAGTGCCAAGGATTATTTGTTTCCTTGGGGTTTGAAACGAGTCGAGAATTTCCCACGGAGGCACTGGTGGCTCTGCGAGTCGACACGGATCAGGAGGCTCTCGTCAAGGAGTGTTTGTATCCATGAGTCGAGGAGTTTGCTAGGGATTATTTGTTTCCCAAGCGCCAAGGATTATTTGGTTCCTTAGGGTTTGAAACGAGTCGAGAATTTCCCACGGAGGCACTGGTGGCTCTGCGAGTCGACGCGGATCAGGAGGCTCTCATCAAGGAGTGTTTGTATCCGTGAGTCGAGGAGTTTTCTAGGGATTATTTGTTTCCCAAGCGCCAAGGATTATTTGTTTCCTTGGGGTTTGAAACGAGTCGAGAATTTCCCATGGAGGCACTGGTGGCTCTGCGAGTCGACGCGGATCAGAAGGCTCTCGTCAAGGAGTGTTTTTATCCGTGAGTCGAGGAGTTTGCTAGGGATTCTTTGTTTCCCAAGCGCCAAGGATTATTTGTTTCCTTGGGGTTTGAAACGAGTCGAGAATTTCCCACGGAGGCACTCGTGGCTCTGCGAGTCGACGCGGATCAGGAGGCTCTCGTCAAGGAATGTTTGTATCCGTGAGTCGAAAAGTTTGCTAGGGATTATTTGTTTCCCAAGCGCCAAGGATTATTTGTTTCCTTGGGGTTTGAAACGAGTCGAGAATTTACCACGGAGGCACTGGTGGCTCTGCAAGTCGACGCGGATCAGGAGGCTCTCGTCAAGGAGTGTTTGTATCCGTGAGTCGAGGAGTTTGCTAGGGATTCTTTGTTTCCCAAGCGCCAAGGATTATTTGTTTCCTTGGGGTTTGAAACGAGTCGAGAATTTCCCACGGAGGCACTGGTGGCTCTGCGAGTCGACGCAGATCAGGAGGCTCTCGTCAAGGAGTGTTTGTATCCGTGAGTCGAGGAGTTTGCTAGGGATTCTTTGTTTCCCAAGCACCAAGGATTATTTGTTTCCTTGGGGTTTGAAACGAGTCGAGAATTTCCCACGGAGGCACTGGTGGCTCTGCGAGTCGACGCGGATCAGGAGGCTCTCGTCAAGGAGGGTTTGTATCCGTGAGTCGAGGTATCTGTTGAAGACACTAGTTTCTTCGGAGTTAGACTGAACCGTCGAGATCTGGCTTCGTCTTCTGGCGGAGCCTGTTAGGAAGGTATAGTTCCCTCTTTGTTTACGCCCTTGGATTGTATACAGGGATCGATGTGATCTTAACTGTAGGGCCAAAGTTTTATCATTTCTTCTCTTTTTTTTATTTCCGCGATGCTCTACCATTTCAGCTTCTATATCGCGAAGGTCGCGATTGCCCAATCATTTTGGCTATTTATCGCGGTGCCCAATCATTTCGGCTGTTTATTTTGTTTTCACTCGCTGCTTTTTTATTGCGAGTTGCCCAATCATTTCGGCTATTTTGCATGCATACATTTTTACTTGCTGCTTTTTATTGCAAGTTGCCCTATCATTTCGGCTATTTTGTATGCATGTGCGGCCTATTGGCTTTTTGCTGTAGACCAATTTCGGCATCAGCACCGCTACAACTAGGATATTACCAGGAGCGAATCATCATCTGCCTCTGTCAATGTTGAACAAGGGTGGCTTAGCAACCAGAGTTAGGGTCATGTTGGCTAAGGCTTTTAACTTCATGAGCCGTAAAGGTCTCACGAAGGTATTTCTCCCTACAAGTCGTGAGGATCTCGTAGGTGTATTTTTTCCTTAGGAATCGTGAGGATTCCTAATTGCATGTTCCTCTGTAAGTCGTAAGGATCCTACAGGAGGGTTATAACCTTGTAAGTCGAGAGGATTTACAAGGGTCGTTCACCATACGAACATATCCCCAATCACGGATGAAACTTGGTTAGGGGAATGTTTATTCGCGCCCGTGGATTGTATACAAGGGTCAGTATTGAGCCACTTGTAGGGCATTATCGGAAGTTGCGGGGATTTCTTAAGCACAGGTTTAGGTCTCTGTAACTTAAGACTTTCAACTCTTATGAGCCGTGAGGGTCCCATAAGAGAGTTCTCCTTACGAGTCGTGAGGATCTCGCAAGTGTATTTTCCCCTTAGGAATCATGGGGATCCCTAAGTGTGTTGCACCATTGTGAGTCGTAAGGATCTCACGCAGGTGGTTTCTCCTTACAAGGTCGAGAGGACCCTATAAGTGTCCTTTAACGAGGTTGCGCCCTTTCAGGTTTTCACAAACACTCGCCGGTAGTCCTGCTGTTTTTACTCACGGAGCCCTTTCGGGTTTTCATCCGTGCCCCTTTTGCTTATGGACATACCGTTTTTTTTTATTCTTTTTATTTTCTTTTTCTCTTTTTTTTTACGAGGTCGTGCCCTTTCGGGTTTTCACGAACACTCGCCGGTAGCCCTGCTGTTTTTACTCACGGAGCCCTTTCGGGTTTTCATCCATGCCCCTTTTGCTTATGGACATACCGTTTTTTTTATTCTTTTTATTTTTATATTTTTTTTATATCTTATCAGCCTAAAGATGCTGCGGTAGTAGTTTAAAGACGTTTCGGTCTGCTATTAGTTTAAGGACATTTCGGTCCGTCATGGAGAAGGCCGGCTACTGCTTATAAAGCTTGAGCTTAGGAAAATAGCGAGCGGACATAGTCGTCGCCATCTATCATTGACCTAGGCCGTGGATCATTAAGCGTAGTATCTCTTTAGGAAGCGACCGTTTATTGGCCTGAAAGGCCTTTCACCGTGCATGTCCATGAGTAGATAGGCCCCACCCTGGTAGACCTTATCTATGATGTACGGGCCTTCATAGTTTGGCTCGAATTTTCCTCGCTTGGCGCGATTGGGGATCATAGGCCTTTTGACCACTAGCACGAGCTCACCTTGGCGAAATGTCCTCGGTCGGGTCAGTCTTTCATATGAACGCGTCGTCTTTGCTTTATAGGCCTCAAGATTTTGCTGTGCTATGAGCCGGGTTTCATCAAGGGCGTCAAGCTCCTCAAGCCGAAGGTGAGCATTTTCTTCGTCCGTTAGCTCGTAATGGACTGCCACTCATAGAGAGGGTAACTCTATCTCGAGGGGGAGTACTGCTTCCGTCCCGAATACTAACGCATATGGTGTTGCGTTTATGGACGTTTTAAACGTAGTTCGATACGCCCAGAGAGCTTCTTGCAGTCTTTCGTGCCAGTCTTTCTTATTTCGCGACACTGTTTTCTTCATGATCTTCGTCAAGGTCTTGTTGAAGGCCTCAGCTAGACCGTTAGCTCGCGGATTATAAACCGAGGAATATCTCCAGTCTATATTGTGCTGTTACGCGAAGCGACTGATCTTGTGGCTTCTGTAGGCTGGCCCGTTATCGGAGATGATCCGTCGCGGAGTTCCAAACCGATATATGACATGCGTCTTGAAGAAATGAAGGATATTCTACGTCTTAACTTCTCTTAACGGTACTGCTTCTGCCAATTTAAAGAAGTAATCAGTCGTTGCTAGGATGAAACGATGTCCTCTAGACGATGCTGGTTCGATGGGGCCGACTATATCAGTCCCCCACATTTCGAATGGCCAGCTAGCCACCGTTAGATGTAGTGGATTCGGATGCTGATGGATGAAGTCCCCATGAATTTGGCATGAGTGGCATTGCTTCGCATATTCGAGGCAGTCCTGGATCATCGTAGGCCAATAGTAGCCCATCCGTTTGATCTTCAACTTCATCTTTGGGCCGGCTTGGTGAGAACCGCAGAGTCCGTCGTGAACTTCCTGGACGACCCTTTTCGCTTCGTCAGGTCCTAAGAATCTCAGCTACAGAGAATCAAATGACCTTTTGTACAGAGTATCATTGACGAAGGCGAAAGGCAGAGCTCGTTTCATGAGCTGATGTCTTGTGGACGCTTCTTCGGGCAATCGGTGGGACTCAAAGTAGTCTATGAAGACTTCCCTCCAATCCTCGGCCTTTTCCGGGTCTTTTATTTGCAGAGTCATTCGCTCAATCGTTTCCTTTTCTTCGGATGATTCCGGAGATATTTCTGCTGAAGCAAGAACTCGACGACTCTGTACCATGATTCTAACGTCGTCGAGGTTCTCGTCAGCCAGTTCTTTAGCAAGTTTGGCCAACGCGTCTGCTTTGCTATTTTCCGCACGTGGTATGTTCTCCAAAGTGTAGGAGGGGATTTGGGTCAATAGCTGTTGCACCTTTTCGCCATACTTCACCAATTCTGGTTTGCATGTCTGGTAGTCGCCGTTTACTTGACTAACGACCAGTTGGGAATCTCCATATATGAGGAGATTTTCAATTCCCATGTCGATGGCGATCTCGAGGCCTGCTATCAGAGCTTCGTATTCGGCTTCATTGTTTGTTCTCGGCTCTGTTAAGGAGAAAGCAAAGCGCATTATCCCTCCTCGTGGAGTTACAAAGATGAGCCCTACGCCCGATTTGATTATAGGGGTACTTTGTTTGCGCTTCTTCACGGAAGATGCGCCATCGAAATAAAGCTACCATCGGGTATCATCACCGTCGATCGCATCAAACGCATGTTCGTCTGGAAGATCGCAGTTTAAAGGGGAGTCGGCCGGTATCGGGTGCTCAGCGAGGAAATCGGCGATGGCCTGGCCTTTCACTGCCTTGAGAGGTTGATACGTTACCGAGAACTCCATCAAGAGCAGGGCCCATTTAGCAAGTCGACCTGTCAATATGGCCTTTGACATCAAGTATTTAAGGGGGTCCACCTTTGAAATGAGACGGACTTCATGTGCCAACGCATAGTGCCTGAGCTTTGTTATCGCAAAGATCAACGCCAGACAGTGTTTTTCGATGGGGGAGTAGTTGCTTTCTGCCCCCAGCAGAACTCGACTTAAGTAGTAGAGTGCTCTCTCTTTCCCTTGATCGTTCTCCTGTGCCCATAATGCGCCTAAAGAACCTTCGAGGGCGGTCGTGTAAAGAATGAGAGACTTTCCCTTAACTGGAGCAGCCAACACTGGAGGGTTTTGCAGGTACTGCTTGATCTCGTCTAGTGCACTTTGGCATTTTTGATCCCAGACGAACGGGGTTCCTTTCTTCATCAAGTGGCTATAGGGATGGCACTTGCCTGAAAGATTGGCTATAAATCGCCGAATATATGTGAGCTTTCCTTGAAGAGATCGCAACTGTTAGAGAGTTCTCGGCGGAGGCATTTCTATGATCGCTTTGATCTTTGACGGATCTATTTCAATACCTCGGTGTCGAACAATGAATCCCAGGAATTTTCCCGAGGAAACTCCGAATGAACACTTGAGCGGGTTCATTTTCAAGTTGTATTGTCGAAGGCGTTGAAATACGGTCTTCAAATGCTCGAGGTGTTCCTCGTATGATTTACTTTTAACCACGAGATCGTCGATATAGCATTCGACGATTTCGTGTATAAGGTCGTAGAAGATCTTCGTCATGGCCCTTTGGTAGGTGGCACCGGCGTTCTTTAAGCTGAAGGGCATCACCTTGTAGCAGAATATACCCAGAGGAGTCCTGAAGGCTGTGTGCTTCTGGTCTTCGGGATGCATCTTTATTTGATTATACCCTGATGAGCCATCCATGAAGGAGAAAACCTCGTGAGTATACGTGTTGTCTATCATTAGTTCGGTGACTGGTACCGGGAAATCATCCTTCGGGCAGGCTTTATTGAGATCCCGAAAGTCCACGCATATGCGCACCGTCCTATTTTTCTTCATTACCGGGACGATATTGGCGATCCAGTCAGGATATTGAACTTCCTGGATGAAGCCGGAGTCGATCAGCTTCTTGACCTCGGCGTTGATGCTCATCTCAAGCTCGAGCCGCATTCTTCTCGGTGCTTGTTTAATTGGTTTAACGTCCGGGGATATCGCCAATTTATGGACAACAATCTCTGGATCTAATCTTGGCATTTCGGAATAGTTCCATGCGAAGCAATCTCTATGCTGCACAAGCACGTCTTTTAACGCAGCCACCCTTTCTTCAGATAGTAACTCGCTGATGAATGTCGGTCGTGGATCGTTTGCCGTCCCCAGCTCAATATTCTTGAGGTTATCTGCAGTGGTATGGATTCCATCTTCCAGCTTTTTTGGCGCTGGTGGGAATTCTGAGATTATCTCGTCGCTGCTGTTTTCGAAGCACCAAGGGAGCTCCTCTATGTCCTCGGGCTTTTCTTTTAATATTGTAATCATGTGACAGGTGCGAATTCGCTTCTAATCCCAATGTGGAACCGGTTCTCCTTTCATGGCCTTGGGCCTGTACTTCTGTGGCGGTGCTACCCTCCAGTTGTCGGATAGAGCGAACTTGCCAAGCTGAAACTGATCTTCGACCCAATTCTTGAAGGTGAAGCAGTTCTCGAGAGGGTGCACTATCACTCGGTGATAGGGGCAATAGTCCGGGTGAGAGACTTTGCCTGCTTGTTCGGGGTGTTTAGACTCCGACAGTGTAAGCATTTGATGTTTTAGAGCAAGATCAAGTATCTTCTTCGTCTTGTCCCGAGGAAACGAGTACGCTCGACCCATTTTCTTCATAAGGGATATATCAATAACGCTCAACTCCCATTTGCGCGGCTTCTTAGCCATGCTTTGTTGTTGCTGAGCGCCTTTTGTGGATTGATAGGACGGTCCTCTTCCCGCTGAACTTTCACCTTTTTCTGTCGACGGGGATAATCTTGATCAATTACCGAGTCTTGGACTTGACGCCAGACCTTGTAGATTTTAGAGGACAGCCGTTGAGGGGGCTTTTCCGGCTTTACCTTTGTAGCGCTCTCCATAGGTGGAGGAGATCTTTTCAGCACAGCGGTCGGAGAGTTCTTGTGGACCTTCCTAAGTGGTTCAAAGCTGTTTCCAATTGGAACAGCAGCATCAATTTCCGCCGTTGGAATCGGCGGAGTCAGTCCAGAAGGAGAGTTGCCCCCGGTCTTCCTTACTCGGCGCCTGTGGTATATCCCTAGTAGGAGGGGTGTTGTCTCCTGAGGGTTTTCAGTGGATTACACCCACAAAATCGTATAATAAAAGAGAGATGGTGAAAGTTATATAAAGATAAGAACTATAGAACAAAGAACTTGAAAATAAGAGTTTTCAACTCTACCAGCTTTTCAGTTGCTATGAGCCCTATCTTAACAGTCATGAAAAGATGTTAGAAATCACATCATCTCTCAATAAAACATCGCCTTTAGTTTTCATTCCTACCTTTCTTCCAAACATTGATCATATACCCCTACGTGTGTGAACTGGACATCCCTACACTCAGAGAATTCAATTCAAGCAATCATACTTTTGTCCATCTACCTCAGTACTTTTTAATAGATATTTAGATGGAATTTGCTCACACATTCTTCATGCGACTGTTAATACTTCTTGAGGTACTAACCGATCGATTACTCATATACTTGCTAATTAGGTATTTTTCCTCGTCTTTCAACACCTAAGGCTTAGCAGTGGCTCCCAAACCAGTTGGTCTAAGGCACTAGGTGATAAAGCACCCTCGCTATATTTTTTTCATTGCTGCCTCGGTGATAACAAAACCAGTGTTCATTTTTCTTTTCACCATTTTATCTTTTATTCTCCACTTATTATTTCCTTCATACTTTGGCTTTTATACGAGAGTATTTCAAGGTATTCTCTACTATCCCGAGTTTCAAGATGTGTGTAAGTGCGTATAGTAGGGTATCAACGTTCAAACGTTTGGCTTCCAGAATAGGAACTATTTCTCAGGCTTATTTTTATCCTCAGATTAGTAATTTCCTTCATCTTACTAACCCCTGGGACAACAGCTCATAACCACTTATTACTAGTTTCATTTAAGAAAACTTCTAACTTTCTTGTTTTCTTAAACTATTCCTATCTTTTAAATATAACTTTTCACTTTCTACTCCTTTATTATCATAATTTTTTGTGTGTGCTTATATTTAGTATAATGCAAAGTAGGGCGTAAATAAGCACAGGAGCGCTGAAAAACGATTTCTTGGGAGCTTCTTGCGATGGTACAGGAGCGCTGAAGCTCGTTGGCGGGAGCATGGTCCCGAAAAAGAGCCCAGTGGTGGCTTGAGTTACCTGCTCCACTGGTATAGTGAAAAGGGAGGCCGCTTGGGGCCCGTAGGTTACTCCTCCAGATAGGACAGAGTGAGAGTTGCTGTTGCAGTTAGTGCAGTTCGAAGCCTGTTGATTTCTTGAAGAGCTTGAATATTCTGCCCCCTGCGTCGACCTTGGTCTTTGGCATATACCAATTGTTTGAGGACCGATTCCGTTGGCAAGGCTACTGCTTGACAGACATCTTCTGGGCTTCCTCCACCGGCGTTGAGGCACCTAGGGTGGGAGGTGGGAGCATCGACCCAAAAAGAATCTCGTTGATTTCTTGAAGAGCTTGAATATCCTGCCCCCTGCGTCGACCTTGGTCTTTGGCATGTGCCAATTGTTTGAGGACCGATTCCGTCGGCAAGGCTGCTGCTTGACAGACATCCTCTGGGCTTCCTCCATCGGCGTTGAGGCACCGAGGGTGGGAGGTGGGATCATCGACCCAAAAAGAATCCCGTTGATTTCTTGAAGAGCCGGATTGCAGAGATTTGAGCCTGCAAGTGGTCCGTACTTGACTCCACCAGATATGACAGAGCCTGTATTGCTAAGGTCGGAACAAACGCCATTCTTCATAAAGACGAAGCGCCGACTTCAGTATCCACTCCCCTAAGGGCAACCACAAACATACACACCGCGATTATCTGATCACGGGAAAAACACGACACACGAAGTGTGGAGTGAAAACAGGAAAAGGTCCCACCGGGCGTGCCAGAATCTGTTCCCCTCCGAACGGCGGCCGAGACGTGAGGACGTCTAGCCTGAGATTCGGGGCAGATGTTATATGGTTTTATCCGTCCACCTCTCCGAAGATGCCAAGTTGATTTATGGCACCGTGTATCGGAGGTTTAGACGGATGCGGCCAATGTAGCAGACTTCGTCAGATTCTCCCCTCGCTTGAGGGGTTTTTGATTGTGGGGATGCTCTTCCCTGCAGGCGCAAGCCCCTGCAGTTAATTACGCTACCGCGTCGCGGTAACAACTTTCTCCTCCAGAATTTCACTTCGTATCGTGTGTGTTTGTTTTGTTTGTGCTTGCCCGTGGATTGTATATGGAGACTGAGTAATGCCGTCGCCCGTAGGACGTGGATTAGTCCAAATCCGTATTTACTTAGATTTAGGTTTGGTGTTTTTAGTTTAAGGATACATTAGCCGTATTGAGGCTAAGATCAACTTAAACGTCCGTTAAGGATACGTTAGTCCTGTTTTAGACTAAGATCGACTTAACGTGGTGATCCATTTATTATCTGGCCATCGGGACTCGTCACCTCTCTAACGTCGTTGAAGGATTACAACGGCAGATATCAGAGGAGTTCAGAGATGTACCCTTGAACCAAGGTTGATTTGGAGTTTTATAGTCCGTTTGAATGTTTAAGGATACGTTAGCCGTGTTTGGGGCTAAGATCAACTTAAACGGGATCGTTTAGATCCGGCAAAAGAGCATTTGAAGGCTCTATTGTTCCAGTTTTAGGGACGTAGTGGTCCATGTTCCAGTTTAGGGACGTGGTGGTCCGTACTCCAGTTTAGGGACGTGGTGGTCCGACATTAGTTTAAGGACGTTTCGGTCCAGCATTAGTTTAAGGACGTTTCGGTCCAGCATTAGTTTAAGGACGTTTCGGTCCAATATTGATGTGTGGTCGTCGGGACCCGTCACCTCTCTTACGTCATTGAAGGATTACAACGATAGGTGTCAGAGGAGTTCGGAGATGTACCCTCGAACCGGTAGTAAATTGATTTAAGAGAGCAATCTTGCTCAGTCAATTTAATTTAAGGACTTATGGCCAAAATTGGGCTAAGTCCGGTTTTAACATTTTTTGTCTTTGGCCTGTGCTAGGGCTTTACCCCTTTTTAGTAATGCACTGCATTATTCTTGTTTTGGTTGGGCTCTGCCCTTTTATAAATGATGCAGAGCATCTATTTTTTTGTTTGGGCTTTGCCCTTTTTAGAATGCATAGCATTTTTGATTAGGCCTGTTGGGCCTTTTAATTGGGCTCTGTCCCTTTTCTTAATAATGCAGAGCATTCTGACAGTGCCCCACATGGCTTGTCAGGCGCTTTGCGCAAATTAAAGAGCGCAAGCGCATGTGGAAGTGACACGTGTCACGCTCTGGTGAGCGCAAGCGCAACAGCGCAGTGCGCTGCGCTAGTGCGCTGCGCTGTTGCTCTGCTGACACGTAGCGCGCTCTGATGAGTTGCGCCAATTCCAGAGAGCAAAACTCTATTTCAAGAGCGCGTAGCGCAAGTGGTTCTATAGTTGACACGTGGCGTTCTCTTAAGAGCGCAACAGCGCAGTTTGCAAGTGCAAAGCACTAAGAATCTTTTAGATTCAAGAACAGAAGTGCAAAGCACTATTTGGTTTCTTGATCTAATTTAGAACAAAGAAAAATAATTTTTTCTTGTTTTTCTTATCTCAGAGAACCAAAGGTTCATGAAAAGTGCAAAACACTATTTTATTTTATTTTACTTTTATTAAAGATTATTGATCTTGTTTTTAGATCTATGATCTGTTCATAAGAGAACTTTCTCTTTTTCTGAAGGTTTTTACCTTTTTTATTCTTGAGGAGTTTCTCAGAGTTCTCTCTCTCTCTTTTTTTAAGAAAAATGTTGATGCCTTTGAATTGAGGACTGGGGTCTCTTATATAGTGCCCATAAATTAGTTAAATTTGTTAAAAAGATCTTTCTCTGAGTGATTTGGGGAATTTTCCCCACCGTTGGATCTTTGATCCAAGGGCTTCTGTTTTACAGAAGAAAATCTTCTTGTTTTAACAAGAACAGAAAAGATTTCTTGGAATTTTAATTCTGTTTGGCGCAGATGCCCCAGCGCGTGACACGTGTCGCGCAGCGCAACTGCGCTAGCGCATCTGCGCTGACACGTGTCGCGCAGCGCACAGCGCAGCGCAACTGCGCGAGCGCATCTGCGCTGACACGTGTCGCGCAGCGCAGCGCATGCGCAACTGAAGCGTTGCTTCCTTTAAATAGAGCTTTGCTCTGATTGGGCGCGCCTTCTTGGGCGCTGTGCTGACGTATCAGCGCCTGACATGTGGCGCGTTGCGCCCGAGATTTGAAGCGTTGCTTCAAAATTTTGAATTTTGAATTTCAACAGAGCTTTGCTCTGATTGGGCGAAACACCGACTTGCGTTCGAAGATGGCAATTGAAAATTGTTAACCCCTGCAAATAGAAACATGATTTCAGTACAGGCAAGCGATATGTATATTGATTGAGTTCGCATGAACGTTTAACCAGAAATATGGGAGGAGAGATTAAAGTCCTACCGGGCGTGCCAGAATCTGTAGGGTGTTTTTCATCACCCCATTGAGATGGAAATACGCGCGCGTTTATCAGACGCATTACAGATTCCCTCTGCCTAGGGTAGGCTGGGGTTTATTGATTATGGGGATCCGAATCTCCGGTAGCCTCGCGTGTGGGGTGGGAGGCAGCGCCCTGTTAGAAATTTTTTCTAACGGGAGAGGTATTTTTAGTGTGGAGTGTGTGTAAAATGAGGGAAAAATGACGTCCAAAGGACGCGTGGGTGCCAGCGCCTTGCGTAACTAGCACGCCGGCGTTGTGCGCGGGCGCCTCACGTGCTTGGCACGCGGGCGCTGTGCGCCGGCACCCCACGTGCTTGGCACGCGGGCGTTGGGCGCCAGCGCGCCAGCGCCCCATGTGCTTGGCACGCGGGTGCTGGGCGCCAGCGCTGGGATTTGGTCCTTGCACTGGGAGCTGTGCTCCTGAAAGGAAATATTTAATTTTTTTTTTGTGTGTGTGTATATATATATATATATATATATTTTTTTTTTTGAGGAGTTGAACTCCTAAGATATTTTGGAGCTGATGAAAGGGGCTTCTCCCTTGAGCCCTGGATCTTCCCCAAAGTAGGGTTCTTGGAAGCGGGTCTCCTTCCTTCTCTGTTGGCCGGATCTTGAAGAACAAGAAGTATGAGATTTTAAAAATCTCTCCTTTTTGAGATCTGATGGGAGATCTGAGTTTCCTTTTGTGGATTTTGTGGTGAAAAACTATTTATTTTTTAGAAAGGAAGAGTTAAACTCTTGATTTAATTAAAAAAGAAGAAGAAGGTTTAGAATCTTAAAGAAGGAGAAGGAGGCACAAAAACCCTAACTTTTTTGAGAGGAATGAAAAGTGTATAATTTATTCATCATCATGTTGCCTTATATAGGCTTACACATTTACATATAGCAGCTTGGGCTTTACAAAATGGCATTTTGCCCATCTCATGCCTCATGTGCTCATTTCTTTTGCACATAAGTTATGGGCTTTACAAAAATTTGGCTTTAATGCCCATTTTGCTTACATTCATGCATAAAAAATTACATCAAAATTATTTATTACATGATTTTTTTTTATTCGGCATGGGGGAGGCCGGCCGTTTCATGTTCGGGCTCGACTCGGGTATGAGCCCACTTGATCTGGGCTTGTGCCCACTGGCTTGGGGTTGACCTTGACTTTGACTTGGTCAACCGGGGTACAATTTTCGACCTCAACAATCTTAACCGCAGACGTCTGAAATTCAAATAAGCAGACGTCTGAAGCAGAAAAATTTTTGGCAAAAATATAACATTAGACGTCTGTCCCGATGAGTTGCAGACGTCTGTGTTTTTTACTGGGAAGCACAGAGCCAAAACCAGACGGCTGAAGTTTTAATGGGCAGATGTCTGAAGTTTAAAAATTTCATTTAGAAAATGTTCATATCAGATTTTTGCATTTTTATACCGCCCAATTTTTATCACATTGCTTATCGGTAGATACTCTTGAGCCGTGTTTGCTAGTCAATTGCAGGATACATATTCTCGGCTCTAAACGGTGAAATTCATGGAAAAGCACGACAAAATCCGGATTATTGCCAACCACAGATAAAACACGGGTCTCCGCTCTCTATCCGTATGTTGCCGCACACCAGTTTAAGAGACAAAATGGCAAATCAATGTCATTTTCATGCACAAGGCTCAATGGCAATACAAGATCCAAGAAATCTACGCGGAGCTCGAGAAAATCATGGCAAAAGATCCACATTAAATCACCTTTTGATCAACAGAAATTCTGGAAAAATCGTGAAGAAATTCTGAGAAAAAACATATACCAGACTCATGGGCACAGCAGACTAAGGGAGTACAAAAAATCTTATGCCCCAACCCCACCATAGGGCCGCGGATCCGCGGCCGTACAGGCGTATCAGTTGATGGGTTTTTAAGGGCAGTTTGGTCTTTTCACATGGGTCCAGAATGTTGCCCTAGAATTTCTGTTGCCTGCCTATAAATAGTCCAGAACTTGCCAAAGCCAAGGGGTGCTTATTCTTGTATTTAGATTTAGGTTATATGTTGTTGTTCTTCTTCCTCCTCTCATCTCTTCTCCATTAAAAAACTTGTAGTGAGCTTTTATGAGTGAAGGATGATTAAAGGAGTTCTTGTTCTTACCATGCTTGTCTTTTTATTTTGTTAACTATTATTGCTTGCAATTTTCATTTGCTAATTTAGTTGTTATTTGTGTTTGTTTCTTTCTTGTTCTCTTTTTCTTTATCCTTAAAACAACAATGATACTTACGCTTGATCCTTGCCGAGGTGAGGTCGCAAATAGCTAGTTGTAATCTTCTAACCTCTTTCTTTCTATCTTTCTCCTTTGTTTTATTTTCATTTTTCTTGTAATGGGTAAGTAGTTTCCATACTTTTTAGGGTAGGATAAGGAAAGTTTGAGAGAAGGAAATCTCTCTCACTCTTTCCTTGCCCAACATCTTAAATCGTACTCCCGTTAATTGAACCACAATCCGCTCCCTACGGCACCCTATCCTACATGATAGCGGTGATTCCGTAGTGAGACCGGTTGTGGTTGAATTAACCGGAGGTTAAGGCTAAGAGCCAAGAACTGACGGACAAGCACCAAAAGGAAGAACTTAAGCGTTGGAAAGCCTAGCTTATACTCGCAAGTTCCTTCCTAGCCGTGCTAATCCCCGTTGTTGCCGATTACCGTAACATCGATATTAAGAGTGGCAACGAAAGAAGTGAGCTACTCCTAACTCAAACTAACCTAATCCTAACCATAACAAGCTCTCTTTACATATCATATTAGCACATAAGTAATCTAAAGACAAACCTGGACATTTGGACTTAACTCGTTAAAGCACATAGAAAAAGATTCCCATCTCCCTGCGGACGACCCGTACTCAACCGGCTAGCTACAAGCGAAACCGTCTTGATTGCGGTAATAAACTTAGCACACAAAAACTCTACCAATCAGAAAACCTTCATCAGACGTTTGGTCCATTAAACTTTATACGTCTGTCTCATCTCAATTTTGAAAACATATCTGAAATATCAGATATCAACAGTGCACAGACGTCTGAACGTCAACGAGGCAGACGTCGGCTAAGCACAAAAATAGCAGTTTGGGTTTTGAATGAATATGAAAACTTTAAACTCGAAAACCCGATATTTGTAAAACTTTTGTGCAATCGTGTATGAGTGTTCAAGAGCTCTAATTGATATAAACCATAATTGATTGAGTATTTACAAAGATTTCTATGTCGGTATCGTATTTCTTCGAAATCTTGAATCTTCGTTGTTTCGACTCGAGCTTTTGAAACTTTGGCGTTTCGCTCGAACTTGCGTTAGTTGATTGATCATCAAATTTGCTTCGACACTTGATACTTCAAATTCGAACACGTCATTTCACTCACTTGCGTCTTGAAGTCGATATTTGATCTTCAAATGAACTTCGTTTCGACTTCGATCTTTGACACTTCAATTTTGGACTTGGCTTCTAGTTTCTTGGCTATTCGTAACTTGAATTCCTGAATCTCTTGAACTTTGGCTACTTAGTATCATGAAGCTTGAATATGCAAATTGAGAAGCTCTCATCCATATCCTCCAATCTCCATTAGATATTCCATTTAAGCTCAATATCCTCCATCTTTCTTTATACGCCTGTGTCGTGAGATATCCAATATCCTAAAATGCAAAACGACCAAGCATATCATGTACAATATTATGAAATAAACAAGATATAAACACAAGTATATGAACATTCATTATTTCGATATCACAAACATGAATAGTATATCAACATCAAGATATAAAACAAACTCAAAGTATGAGATATTGATATATTATATATATACATGATATATGAAAATCAAGATAGATGAGCATACGTGTGTGTGTGTGTATTCATATTATGAATCATCAAAACAACGAATATGAATAATATATCGATATCAAAGAAAATAACAATAGTAAAGTAAGTTGATATCGATATATTACTCGATATACACAAGATATAAGATATGCAAGCTAAATATCAAGTGTATACAAGTTTAGTGTCGATATGAAATATAAGATAAGCAAGTGACACTAAACGAACTATTCATATTTAAGCTATCATATCTCAAACGACCAACTATTTATATGGGTTTAAATAGGGTAGGCTATCAATGGGCCGGGTATTCAACGAGTCTAATTCAATTAGGAATAGGAACTTAGGGATAAGGTAAAATTTATGTTCCCATCAATAATAATTCAATAACCCAATAATTTGCCAAGATCCATTGCCATACTAATATCCCCAATGAAATAAAAAACCAGAATCACGTTAGTAACCATGGCAGTCGCATGTCAGGTTTTGAGACGGCTCAATATATGCCTGAGCCTGCTCACCAATCTTTTCCATCAATAAATTTCTCCTCCGGTACAAGAGACAGCCCTTTTAATGTTTTCCATCAATAAATTTCTCCTTGAGCCGGCTCACAAGCTTTTTAGGTAAACATTAAAATAGCCAGCAAAATCAATCAATTTAATTTATTCAATCGAATACCGTATGATCGTTCTTGGGCGTTACATATTCTGTGATTGTCTAAAAGAGAATTTGATTCTCCCGCAGCTAAGTATAGTTGAGTTACCTTTTTCATTTGGGGACATGCGCTGGAAACAGTTGCGTACTAATTGAATTAGGTTCCGTCCAAATCAGTGCTTAAGATTCTATATATGATATAGAATGGAATGAGACCATGTCTTAAATTTGTTAAGATATGGTGTTGTCCGGCTTGTGTTTTAAAAGCAGAATCCGGACAAGCTCTAGGTATGTTTTGGTAATGTGTTGTTTGTGGGTTATCCTAAGCATATGCAAAGGTTTAACTTCTACTATGTTGAGAATCAAAAGTTGTTTTGTTCTCGATAAGACACATTTTTTAGAAAAGGAATTTCTTACAAAAGAAATTAGTGGGAGTATGGTAGAGCAGGAAGAGATTCCAGAACCAAAAACGGTTACTGAAAATTTAGCAGAACCTGAAGATTCAATTATACCAGAAAAACCTTAGCCACTTCTCAGATCTAGTAGGCGACCTCGGCCATCTAAAAGATACTACGGTTTTCTCGTTGACGGTGACAACAAGGTTTGTATCATGATGATGATGACCCTACTATGCCATAGTGAGTAGTGACTTCCGACTGATGATTGGATACCAAGATATCCGAGTTGGACTCCACGCACTCCAACAAAGTATGGATTGTTAGTGTTTATGCCCTAAAGGCCATTACTGTATCATACTAGTTTGTATATTACTTAATGGAAGCTTGGGATATTCACAGTTGTATTGACAGTCTTGCTAAAAATGGTAGTATGCTACTTGGTTTGTGTCTATTTTAATATGTGCATGCGTTTCTTTTAACGTATCGCTTATACATATTAGTAGAGCCCTGAGGATCTTTACTTGATTACCAGCGTTGTGATGGCAATCACACTAATGGGGGCTGGGTAGTCTATAAGCAACATTCTATACAGGTCCCTGGTCGTAAGATTATCGAGACGGGGCATCGATACTCCGGAGTAGACTGGTGTATACACTTCTCATCCCAGCCGAGGAGATGGTCTGTCCCACAGCCATCAGTACGTCGTACTGGAGATAGTATGCAGGTGCTGTTAGGTTATGGGTACACTGGACAGGACTCGTCGGGAACTGCAGGTTGGTTCTATACCCATCATCAGATAGCAGTTCCCAGGTGACATGAGTATAGCTTAGTCCGTCGACTTAACACTGCTACTTCACCTCGGGTGTGTTCCCACTGTACTTAGATTGCTACCCTACCATAGCTCAAAAGAGTCATGCAAACAGATAGTAGTTGGGTGCAGTCCTGAAGCACTTGGAGGCAGTGGCGGTTAGACAGGATTCATCTCTTCCGGTATTGGAGGTTGATATCACGCTGTGTATGGAGAACCATTACGCAAAGTCCCTGACCAGGACAAGCGAGATTTACTGGTAGGTTCCAGTAGTTTCTCAAGGTGTAATGGACTACACTCCGACACGACTTATACCGCTATTAGGGGTCTGACATTTACCTCCCCCTAGGCCCGATATGCGATAGTCCTAGACGAACAGACCGGACTGTATGGAGATTGTCACATACAGGCTCAGTAGGAGTTCGGATGGGTTTACTCATCGGCCTTCTTATCGACATCTACTTGAGAACCGTTACGTACAGCTAGTACCGCTTGCGGCCTGTGGTTAAACCCACTGCCAGTATAGTGTCAAGTCTTTAGAGTCCCACACAGAGAGTTTCCCTGCACCGGACAAAAGGTGTAGAGGCCGTATGGTTTTACGTCAGGGCCGTGATCACTTACGTACATTTATGCACGTACTATGATCGGGCAGATAATACTAGCGGGCTTCGGTTTAAGCCAGATTCTAGTATTATACAGATGGATTTATTCAGTCAAAGATTATCCGTGTTTTTCGGAAATACGGATGGGAGGGGCAGTCTCGTAATTTATCGGGAAGCTTCTAGAAGAAGGTGACTCATTTGTGTTTATTTCCTTTTAGGATTTAAACTAAATGAGGTGGAGGATGAGGTATATGTTTATATTAAATGCTTAATGACTCATGAGGTGATTCACCCATAGAATTAAATGAAGTATGCTAGATATTATCTTGATATTATCAAGAGAGATATTATTATGCTTCATATTATTCTAGCATGAGTATTTTTCATTTCATTATCACAAAACACTTCTCTCTCCTCAAGTTTTCATCTTCTTCCCCAAACCCTAATAGCTCTCATGAGTTAAGAATCCTAGGGTTTAAAGTGACTAAGTAATCCATCTAAATACTCTACACTCTCTAGGACTTCTAGATTAGCAAACTAGAAGCCGTAGTTATCTCAGATTCGAAATAGGAGCTCGGACTATAGACTCTCGGGTGGATCGTTTTTGATTCAAGGAGGCCATTGAGGTACCCATGTTCCATAGAGCCGACGAGGTATGGAGGACAGCGATGAAGACCCGAAGGACAAGTAACGTGAGGTATAATTTCGAATCAGAGTAGTTAAACCTCTCGTAGTTTGTTAGTAATGGTTTAGACACGATCCGTGTGCTCAAGTCCGTGTTACGAAGCTTTGATAATTGTTTTTCATATATTCCGCCTCCCTGCGAACATGTGGGGTGCGTGACATGGACTTACAGTGGTATCAGAGCCTACTAAACCTTTACTAGCTTGTTAGCAACTTATTAGAACTTTGATCGTCGGAAAAACACGAAAACTTTAACCCCGGATCCCTCAAGATCTGTCGATTTTAAACCTGTCGAAAAAATTATTTCAGAGGTATGAAAATTCACAGCAGGGAATTCTAAGAATACTGGAGAAATACGAGTTGCTAACTCGGTGAGACGACCGCAGAAGCGCGGCGGATTGATACAATACGCCCGGATCCACGGTCGAGTCGACTCCGAGTTGACTCGTATTTACACAGTTTTTCTTAGTTTTGGGTGTTCTGTTTTCCTGTATATTTTGTTTCTGCCTAAGTTTTTTCAGTGCTGGCTTGCATTTGGGGTAGACACGAAAAAAGTTTGTCGATCGAAATTCTATGTTATTTTCTAATCAGGTTTTATCTGTGATATTTGATGTGTTCGTAAACCTCTGCTAATTACTAGTATGTCGGTTAGTTGGGGGTTGCACATTTCTGTAATGGATATTGGTTTGTGGATATGAATATCATTGGATCGTCGTGGATGAATAGCCGGGGATGTAAGATGAGAGTTTTTATCTTTCATTCGATGTAAATTGTAATATGTTATAATATTCTTTTGCGGGGCACATCCGGGTTGAGCTTGTAACCACCGTTGTATTATTTCATTTACTGTTTTTTGCTCTTAAGATAGACCCAAGATGGGGTGCACAAACTACCGGGTATTTTAAAGTGTTAAATGGCTTACTCACGTTGTTGAGGGAGACCGTTTTACTTCTGGTACTAGGCGGGTAGTTTGCCGCACCCGTAGGGGTCTAGGGTGGGGTTTGGCTATTCATCGCGACCGTGTAATCCGTCTTTTGTTGCAGGCTCAAACGAAACGCGGATTCCTAGTATATCCAATATGTTCATCTGTGATCTGGAATGCCTATTATTGCGTCTGACGAATGTACAATATCTATATATGATATCTGGTAGGCGTTGCTTATGTTTTGCATCTGCGCTAGCCCAGCCCCCGCTCTGTCTTTAGTTAAGTAACCTAACGGGTGAATGACGGGACCCAGTGACGAATGTGGATTGCATAAGCGGATGTTGTATTTTCGTTGTTTTCTGCAATGATAGGATAAATGATGGGACACATTATATTAATGCAAAGAAAACAAACCAAAGATGAATCGTTGGAACAAATTTAAAAGAAACCACTCGGTTATTTTAAAAAGAGCAGAATTTTTAATTACGGAGCTTTAACCACTCCTTTTAAAAAAACTATCAGGTTCTTTTGGTTATATCAAGTTCACTACGTTCACAGTTTCGCCAAAACCAGTCGTAGCCCTCCGTTATTTCATATGAATGGTCAGTAGTATTCAAGCTATGTTTGTTTGGCCCTTAGTCAAGACATAGTGATTGGTAGTTGCTGGGGTGTTCACATGTAGCATAGATAGATGCGTTGGTTTGGGACAGTCGTATTACTTTTATTGGCCCTTAGTCAAGAGTATATACGGGTGGATTCAAATCAACCTGGATAACAACGGGTAGAACTTGATATGTGACTTATGATTTGTTGGCCCTTAGTCAAGGTCATAAGAGTATGGGGTAAAAATCCACATCAGGAGTTTCTAAAAAAACTGAAACTTGCTAGTGTTGCATACCATTTGGAGTTTGATAATGTTGGTAGGATTCCTTCAGCATTATCACAGGATGATATTTGGATCCCGATCCTACTGTGAGTATATGCTACTTATCGGGAGATTCGTCACTTAACGATCAATGCTATAAACCAAGTAGGTGTCTAGAACGGTGTTAGCGGGGCTACGCCTCCAGGGAAAAGAGGTTATTTAATTAAGGAACATCGCGAAAGCGTCGTAAAAGCTCCCTCGAAGTACCAACACTAGCCTGGCTGAACGGTTAAGCAAGTATTATACGGTGAGATCAGTCCTGACTAATTCTTCTTTTATGGTTTGAGGAAGAATTCGAGAAACAGTGGGAGCCATCCTGTTTAAATAAACTTAAAACCAATCTAAACTTGCAAGAGCATCATGCTAAAGTGTTTTCTTCTCTCTCTCAACTGCAGCGACCATATGACCATGACTAGGTTACATCTAGATAACAAGTTGACTGAGTCTGACTTTTATGACTGGCAAAGGTATGTCCAGATGTACATTGCCTATGACAAGCTGGACCATCCTATTACTACTCAAGCCCCCTCTGTCCCGGGTCCAGTTTCCACCGTCACGGATATGGATATCCGTCAGACAAGGGAAAAGGACAGTGCGAATGTCAAGTGCCTCGTGTTGGCTTCAGTTGATGGTGTATACCAGAAGCAGCACGAGAAGATGGACTTAGTTTCCATCTTCCTCCATAATAAAGAATTATATGGAGAGCAATCTCGTATCGCAAGATATGAGATCTCGAACGAATTGCTTCAAGCGAGCTTGGCTGTCGGGTCATCTGTAAGGGACGACGTCCTAATGATGACTAGCTATATTGATGAGCTTACGGACATGGAGACCACGTTGGGAAACAGGTCATATGCCGACTTATTTCCACGGTCCCTACCCTCTACTTACACCCTGAAGGTGTAAAACCCTTGTTCATTTATACCAGTTCTAGTTCAAGTATTTCTTTATTTATGGTATTTTCTTGATTTATTGTGTTTTGGGTGCGAATAGTGTATTTGACATCTGTATTTGCATCCGATCCGGCCCGCTTGCTGGAAACCCGTCTTGATTCCTATTTATGGTTTATCCTGACTTGTTATATTGATCAGCGCAATTTCATTATTGTATATTGCATACTCGCATTTTATCTAGCATCTGCATTTTAATATAACATTTAAAATTACATAAAATATTTTAAAAATATCTTGCATGGCCGGCATGATACCCCTAACCCTATGGTAGCGTCTGCGCATCTTGTTCTCGTCCCGTTCAGTGAAACGGACTTGTTTAGATGGTTACGCGCACGTACGCGCATCCGTTCTTGGGGGTATGCATTTTCGTTACCCGGATATCCAATTTTAGTTTTGGTCGACACTTATATTTTTCGTATTTTAAAACTGAATTTTAGATCTGACCCGGGCGTATTTTGGAGTAAGTTTGTATTTATCAGAATATCAAATTTTATTTATATAATATTAATTTTATAAACTGATACAAATTAAAATTTAGTTAACTAATAAAAGATTTTTAAAATTTAAATCTAAACTAATTTCCTAACAAACTAACAACCCCTTTTTCTCTCTCCTCACTCTTTCTTTTTCTCACTCCTCTCTCTCTTCTTCTTCCTCTTCTTCTTTTTCTTTTCTTGATTCTTGATTTCACAATTTCCAGCCATCGTCAGAGTCATGTCGCCGCTGCCGATCCGACGATCCAGTGAACGTACCTTGCTCGCATGAACACCCTCTCATCTTGCTTAGACCCGTCCCGTGTGCCGCGTGTACGTTGCGACGTTTTACCGACATCGGACGTGCCATGCGTATCCGTCGTGTGATTCGATCGAGGCAAGTTTATCTTGCTACATGCTATGTTACTGTATTTACATCTATTTGAATAAATATAACACTTGTATTTTAAATCATGCATCCCATCTTTTAGTTTTACAGTTTTACGACATCCGTATGCATCCATACAAGTTATTTCACATCTAGTGCATGCAAACCTATCTTGTTACATACTATATTACAATATACCGCACCTAATGGAATATTTACATCTCATATTGTTTAGTTGTACATTCTTCATTTACCAGTTTATCATTTTATTGTTATATGACGTCCGTGTGCATCTGTATCATTATTTACATGTCTAGTCGCATGCTAAATCATCTTGCTACATGATAGGTATAGTATTATGCATCTATATGAGTAAAATGTTATCCGTTTATCACATTGTACATCCATACTGAAGTTTTACTATTTACGGATACCCGTTTGCATCCATATCATTTAAAATATATATAACCGCATGTATAGATCACATTAATTCATATTATTATTGTAGTAACACCCCATACTTAATAAAGTGCATCCTAGTTAGTATTGGAACTGTAAATATAACCCCTAATCGATATTTGTGCATCCATACCATTATTTCTTTATCTATTCGTATACCATGTCATATTATTACATATTGTTGTTATATTGACACCCCATGCTTGATATTGTGCACCCTACATAGTCATGATGTAACCCCTGATCGATATTTATGCATCCATGCTTTTATTGTATATCCGTACTTTCACCCTGATTCAATACTTGCTACAGTTTGATTATGAGCACCCGCTTGATGCCTGTGCACTACTTGACATGACCTGATACACCACCACTTAACATGACTTGATACATGTACACTACCTGACATGACCTGATATATCACTACTTGACATGTTACATGATTCTGTTTCTAATGCTGACAATCCTGACATGTTGTCCTGATGGACATATCTCATTTTCTGTATAGACAAACCTGTTCCTGCATGATCCTTTGTTGGCATTAGCTCCAGATTTATCAATACCTGACTTGAACAGATAACTTAGGGGTATGGGGAAATCAATGATGAAACTTGACTTGTAACTCGACAGTTCGATGCTTATACTGATCAGTCTTACGGGCTAGGCCAGCCCCGGGATACTGCTGCTGACATCATTCGTCTGTACATGTTACCTGTTTACTGCCTAGTGGCACGTCTCGGATTCAGCCCGAGAGTCTTGACCGTGGTCCCGGACATGCACGGGATACTATTGAGTTACATCGACGATTCATTAAATTGATTTCACAGACTTTAGAATAGATAACCCAGTAGCATAGTTTAGATTGATCACTGCACGTCACCTATACTGTTACACTTCACTGTTGAAGATCCATGAAAAGAATTACCCAACTCATGATTTGGAGCTTGCAGCTGTGATTTTCGCTTTGAAGATTTGGAGACACTACTTATTGGGCGAAAGGGTTGAAGTATTCACCGATCACAAAAGCCTAAAGTACGTGTTCACACAGAAAGAGCTAAACATGAGGCAGCGTAGAAGGTTAGAGCTGATGGCTGACTACGATCTTGATCTTAAGTACCATCCGGGGAAAGTTAATGTTGTGCCGGATGCGCTTAGTCGGTTGCCAGCAATTCGGATGTTGACTGCACAGAAGGAACTTATCGAAGACTTTCGGAGATTCGAGCTGGAGATCGTACTACCTCATTCTTTAGGACAGTTGATGCAGCTGTAAGTACAGTCGTCGTTGATCGATAATATTAAAGCAACGCAGTCACAGAACCCAAAATTGCAAAAGTTTCGAGAACAAGTTGAAGTTGGACTTCGAACAGACTTGTTAATCCATGAAGATGGTTCGTTGCGATATGGTAGCCGTTTGTGTGTGCCGAAAGGAGATATTCGCGAAGAAATTATGAAGGAGGCGCACAGTTCCACATATTCAGTACATCCAGGAGGCACGAAGATGTACCGTGATCCACGACAGTATTTCTAGTGGGAAGGCATGAAAAGGGAGATTGCTCGCTTTGTAGAGAAGTGCTTGGTGTGTCAGCAAGTTAAGGCTGAACATCAAAGGGTTTCTGGTTTATTGCAACCACTTTCGATTCCTCAATGGAAGTGGGAACATATATCCATGGATTTCATGACAGCTTTACCGCGGAGTCCAAAGGGCAACAATGCAGTTTAGGTGATTGTTGATCGATTGACTAAGGCAGCTCATTTCTTACCATTTCGAGTTGGCCAGTCAACGGAAGCGTTGGCAGAACGGTACATGCAGGAGATTGAAAGATTGCATGGAGTACCCGTGAGCATCGTGTCCGACCGTGACACCCGATTCTTATCGCACTTCTGGAGGAGTTTACAGGAAATATTGGGGACGCGATTGAAGTTTAGCACAGCTTATCATCCTTAGACAGATGGCCAGTCAGATAGAACGATCCAAACTCTTGAAAATATGTTGAGAGCTTGCATGTTGGACTTCAAGGGTTCGTGGAGGATCATCTACACATGGTGGAGTTTTCGTACAACAACAGTTTTCACGCGACTATTCAGATGGCTCCATTCGAAGCATTGTATGGTCGCAAGTGTCATTCATCCGTTTGTTGGGACGATATTGGAGAACGAAGATTGTTGGGACCGGATTTGATCGTGCAAACAGTTGAGAAGGTTAATACTATCCGGAATCATATGAAGGCAGCACAAGATCGGCAGAAGGGTTGGGCCAACACATCGAGAAGACCTCTAGAGTTCGCTGTTGGTGATTTGGTATTCTTGAAAATATTACCGACTAGAGGAGTGATTCATTTTGGGAGTCGAGGCAAGCTTAGTCCTCGATTCATGGGGCCTTTCGAGATTATGGAGCGTGTCGGAGAAGTGGCTTGTCGATTGGCGTTACCACAATCTTTGGCGAATGTTCATGAAGTGTTTCATGTATCTCAACTCCGTAAGTATGTTCGAGATGAAACACACGTCCTAGATCATTCGGAGCTGACTGTAAGAGAGGATTTGACCTTTGAGGAACGGCTGATGTCGATTGTTGATCGAAGAGAAAATGTCCTTAAGAACAAGATTATCCCTCTCGTACTTGTTTCTTAGGGAAATTGCTCGTATGGAGAATCGACTTGGGAACGAGAAGACGGGATTCGACAGAAGTTTCCACACCTATTCTTGTAGATTCATATTTGTTTGCCTTTTCTTGTTCCTGGAATTCCGAGACGAAATTCTTTTGTAGTTGGGTATAATGTAACATCGTAGTTCATTTATACCAGTTCTAGTTCAAGTATTTCTTTATTTATGGTATTTTCTTGATTTATTGTGTTTTGGGTGCGAATAGTGTATTTGACATCTGTATTTGCATTCGACCCGACCCGCTTGCTGGAAACCCGTCTTGATTCCTGTTTATGGTTTATCCTAGCTTGTTATATGGATCGGTGCAATTTCATTATTGTATATTGCATACTCGCATTTTATCTAGCATCTGCATTTTAATATAACATTTAAAGTCACATAAAATATTTTAAAAATATTTTGCATGGCCGGCATGATACCCCTGACCCTGTGGTAGAATCCGCGCATCTTGTTCTCGTCCCGTTCAGTGAAACGGACTTGTTTGGATGGCTACGCGCACGTACGTGCATCCGTTCTTGGGGGTATGCATTTTCGTTACCCGGATATCCAATTTTAGTTTTGGTCGACACTTATATTTTTCGTATTTTAAAACTGAATTTTAGATCTGACCCAGGCGTATTTTGGAGTAAGTTTGTATTTACCAGAATATCAAATTTTATTTATATAATATTAATTTTATAAACTGATACAAATTAAAATTTAGTTAACTAATAAAAGATTTTTAAAATTTAAATCTAAATTAATTTCCTAACAAACTAACAACCCCTTTTTCTCTCTCTTCGCTCTTTCTTTTTCTCACTCCTCTCTCTCTTCTTGTTCCTCTTCTTCTTTTTCTTTTCTTGATTCTTGATTTCACAATTTCCAGCCATCGTCAGAGTCATGTCGCCGCTGCCGATCCGACGATCCAGTGAACGTACCTTGCTCGCGTGAACACCCTCTCACCTTGCCTAGACTCGTCCCGTGTGCCGCGTGTACGTTGCGACGTTTTACCGACGTCGGACGTGCCGTGCGTATCCTTCATGTGATTCGATCGAGGAAAGTTTATCTTGCTACATGCTATGTTACTGTATTTACATCTATTTGAATAAATATAACACTTGTATTTTAAATCATGCATCCCATGTTTAGTTTTACAGCTTTACGACATCCGTATGCATCCGTACAAGTTATTTCACATCTAGTGCATGCAAACCTATCTTGTTACATACTATATTACAATATACTGCACCCAATGGAATATTTACATCTTATATTGTTGAGTTGTACATCCTGCATTTACCAGTTTCTCATTTTACTGTTATATGACGTCCGTGTGCATCTGTATCATTATTTACATGTCTAGTCGCATGCTAAATTATCTTGCTACATGTTAGGTATAGTATTATGCATCCATATGAGTAAAATGTTACCCGTTTATCACATTGTACATCCATACTGAAGTTTTACTGTTTACGGATACCCGTTTGCATCCATATCATTTAAAATATATATAACCGCATGTATAGATCATATTAATTCATATTATTATTGTAGTAACACCCCATGCTTAATAAAGTGCATCCTAGTTAGTATTGGAACTGTAAATGTAACCCCTAATCGATATTTGTGCATCCATACCATTATTTCTTTATCTATTCGTATACCATGTCACATTATTACATATTGTTGTTATATTGACTCCCGATGCTTGATATGTGCACCCTACATAGTCATGATGTAACCCCTGATCGATATTTGTACATCCATGCTTTTATTGTACATCCGTACTTTCACCCTGATTCAATACTTGCTACAGTTTGATTTTGAGCACCCGCTTGATGCCTGTGCACTACTTGACATGACCTGATACACCACTACTTGACATGAATTGATACATGTACACTACCTGACATGACCTGATATATCACTACTTGACATGTTACCTGATTCTGTTTCTAATGCCGACAATCCTGACATGTTGTCCCGATGGACATATCCCATTTTCTGTATAGACAAACCTGTTCCTGCTTGATCCTTTGTTGGCATTAGCTCCAGATTTATCAATACCTGACTTGAACACATAACTTGGGGGTATGGGGAAATCAATGATGAAACCTGACTTATAACTCGACAGTTCGATACTTATACTGATCAGTCTTACGGGCTAGGCCAGCCCCGTGATGATACCGCTGACATCATTCGTCTGTACATGTTACCTGTTTACTGCCTAGCGACACGTCTCGGATTCAGCCCGAGAGTCTTGAGCGTGGTCCCGGGCATGCACGGGATACTGTTGAGTTACATCGACGATTCATTAAGTTGATTTCACAGACTTTAGAATAGATAACCCAGTAGCATAGTTTAGATTGATCACTGCACGTCACCTATACTGTTACACTTCACTGTTCTATATCCCTGCTCACTTATTACATTCATGTACCCTTTTATAATTCATGCCTGCACGACTTGTTACCCGCTGATTATATTATTATTGATATTATGACGCATTGACGTCTGGGTTTTGCATGGCCCAGATCCTCTACCTTTGCAGCTGACCGATCAGGAGTATTTCAGTGAACAGGCCGAGCAGTGAGGACATGTTAGTATTTTAGTTTAGTTTTCTTTCAGCATTTTCATTTTTGATGTGAGCCCGTAATTGGGACGTATATTCCAGATTATTATTGTTATTGGATCTTTTGCTTCCGCATATTATTTCTTGACTCGTTTATTCTGGCATATGGACATGTACTAGATAGTTTATTTTATTTCTACTGTTCTTGATATCTCTAGACAGCCGTAATGTGACTATGGAGGGATGATTCCTATCTACAGGTAGCATGGTTGGCTCTTTCACGTGCCTATCTTTGGGCACTCTGGGAAGCGGGGCGTGACAGAAGGAAACCAGGGAGACACCCGCTCTGCTTAATGGAGGACCTTCTTCTTCTGCATCCAGGGCGAAAGCAAAGAGTGAAAAGAAGAAGACCTCCACAAAGTCGATATACGATATCAGCGAAGTAGAAGGAAAGGGAAGAGAAAAAGTTTCGGGACTTGCTGTAGGGAAGGAGGGATGTTCCTATTGTTTTGGGAAGGGGCATTAGCAGAAGGATTGCAGGGCTTTGGAAGCCAGTAGCCAGGATTCGAAGCATATTGTGGCTTCGGCCTCGGGTGTGTTTGTAATTGAGAACTATTTGTCAATTAACTCTACTTCCTGGGTACTAGATACCGGATTAGGATCTCATATTTGTAATTCGTTACATGCTTTGAGAAACCGTAGAGTTATCAGGGTAGGTGATATGTCTCTCAGAGTTGCGAACGGAATGAGCATGGACGCTGAATCCGTGGGGGAATATCGCGTAGGACTAACAAGTGGGCAGATATTGATTCTACGTAACCGTTTGTATGTACCTAGTTTGACTTATAATATCATATCAGTATCCTCACTTTCAAGAGAGAGATATGATTTTACATTCGTAAGCGATGTAGTAAACATCCACCTAAATCAAGTTCTAATTGGGTCTGGTACATTAGATAACGGTATATACGTATTAAATCTAGCTCAGGTTTTCAATGTCTAGAACACACTTAAAAGAACGTCTCCGGAAGTAAATCAGACTTTCTTATAGCATTGTAGACTAGGTCACATCAATGAAACACGGTTGACAAAGTTATATAGAGAAGGATATTTGAATCCGTTCGAATATCAATCTTATGCAACTTGTGAATCTTGTCTCATGGGAAATATGACAAAGACTCCGTTTACTGGACACAGAGTAAGAGCGAGTGAGCTCTTGGGACTCGTACATAGGGACGTGTGCGGTCCAATGTCTACACATGCAAGAGGTGGTTATTCCTACTTCATTACTTTTACGGATGATTTCTCTAGGTATGGACATATCTGTAAGGTTCCTAGGCACTCTTGTGAAGGTTCATAAGGCATCAAACATGCCCGGATAAAAATTTAGACGTGCCGAACAACCCAAAGCCGGGATCTTTGCTAGATTATTAGGGTTTAACATGCAAGATGATAACTTTTATCTAAGTGTGAGGGATTACAACCTTTGTAGTCCGCTCCTTCGCTTCACAAGCTCCGAGTAGAAGTCCCTTTGCCGCGATCCACGATCTCCCGGACTCATGAGAGGCTCCACGATTCGAACGATCCATGCTAGCTTAAAGTGTTCCAAATCTCCGATGATCTACGTCGAAGTTGCAAAGACTCAAGCTTTCTCACTCTAAAGAGATGAACACACTAATCTCATGGGCTAGATGAGATGAGAATGAGAGAGTAGTATTTTTGCTTTCTTTTTAAATCATTTTCTCATATTTATTCATCACATAAAAAAAATCAAGTAAGCTTTTTTCAAGAGAGAAGAAGATGATAATGGAAAAGATAATGATTATTTTCTTTTGTGATGAATAGAAAGAAAGTATATGATTAAGGTATATAAATCATGGTCAAGGATGAGTGGCTAAGATTGTGTAGAGAATCAACTAGAGTTAGGGTTTGGTTAGGTTTAGAAATGAGTCACCATGAAATATCTTAACAATGACAAAAGAAAAAGCTTCTAGAAGGTGCATGAAGCATCTAACCCTAATCAAACCCTAACCTCAATTAATCATCCTTAAACATGTTTAACAATTAATCATATCATGTCACAATAATATATATCACATATATATTATATATTTGCAACAAAAGAAAATAATACAATTAACATATATCGCATATATATCAATATATCATCCAGTGAGAAAATGAAATAATAAAGCGAGCCTATATTAGATAATGTAATACAATATATCATATATATTATTATACATTAAATTATCGAATCAACACTTGATCCGACGATCCGGCTATATCGAATATTACCGACTAATATATCATGTACCGATTCATCGAATCAACACTTGATCCGATGACCCGGTTCATATCTAAATATCGCGAGAATATAATACGGTATCCCATATCGCATTATTCTCGGTCCTGCACATATCACATATGTGCCTCTACTCCGTTTCGCCTGAGCCAAGAAACCTCTGTGTAGGACTCTAAAGAATCGTCAATACGCCGGTAGCAGGTGATGATCATATCAAACACCCACAAGCTGTAAGCGGTCAGCTAAACGTAACAGCCACCCAGGTATTGAGCGATCAGAAGATCAACAAGCTAGCCTGTGTGTTCTCCTGTGAATCCAATCAGTAACACTCCCGTACAGTCCGGTCTGTTCGTCTGATATGTCGCATATCAAGTCTAGGGGTGGTATACGTCAGACCCCAGTAACCGATAAGTCGTGTCGATGTGTGGCTCATAACGGGTCGAGAAACTACTAGTAACACTTACCAGTAAATCTCTATATCAGCCCTGGCCAGGGACTTCCAGTTATAGCCAATCGAACACAGCACAACATCAACTCCCTATACCGGGAGAGACGAATCCCCTCCTATCGCTCATTGCCTCCATGTGATTCGGGACTGTACCCAAAAGCCACCGTTTTGCACGCCCTCTTGGACGTGGTAAGGTGGAAATCAAAGCACAGTGGGAATCACACAAGACTCTATGACGATCTCGGGTCTACAGACTACCCTGTACCAGTGTCACCGGAGAACTGCCATCTGACGTGTAGTATATCACCATCTGGGAGTTCTCGGCGAGTCCGTCCAGTGTACCTAGTCTCCACTGAGCACCCGTACACCATCTCTGATGTCAAACACCGATGGATATGGGATCATCCATCACCCATCATATGGGTCAAGATGCGTATACGCTAGTCTACTCTGGTGTATCGATGCCCTGTCTCGATATACCCTTGACTAGGAACAGTTATAGGATGTACTCATCGACTACCGCGGCCCCACTAGTATGATCTCATCATAGTCCCAGTAGTCGAGTACAGATCCTAAGGGCTTTATGAATATGTGAGAGTAAAACAGTAAACCAATACAAGTCAACATGTTAAGATAAAGTGAAACCAAATAGCATACTATCATGACGAGCAAGAAAGTCATCTCTATATATATCCAAGCATCCATTATAATATACATCATATGTACAACAATGGCCTCTAGGGCATATACATAACTAACAATCTCCCACTTGCACTAAGGCCAGCTGCTGTAGTATCTCATACCTAGCATCCCGAATAATCTCTCAAACTGTTTCTGGGGAATAGCCTTCGTGAATGGATCCGCAGTGTTGTCCTTCGTATCTACTCTCCTGACCTCGATCTCCCGGCGATCAACTATCTCCCTGATCAGGTGATACCGCCTCAGAATATGTCTGGACTTTTGATGGGACCTGGGTTCCTTGGCTAATGCCACAGCTCCATTGTTATCACAATACAGAGGTATTGGATGCTCAATGGATGGAACCACACCAAGTTCACTAATGAACTTCTTGATCCAGACAGCCTCTTTGGCTGCATCGTTGGCAGCGATGTATTCAGCCTCCATCGTCGAGTCTGCAACGGTATCCTGTTTGGAACTCTTCCAACATACCGCCCCTCCATTGAGGGTAAAGACAAATCCTGAGTGCGACTTAGAGTCG
Source organism: Agapanthus africanus (assembly GCA_030015575.1). NCBI lineage: Eukaryota > Viridiplantae > Streptophyta > Magnoliopsida > Asparagales > Amaryllidaceae > Agapanthus > Agapanthus africanus. Next base: position 896,164,504 of record CM057337.1, read on the forward strand.
TCCTTATCACTTTGGAAGCTGAAATCGGTAAAGGACTCCACCTGGAGTTCTCCGTTACCATACACCAAGAACATCTCCTTAGTCCTTCGTAAGTACTTGAGAATGTTCTCCACAGCTGTCCAGTGACTCTCTCCAGGATCTGCTTGATACCGACTCACTACACTTAGTGAGTATGCTACATCGGGTCTGGTACATAGCATCGCATACATGATAGAGCCTACTGCCGAAGCATAGGGTATCCCTTGCATGCGAGCTCTCTCCAAATCAGTCTTGGGAGACATCTCTTTGGAGAGAGTGAGTCCAGAGATCGTGGGTTGGTTCCCACGCTTGGATTCTTCCATACTAAACCTCTTTAGTATGGTGTCAATGTACCTGGATTGGGACAATTCCAGTATCCGTTTAGATCTATCTCTATAGATCATGATTCCCAATATGCAGGAGGCATCACCTAGATCTTTCATTGAGAATCTCTGTGATAAGAAGAGCTTGACTGATTGCAGCATAGGAATATCATTTCCTATCAAAAGTATGTCATCCACGTATAATACGAGGAAGACAACCTTACCCTCTGCTACCTTCTTATAGATACAAGGTTCATCTATATTTTTGATGAAGTCAAACTCTTTGAATACAACATCAAAACAGATGTTCCAACTCCGCGATGCTTGTTTTAACTCATAAATGGATTTAAGCAGCTTGCACACCTTTCCGCTGCTCCCACTATCTACGAAGCCCTCTGGCTGAGTCATGTACACGCTCTCTTCTAAATCACCGTTTAGAAAAGCGGTCTTAACATTCATTTGCCAGATTTCGTAGTCATGGTATGCAGCAATGGCAAGTAAGATCTGGATGGACTTAAGCATAGCCACTGGAGAAAAGGTTTCGTCATAATCCACACCTGGTCGTTGACGAAAACCCTTTGCTACAAGTCTAGCTTTGAAAGTCTCAACTTTTCCATCTACACCAAATTTCTTTTTAAAAATCCACTTGCTCCCAATGGGTTTTACCCCTTCAGGAGCATTTTCCAAAATCCATACTTTATTGGTGTACATGGATTCCATCTCAGATCGCATTGCATCCAGCCATTTCACAGAGTCACCACTCGTGATGGCCTGCTCGAAACTAGTGGGGTCATCATCATCCATGATGCAATCCTCGCTTCCACCATCAATGAGAAAACCGTAGTATCTCTCAGGTGGACGAGAAACCCTATTAGATCGGCGGAGAGGCTGGGGTTCGTCGGGTACTACTGAATCCTCTGGTTCCAATAAATCATCAGTTGCGGTTTGTGGTGCTGGAACCTCTTCCAGTTCCACCTCTTTGCCACTAATTTCTTTTTCAAGAAATTCCTTTTCCAAAAAGGTGGCATGTTTAGAAACAAACACCTTTTGTTCCTCAGTGTGGTAGAAGATATACCCTTGTGAGTTCTTGGGATATCCTACAAACTTACATAAGACAAATCTTGCCTTGAGTTTATCCAGATTTTGTCTTTTGACATAGGATGGACAACCCCATATCTTAACATACTTAAGAGATGGTCTCTTCCCTTTCCATATCTCATACGGAGTGGTGGGCACTGATTTGGTAGGAACCATATTCAATAGGTGTATGGCTGTCTCAAGCGCATACCCCCAGAAGGAAATAGGTAACTCAGCTGTACTCATCATTGAACGCACCATATCTAATAGGGTGCGATTCCTTCGTTCTGATACACCGTTGTGCTGTGGTGTATAAGGTGGAGTAAGCTGAGAGAGAATCCCATTCTCTTTTAGATAATCTTGGAACTCATTGCTCAAGTATTCTCCTCCTCGATCAGATCGAAGGATCTTAATACTTTTGCCCGTTTGGTTCTCTACTTCGTGCTTATATTCTCTGAATTTCTCAAAAGCTTCAGACTTGTGTTTCAACAGGAACACATGTCCGTATCTAGAGAGATCGTCAGTGAATGTAATGAAGTAGGAAGAACCGTTCCTGGTATGCGTAGACATGGGACCGCATACATCACTATGTATCAGTCCTAAGAGTTCAGTAACTCTTTCTCCGTGTCCACTAAACGGAGCTTTGGTCATTTTTCCTTTGAGACATGAATGGCAAGTATCATAAGATGATAATTCGAACGGATTCAAATAACCATCCTTATGTAACTTAGCCAGTCGTGTCGCATTGATATGACCAAGTCTACAATGCCACAAGTAGGATTCGTTCACATCTGAACTTTTCCTCTTGTGTGTGTTTTGTATATTCAGGACTGTATTTTGATTTAGAATGAATATGCCATTATGTAACGAGCCTGATGCAATCAACTTTTGATCTAGGAATATGTTCATAATATTATCCTGTACTACAAAATTATATCCCTCTTTACTCAATAAAGAAACTGATATAATGTTGCACATCATGTTCGGTATATAATAGCACTCATTCAGAATTAGTGTATTACGACTCGGCAATACTAGGTGATATTCGCCAACTGCTTTGGCTACAATACTTGCACCGTTCCCTACTTGAACGGAATGATCATCTTTTCCTAGTTCTTTACCTTTTCGCAGCCCATGTAACAATTTACATATGTGGGATCCTGATCCGGTATCTAATACCCAGGACGTAGGGTGAACTGAGAAACAGTTCTCAATAACTAACACACCCGAAGAAGATGCATCAACATGCATGTTCTTTTGGGCGGCGTGAGAATCCAGATATTCTCCTGTTTCCTGTTCAGTCTTATAACTCTTATAAGAAAGAACGGGTCCAACATTCCCTAGCTCAGTACAATAATTGGGTTCAGTCAATACATCCATATTATTATCTTGATTATGGCCTGACATGGTCGCTACCTGGAGAGAGAGAGAAGAAAACACTTTAGCGTATGCTCTTGCAAGATTAGATTGGTTATTATCTTATCTAATCAGGATGTCTCCCACTGGTTTTATCAAATCTACCTTAAAACCCTAAAAGGTAAGATTAGCCGGGATTAATTACACCCTACAATTTCGTCAATCTTTCAGCCAGATCAGTGTCGGTACTTTGAGGGAGGTTCCCCGTGCTTTCGCACGGACCTAATTAATGTAAACCTCGTTTTCCCAGAGGCGTAACCCCGTTAACACTTTTCTAGACACCTATTTGATCGGCTAATTGTCCTGTGTAAAACTCTCTCAGGAGTAACTCTTACTCGCAGTGGGTATCGGGATCCAACTATCTCATAGGAGGTATGCAATCTCATTGCAAATTTCAACACTTGAAATTCCCGATAATATTTTTACCCCTAACGTTCTATGACTTTGACGAAAGCCAACAAACCATAGTCCGCTAGTCAAGTTCAACCCGAACATTTCTTGCTTGAATTAAACCCAGCCGTATGTCCCTTGACGAAAGCCAACAAAGCCGCACGACTACCCTAATCCAATCTCATCATATGTAACAGATAAGTAATAATTAGCTACTGCACACTACGCCTTGACGAAAGCCAACAAACGTAGCACGAATACTAAGTATTACTTATCTGAAATGTCGGAGGGCTACGCAGGTTTTTCAGAAAACCCTGAGCGTAATGAACTTGATATCGTCGTAGAATCGAGTGAAGTTTTGAAAAGGAGTGGTTTTTGAGGCTTTTCTTAGTTTCGCTAAAGGGGTCACTCCCGGTGAAGGGATCGTCGGCCTTTTCCTCATCGAATAAGGTGCAGGATATATCATATATACCGCCGTGCAAAGCAAAACTCTAAAAGCAATCAAAAGACAAACCGCGTTTTGTAGCATCTGCCAGTTTCGCTAAAGAGGTCACTCCCGGTGAAGGGATCGTCAGCTCTTTCCCCATCGAATAAGGTGCAGGATATATCATATATATCACTGTGCAAAGCAAAACTGTAGCTACCCTTTTTATAAAGTTTTGATTCTACAACATCTTTAGGTTTCTTTTCCTTTTATTAATCTCATTAATAAATATCCCATCAGCTTATGCTTCCTAAGCATCACAAAAGAAACGAAAGCAGTAATATTTATATATCAGCATATATATATAGTATAAGCATTCGTCTCAGGCAGTAATATGATCTCATCACAGAACATTGCAGCAGAAGAACATATATGAAATATTGGATATACTAGGATGTCCGTGTTTTCAATACGAGCCTGTATAAAACACGGATTCCACGGTCGTGACGAATAGCCAAACCCACATCCCAAGACCCCTACGAGAGCGGCAAGTAACACTGCCAATTCTAGGGTTAGGAGACCCGGTCTCGACTCCTCGAGATGGCCTCCCACTGGACCCTAGAACCCAGTTACTTGTGCTCCCCTCCTTGGGTCTACCTAATGCGGAAAAGTAAATAATATACACTGGTGACAGCAACCACAACCTGGAAGTGCCCCAAATAAAAGAATATTACATTACAAATGAATTTTACATGAATGAAAATAAAAACCCTCATCTCACATAAAACCCCCGGCTATTCTGAACGCGGCGATCCAATATAACATATCACAGCAACACATAATATCTCATATCATCAACGTAAGTAAATATGCGCATCCCAATTGTCGTTGACATATAGCAACGAAACCGGCGATATCACATATTACACTTACGGTCACAGAAAAGAAAGTGTAAAACTACAATATTTGGAATTCACTATCACTTTAGACATCATAAATCCGAAATATCACATACTCCGCATTTCATGCCTAACTCTATGAATTCCACATATTGTATCACATTCCAGATAAATAGACAGTATTAAACTTTCCGAACAGATAATCAAACACCCAAGATTTCCTAAAGTGCTCAACTCTTGAGCGGAGTTCAAATAATCCCAGAATATGTCAAAGTACCAGTGATCCAGCCGTAGAAGGGTCAAGCCAACGCCTCACATGTGGCACGCCGTACTGCCCCAAACCCGAAGGTTCAAAAGGCAGTTCAAGACGGTCACATAATCGAGTTAAGGTTTGTTGTCTTCTAGAGGGTCCACCGCTTAACTTGTACAATTTTCCCGAAAGATTTAAAACCCGATAAAAATTCAACACTTGAAAGTTTTACGTACCGGGAAACAGTGAGTTAATGATATCCGTTCAAATAGTTCAACAGTTTCTAAATATCCGGAAAGAAATACGAATTTAAATTTTCCGATCGAGTCTACTATTACAAAACAAACCCCAGAATTTTCAACACTTGAAACAGATTAAAAATACCCAGAAGCATCAACAAGCACCTACGGTTATTACCATACCAAACACGTGTCACCAATCCCTAAATCCGCCGCGGAACCGCCGCGCAAGCATGCTTGAGCCGCGGTTCCGCCGCCGTTTAGACGAATTGTGGGCCCGGGTTTTATGGTAATTCTTAGAATTCCCTGCTGATTTTTTTACGTATTTTTAATTCAGAAAAATCCCAAATTTTAAAAAATTTCCAGAGAGGGGGTATATTTTGTCGTTTCGGGTTCGATCGGAGTTTTAACTTCGTAAACACATCGCCTAATGCTCTAGCTAGGCTTTGATACCACTGTAGGGTTCCTAGGCACTCTTGTGAAGGTTCATAAGGCATCAAACATGCCCGGATAAAAATTTAGACGTGCCGAACAACCCAAAGCCGGGATCTTTGCTAGATTATTAGGGTTTAACATGCAAGATGATAACTTTTATCTAAGTGTGAGGGATTACAACCTTTGTAGTCCGCTCCTTCGCTTCACAAGCTCCGAGTAGAAGTCCCTTTGCCGCGATCCATGATCTCCCGGACTCATGAGAGGCTCCACGACTCGAACGATCCATGCTAGCTTGAAGTGTTCCAAATCTCCGATGATCTACGTCGAAGTTGCAAAGACTCAAGCTTTCTCACTCTAAAGAGATGAACACACTAATCTCATGGGCTAGATGAGATGAGGATGAGAGAGTAGTATTTTTGCTTTCTTTTTAAATCATTTTCTCATATTTATTCATCACATAAAGAAAATCAAGTAAGCTTTTTTCAAGAGAGAAGAAGATGATAATGGAAAAGATAATGATTATTTTCTTTTGTGATGAATAGAAAGAAAGTATATGATTGATGTATATAAACCATGGTCAAGGATGAGTGGCTAAGATTGTGTAGAGAATCAACTAGAGTTAGGGTTTGGTTAGGTTTAGAAATGAGTCACCATGAAATATCTTAACAATGACAAAAGAAAAAGCTTCTAGAAGGTGCATGAAGCATCTAACCCTAATCAAACCCTAACCTCAATTAATCATCCTTAAACATGTTTAACAATTAATCATATCATGTCACAATAATATATACCACATATATATTATATATTTGCAACAAAAGAAAATAATACAATTAACATATATCGCATATATATCAATGTATCATCCAGTGAGAAAATGAAATAATAAAGCGAGCCTATATTAGATAATGTAATACAATATATCATATATATTATTATACATTAAATCATCGAATCAACACTTGATCCGACGATCCGGCTATATCGAATATTACCGACTAATATATCATGTACCGATTCATCGAATCAACACTTGATCTGATGACCCGGTTCATATCTAAATATCGCGAGAATATAATACGGTATCCCATATCGCATTATTCTCGGTCCTGCACATATCACATATGTGCCTCTACTCCGTTTCGCCTGAGCCAAGAAACCTCTGTGTAGGACTCTAAAGAATCGTCAATACGCCGGTAGCAGGTGATGATCATATCAAACACCCACAAGCTGCAAGCGGTCAGCTAAACGTAACAGCCACCCAGGTATTGAGCGATCAGAAGATCAACAAGCTAGCCTGTGCGTTCTCCTGTGAATCCAATCAGTAACACTCCCGTACAGTCCAGTCTGTTCGTCTGATATGTCGCATATCAAGTCTAGGGGTGGTATACGTCAGACCCCAGTAACCGATAAGTCGTGTCGATGTGTGGCTCATAACGGGTCGAGAAACTACTAGTAACACTTACCAGTAAATCTCTATATCAGCCCTGGCCAGGGACTTCCAGTTATAGCCAATCGAACACAGCACAACATCAACTCCCTATACCGGAAGAGACGAATCCCCTCCTATCGCTCATTGCCTCCATGTGATTCGGGACTGTACCCAAAAGCCACCGTTTTGCATGCCCTCTTAGACGTGGTAAGGTGGAAATCAAAGCACAGTAGGAATCACACAAGACTCTATGACGATCTCGGGTCTACAGACTACCCTGTACCAGTGTCACCGGAGAACTGCCATCTGACGTGTGGTATATCACCATCTGGGAGTTCTCGGCGAGTCCGTCCAGTGTACCCAGTCTCCACTGAGCACCCGTACACCATCTCTGATGTCAAACACCGATGGATATGGGATCATCCATTACCCATCATATGGGTCAAGATGCGTATACGCTAGTCTACTCTGGTGTATCGATGCCCTGTCTCGATATACCCTCGACTAGGAACAGTTATAGGATGTACTCATCGACTACCGCGGCCCCACTAGTATGATCTCATCATAGTCCCAGTAGTCAAGTACAGATCCTAAGGGCTTTATCAACATGTGAGAGTAAAACAGTAAACCAATACAAGTCAACATGTTAAGATAAAGTGAAACCAAATAGCATACTATCATGACGAGCAAGAAAGTCATCTCTATATATATCTAAGCATCCATTATAATATACATCATATGTACAACAATGGCCTCTAGGGCATATACATAACTAACAATATCTTCTTGACGAAGCATAAATTCGAGGCCTTTGAGAAATTCCGGGAATACAAGAATGAAGTGGAAAAACAGACAGGCAAAATTATCAAGACACTGAGATCTGATCGAGGTGGTGAATACTTAAGTGCCGAGTTCCTAGGATACTTAAAAGAGAATGGAATTCTCTCTTAGCTTACTCCTCCATACACACCACAACACAATGGTATATCGGAAAGGCAGAATCAAACCCTATTGGATATGATTCGTTCCATGATGGGTACGGCTGAGTTACCGCGATCTTTCTGGGGTTATGCACTAGAATCAGCTGCATATCTTTTGAACCAGGTTCCAACCAAGACTGTGCCTACCACACCATATCAGATATGGAGTGGGAAGAAACCCTGTCTTAAACACTTTGGGACATGGGGATGTCCAGCTTTTGTTAAAAAGCATCATGCGGACAAGCTCGAGGCACGCTCATTACAGTGTAAGTTTGTGAGATATCCAAAGAACTCCAAGGGGTATTATTTCTATTACGCAGAGGAACAAAAGGTTTTTGTTTCTCGTCATGCCCACTTCTTGGAAGCTGAATTTTTAGAAAATCAGAAGAGTAGGAGCGCAATAGAACTGGAAGAAATTCCAGAACCATAAGTTGTTACTAAAAGTATGGTAGAACCAGAAGTTTTAGAAGAAAGGGACATCCCAGCGCCTATCCGCAGAAGTAGTGGGCAGTCTCATCCGCCCGAGAGATACTACGGTTTTCTCATAGACGGGAATCGAGAGGATTACATCATTGACAATTATGACCCTACTAGCTTCCAACAAGCCATTCAGAGCGGCGACTCGGTAAGATGGCTGGATGCAATGCGGACCGAAATGGAGTCCATGTACACTAACAAAGTCTGGATTTTGGACATTGCTCCAGATGGGGTAAAACCCGTAGGATGCACATGGATCTTCAGAAAAAAGATTGGTGTAGATGGACAGGTTGAAACCTATAAGGCTAAACTTGTTGCAAAGGGCTTTTGTCAAAGACCTGGTTTGGACTATGACGAAACCTTTTCTCCAGTGGCTATGCTCAAATCCATTCGGGTCCTTCTTGCCATTGCCGCCTTCCACGATTATGAGATCTGGCAGATGGACGTAAAAACGGCTTTTCTAAATGGTAATTTAGAAGAATGCGTCTATATGGATCAGCCAGAGGGATTCATTCAGAGTGGGAGCAGCGGTAAAGTGTGCAAGTTGCTTAAGTCCATTTATAGACTAAAGCAGGCATCGCGAAGTTGGAACATCCGTTTTGATGATACTGTCAAAGAATTCGACTTTATCAAAAATCCAAATGAACCATGCATATACAGTAAGATTGTAGGGAGAGCTGTAGTATTTCTCTTCTTGTACGTGGATGACATTCTCCTAATAGAAAATGATATTCCTATGCTACAGTCAGTTAAAGGATTCTTGTCATAGAAGTTCTCCATGAAGGACCTGGGTGATGCCACCTACATTCTGGGGATCCAGATCTATCGTGATAGATCAAAGAGGATGTTAGGATTTTTGCAGTCCAGGTACATAGATACCATATTGAAAAGATTCAATATGGAAGATTCTAAGCACGGTAACCTACCGGCTTGTCACAGAATCACCCTCTCCAAAGAGATGTCTCACAAGACTAATTTGGAAAGGGCTTGCATGTCGATTATACCCCACGCTTCTGCGGTAGGCTCTATAATGTATGCGATGTTATGTACCAGACCAGATGTAGCATACGCATTGAGCGTTGTAAGCCGGTATCAGGCAAACCCAGGGGAGAAGCACTGGATAGCAGTAAAGAACATTCTCAAGTACCTAAGGAGGACTATAGAGATGTTCTTGGTGTATGGCGGAAAGGACCTCCAGATCGAGGCATTTGCCGACTCCAGCTTCCAGTGTGACAAGGATGACTCCAGGTCCATGTCGGGTTATGTCTTTACCCTCAATGGAGGGGCGATCTGTTGGAAGAGTTCCAAGCAGGACACCGTTGATGACTCAACGATGAAAGCAGAGTACATAGCTGCTTGCGATGTCGCAAAAGAAGCTGTCTGGATGAAGAAGTTCCTCACTGAACTTCAGGTGGTTCCTACCAGTGTTGATCCAATATCTCTGTATTGCGACAACAACGGCGCTATAGCTTTAGCGAAGGAACCCAGGTTCCATCAGAAGTCTAGACACATCTTAAGGCGGTATCACCTGATCAGGGAGATCGTAGATCGCCGGGAGATCGAGATGAAGAGAGTAGATACGGAGAATAACACTACCGATCCATTCACAAAGGCTATTCCTCAGACGCAGTTCGAGAGGCTATTCGAGATGATAGGTCTGCGATATACCAGTACGTGGCCCTAGTGCAAGTGGGAGATTGTTAGTGTTTATGCCCCAGAGGCCATTACTGTATCATACTAGTTTGTATATTACTTAATGGAAGCTTGGGATATTCACAGTTGTATTGACAGTCTTGCTAAAAATGGTAGTATGCTACGTGGTTTGTGTCTACTTTAATATGTGCATGTGTTTCTTTTAACATATCGCTTATACATATTAGTAGATCCTTGAGGATCTTTGCTTGATTACCAGCGTTGTGATGGCAATCACACTAGTGGGGGCTGGGTAGTCTATAAGCAACATCCTATACAGGTCCCTGGTCATAGGATTATCGAGATAGGGCATCGATGCTCCGGAGTAGACTGGTGTATACACTTCTCATCCCAGCCGGGGAGATGGTATGCAGGTGCTCGTTAGGTTATGGGTGCACCGGACAGGACTCGCCAGGAACTGCGGGTTGGTTCTATACCCATCGTCAGATAGCAGTTCCCAGGTGACATGAGTACAGCTTAGTCCATCGACTTGACACTGCTACTTCGCCTCGGGTGTGTTCCCACTGTACTTAGATTATTACCCTACCACGGCTCAAGGAGTCATGCAAACAGGTAGTAGTTGGGTGCAGTCCCGAAGCACTTGGAGGCAGTGGCGGTTAGACAGGATTCGTCTCTCTCGGTATTGGGGGTTGATATCGCACTGTGTATGGAGAGCCATTACGCAAAGTCCCTGGCCAGGGCAAGCGAGATTTACTGGTAGGTTCCAGTAGTTTCTCAAGGTGTAATGGATTACACTCCGACACGACTTATACCGTTATTAGGGGTCTGACATTTACCACCCCCTAGACCCGATATGCGATAGTCCTAGACGAACATACCGGACTGTACGGAGATTGTCACATACAGGCTCAGTAGGAGTTCGGATGGGTTTACTCATCGGCCTTCTTATCGACATCTACCTGGGGACCATTACGTACAGCTAGTACCACTTGCGGCCTGTGGTTAAACCCACTGCCAGCGTAGTGTCGAGTCTTTAGAGTCCCACACAGAGAGTTTCCCTGCACCGGGCAAAAGGTGTAGAGGCCGTATGGTTTTACGTCAAGGCCGCGATCACTTACGTACATTTATGCACGTACTATGATCGGGCAGATAATATTAGCGGGCTTTGGATTAAACCAGATTCTAGTATTATACAGATAGTTTTATTCAGCCAAAGGTTATCCGTGTTTTTCGGAAATACGGATGGGAGGGGCAGTCTCATAATTTCTCGGGAAGCTTCTAGAAGAAGGTGACTCATTTGTGATTATTTCCTTTTAGGATTTAAACTAAATGAGGTGGAGGATGAGGTGTATGTTTACATTAAATGCTTAATGACTCATGAGTTGATTCACCCATAGAATTAAATGAAGCATGCTGGATATTATATTGATATTATCAAGAGGGATATTATTATACTTCATATTATTCTATCATGAGTATTATTCATTTCATTATCACAAAACACTTCTCTCTCCTCAATTTTTCATCTTCTTCCCCAAACCCTAATAGCTCTCATGAGTTGAGAATCTTAGGGTTTAAAGTAACTAAGTAATCCATCTAAATACTCTACACTCTCTAGGACTTCTAGATTAGCAAACTAGAAGCCGTAGTGATCTCAAATTCGAGATAGGAGCTCAGATTATAGACTCTCGGGTGGATCGTCTTTGACTCGAGAAGGCCGTTGAGGTACCCATGTTCCATAGAGCCGACGAGGTGTGGAGGATAGCGATGAAGACCCGAAGGACAAGTAACGTGAGGTATAACTTCGAATCAGAGTAGTTAAACCTCTCGTAGTTTGTTAGTAATGGTTTAGACACGATCCGTGTGCTCAAGTCCGTGTTACGAAGCTTTGATAATTGTTTTTCATATATTCCACCTCCCCGCGAACACGTGGGGTGCATGACATGGACTTACATGGATCTTGTTGGATGCTCCTGAAGGGATAAAACCCATTAGGAGCAAGTAAATCTTCTAAAAGAAGATTAATGCAGATGGAAAGATAGTTACCTAATAAAGCTAGACTTATAGCAAAAGGTTTTCGTCAAATATACGATGTGGATTGTGATGAAACCTCTTCTCCAGTGTCTATGCTGAAGTCCATACGGATATCACTTACCATTGCTGTCATCCAGAACTATAAGATCTGGCAGGTAGACGTCAATAATGCATTTCTAAATAGAGATTTAGAAGTAAGTGTGTATTTGATTCTGTCAGAGTGCTTTATAGTCAATAGGAGCAGTGGAAAGGTGTGCAAGTAGGTTAAGTCCATTTATAAACTGAAGCAGGCATCGTGGAGACGGATCATCTATTTTGATGTGACTGTCAAAGTGTTTGACTTCATCAAAATTATAGATGAACCCAGTATTTTGTGCGAAGGATGTAGGGAGAATTGTCGCATTCCTCATATTGTATGTGGATGACATCCTCCTGAAAGTAAATGATGTTCCTATACTACAATTTGGTAAAACTATAGTTGTCACATTAGTTTCTCCATATAGAATTTGGGTAATATATCAATCGATCTAGGAACTAGATCTATAAAGATAGATCTAGATGTATTTTGGTATTGTCTCAATCCAGATACTATAACACCATTCTAAAGCGGTTTAGAATGAATGACTCCTAGCACGGTAGTGTACCTGCGTATTATGGAGTCACCCTCTCTAAACAGATGTGTTCCAGACTGATGAGGAGAGTGACTCGAATGAATGGCAATCTACATGTTTCGGCAATAGGGTCAATCATGCGATGTTATGTACCAGACCAGATATGGCTTATGTACTTACTGTAATAAGCAAATATTGGTCTAATCCTAATGAAACAAAGGATAATAATGAAGAACATTCTCAACTACATATGAAGCGCTAAAGAGATGTTCTTAGTGTGTGGTAATGGCAGACTCCAACAGGAGACGATTATCGATTCCAGCTTCCAAGTGATATTGTTACGCCCCGCTTCCCAATGTACGGGGAAGTAGACATGGCAAGTATGCGACGTATTTACTCAGAAGTAAACACGTTAAGCGTAAATAAACAATATAAAAGTAAAGCACAAGAATGACAAGAGATGTAATGAAACAACAACTTTTTATTTATATTCATTCTTTACATACACTGGAAAGTAAAATACAATAATGGAAAGTGATGCCTAAACAATGGCATATGAATTGAAAGTAAGATAAGTACAAGTATGAGCTAAAACTCTGGTTCCTCAGCAAACTGCTCCAAATCTTCTTGGCTGGACTCAATCTCCTGAAAGTTGGGTCCTCCTGACAACATTCCAAAGAAAAAAAAATAGGAATGTTGTCAGCGAACAATTGCTCGGTAAGTCCCAAGAAAGAGAAGAATAGATCAAGTAAATCAAATATATCTGGTAATTTATCTGCCAAAGCGAATTACTCTATGATTTGGAGAGATCTTCAAGAACACATGATTTCCTGGCTGGAACTCCAGATGTTGGCGCTTTGCATCAACCCAATGCTTCTGTCTGTCTTGGGCTATACGCATTCTTTCTCTGATCGTGCGAACTACATCCACCGTTGCTACGATCATCTCTGGTCCAAGAAGTTTCCTATCTCCGATATCGTCCCAACTTAAAGGTGAACGACACTTCCTTCCATAAAGAGCCGCAAAGGGTGCCATTCCAATACTCGCTTGGTAGCTGTTGTTGTATGAAAACTCCACAAGATGTAGGTGATCTTCCTACGATCCTCTGAAGTCTAACATACATGCTCTTAGTATATCTTCAAGAATATGAATCGTTTGCTCGGACTAACCATCTGTTTGTGGATGATAAGCTATGCTGAAGTTCAGACTCGTTTCCAAGCTAGCTTGCAGACTCTGCCAAAACTGCTATCGGAATCTGGTGTCACGATCGGAGACAATGTAAACCGGTACTCCATGTAATCTCACGATCTCCTGCATGAGTTCATGGGTATCAGAAATAGTACACTATGAAGAGTTAAATCTTACTTAGATTCAGACTTACTTCCATGTACTTCTTTTCTAGTGTCTCAGTAGATTGGCCAACTCAAAATGGGATGAAGTGAGTCGATTTTATGAGTCGATCCACAATAATCCATACCGAATCGTTACCTTTCGTGCTGCAAGAAAGTGCAGTCACGAAATCCATGGTGATGAGTTGCCACTTCCATTCTAGAATAGGTAACGATTGAAGTAAACAAACAATCCCGTGATGTTCAGTTTTTACTTGATAACACACTAAGCATTTGGCTACGCTTCTGGCTACTTCACGCTTCATTCTATGCCACCAGTAATGTTGTCGCAGATCTTTGTACATCTTTGTACCACCAGGGTATACTGAGTATGGAGAGCTGTGAGCTTCTTTCATCAACTCTTCCCGAACAGGACTTTATGGTACACACAATCTGCTTTCGTATCTTATAGATCTGTCTTCGTGGATGATGAAGTCTGTTCTAAGTCCACTTTCTACTTGTTCTCTGATCTTTTGCAACTTGGCATTACTTGCTTGAGCTGCTTTGATCTGATTGATAATAGTAAATTGAACTTGTAAATGCATCAACTCTGAAGTATTACCTGGCATAACCACTTCAATCTCCATCTCGTGCAAATCTTGTTGTAGTTTCCACTGTGCGATGAGATTCATTGATAACGGCTGGCGACTAAGTGCATCAGGAACTACATTCATCTTCCTTGAATGATATTGCAGGTTGATATCGAAGTCCGCCATAAGTTCTAGCCATCTTCTCTGCCGCATATTCAGCTCTTTCTGAGTAAATACATACTTCAAACTTTTGTGGTCTCTGTATATATCTACCCGTTCTCCAAGAAGGTAATGACGCCAAATCTTCAGTGCAAATATAACGGCCGCCAACTCCAGATCATGTGTTGGATAATTGCGCTCATGAATCTTCAACTGTCTTAATGCATAAGCTACAACTTTTCCATGCTGGTGTATAACACATCCTAATCCCTTACCGGATGCATCGCAATGCACAACAAAACCTCTTGATTGGTCCGGTATTACGAGAATATGCGCTGATGTCAATCTTGACTTGAGTTCTACGAAAGCATGTTCGCATTCTTCTGACCACACGAATGCTTCATCTTTACGTGTGAGCTTGGTCAAGGGTGTTGCAATCTTCGAAAAGCCTTCTATGAATCTTCGGTAGTATCCTGCTAATCCCAAGAAACTTCGAATGTCCTTCACAGTCTTTGGTGTCGGCCATTCACTTACTGCTGATACTTTAGCTGGATCCACAGAGATTCCTTCACCTGAAACGATATGTCCGAAAAATCCGACTTGATCTAGCCAAAATTCACACTTGTTGTACTTGGCATAGAGTTGATGCCGTCGCAAAGTCTCCAGGACAATTCGTAAATGTTCAGCGTGCTCTTTCCGATTCTTTGAATATACCAGGATGTCATTTATGAAAATAACAACAAACTTGTCTAGATACTCTCGGAAAACTTGGTTCATCGGATTCATGAATATGGCTGGTGCATTGATCACTCCAAATGGCATCACGAGAAACTCATAATGACCATAGCGAGTCCTGAATGTCGTCTTCGAAATATCAGACTCTTTGACCTTCACCTGATGATAATCCGAACGAATATCTAATTTTAAGAAAACGCAAGACCCACTTAATTGATCGAACAGATCATCGATTCACGGTAGTGGATACTTGTTCTTTATCGTGACTTCGTTTAGAGCTCGGTAGTCAATGCACATTTTGTATGAACCTTCCTTCTTCTTCACAAGCAAAACTGGAGATCCCCAACTTGAAGTACTGGGACGACTCCATCCTTTCTTCAGAAGTTCATCCAATTGAGTACGGATCTCTTTCAATCCTTCTGGATTTAAGCGATATGGTACTTTGATCACCGGTTATGCACCAGATACTAAGTCAATACTGAATTCAAGAGCTCGATCGAGAGGCATATCTAAGATGTCTTCAAGAAATACGTCTTCGAACTCTCGAACTACTTTCGGCTTGTCTTGTTCAGCTTGTATTGTTGCAATCACTGCCTTCTTTGGTTTAGCTTTATAAGTGTTAGGCTCCAGTGTACGGTCTCCACTCTTGAAATAAAAGATCGGATGGTTTGAAATCTTGAACACTATCCTCCTTTGACGACGGTCGATGGTAGCATAGAAAGTTCCTAGCCAATCCATACCCAAGACTACATCGAGGTTTGGTATGTCCAGCACCTTGAAGTCAGCATAAAATTCTCTACTGCAGACAACCACTGGACACAGGTCGTATCCTAAAGTTGCCTTTAGAACGTCGTTCTCTGAACAGACATTCCAGTTGGATACGAGCGGTTTGACTAGAATCGCATGAGTTCGGACGAACCGTTGCTACATAAAGCAATGTGATGCTCCAGTAATGAAGAGTGCTATTGCAGAAAGTGAGATTACTAAGATTGTACCTAAGTTATGTGGGATATATTTAGGTATAGAAAAAGATACTTTGATATGTATAAAGATCGAAAGAATGTTTGAAAGGAAGGGGGTTACCAGTGATGACTTGGCCAGTGGCTTCAGCTTCTTCCACGGTCATTGTGAAAGCCTGACGCCTAGGTACGTTCTTCCTTACTGGGAGAGCATTCTATATGTAATAACTCCATTTTTAATATACAAAGAATTGATTTAAATTCAATGTATACTTGGAGTATTTATTGTGGCTGATATCTCTTTAACTATTTATTTCACTCCATAATTACAAGAAGGAGCTTGTAGCTCATTGGTAACACCTTGCACTGCTGAACCAAGCCACCAGAGTTCAAATCCCATGCCCCATATTATTTTTGTATTTATTTTTTTTAAATCCTTTAGAAGTCCAACAGTTAAAACGCCATAACTCACAAAACTTGAACTGAACCCAAAAAAATAAATATACCATAAATCCCCCCATGAGACCCCCCACCTTTCGGTGCCCTGACTCGGCCGGGATCGGCCGAGTCGGCCGGCGGACCGGCCGACTCGGGCCGGCGCTGCCGGCCGGACCGCCGAGTCCTCTGAACAGAAAAGTTGCGTCTTGACCTGGTCTTCTCACCTGCACACACTAAATTCCTAGATCGGTTACCGAATGCACATTAAACCTCTTTTACTTCCAATCTTAATGATTTTTAATAATTTATATATATATTTATATATATTTTTAATTTAAAAAAACCCTAACCCTAGCCTAACCCTATATATACCCCCCATACCCTCTACCCTCTCATCCTAAATTCCTAAGTCCACTCTCTCAAAATTCCAAGAGAACTTGGTACGTTAGAAAACGAGCGAAAGGCGAAGCGCTGACAAAATCGACGGCGGAATTTCGGTGATCGTGCTAGGAGCTCTCAACGACGATTCGACGGACCGGCAAACCCTCTACTTCCTTCTCACTCTCTAGTGTTGTCCAAACCCGTAAGTCCCTCTTTTCTACCTTTCTTTTCTTTCATAAAAATACGACTTTACAAACCCGACGGAAATCGGAACAAACCGATTTCCGATTCGGTTTTCTATCAAATCTCACTTATCACCAATTCCATAATGCTTAAACATCTTTATGTTGACTATTAATCACTTAACAATTAATTTGAACAAGTTTTCTCATATGAAATGATAGCTTTTGCAATATATCGTATTCTTTCACTTAAATACCACAATGTTTAGTTTTCACATTTAACCCTCTTAACATTGCTAAACCTTAAAGTAGTTCATGAGGTAATGACCTACCTCCACACACTCATATGCAAACATAACACGCTACGTTGAAAACTTAGAATACGATAAAACAAGATTTTACAACTAAATACCATTTTCTTAATAAAACATTTTCTAAAAGTTTTAGGTTGCTACACTTTTAAAACAAATATCTTTTAATAGGAAAATACGATAAGTTGTGAATATCGATCGTTTATCTAAACCTGACTTTGTGGTGTCTAGGCTAGGCAAGTGAGCAAAGGTAACTTTAAAAGGCTCGTCTCACGATTCGTGAGCGGATCCCTCCTTCCTCACTTGTACTTACCTGGCCACAATTAGCGGTGAAGAGGCGATTTGAGGCTTCTAACAACTTGTTGTTTAGATCATTTAAAATTAGTCTAGTAGAAATAGGAAACCCTAAAACCTAAAATACGGAAAATCGACTTTTGCAAATAAATACCTTTACTTTAATAAAACCGTATTCTAAAGTTTTAGTATTTATAAATCTTTGCAAAGCGCCACTACAACCCACCTTTGGGGAACCCGTTAGGGATAGTACGGTTTATCGTGCATCCTCGGCTTAGTAGTGCGAGATTCATACCTCCGCAAGGAGCATTCGGTCTCGAAAGGTTTAAAATACGATATCTTAAGAAAATGATATTTTTTTTATATAAAAGACTTATTGAAATTATTTTTGTATAAATATATGTATATTATAATTAAAAGATCTATTTTGTTATAATATAAATATCCCACTTTTTCTAAAAATCACAAGACTAGATTTTTACATTAAGATGCCATGAATTTCAAATAAATCAATATTACAGATAAATACCTTTATTTATGGAATTAGAATATTTTCACTAAGAAATATCACAAAATAAAATTACACTCATTATAACTATAAAGACGGATAATAAATACTTGAGGTGTATCTTGAAAACTATACAAAAGTATTTTTACATAAAACCCCCTCAAGTTTTATAAATTACAATAAGGACCCTAACAATTATAGAACTTCGACTTACATTTCTTTTGGTCTGACTCGGGTTTGAGTCTGATTATTTCTGACTTAAATATGATTCAAGTTAATCTACATTCTTTAATATTCCAACTCAATATGAACACATGAATCTCAGAATCCAGTTAACAATCTATACAACTTGACTGAATCAAACCATGGATATACATCCATTATCCCGTTATTCCATTTACCTGATTATGCAGTTACAATCTGTTTACTGATATCATGGTTTTGGTCAGTCATCCAACTTATACAATACAATACAATAATACTATCAAAACGCTACGGGGTTTAAGGGGTAGATTGGTGCGGAAGGTGTTAGAAGTGGCACGAGACGGTAAGATTAAGACACCTAACCTATCTTCCGTTGTTGTTGTACCGTGGCTTAACGGTTCCTTGTACATTCCGTTTGCTCTGGTCTCTAGCATACTGAGACCCTTCTCGTATATACTGGTATCCTTCCGTACCAAGCAACAAACAACAGCATGAACACAATATTCTATAACATTATACTTTAGAGGATACCTCTTATTCTGTCTTTTCTAATTCTCCTTTATCTTTGGGACTTACCGAGCGACCTGTTCGCTGACGGCATTCTATTTCTTTCTTCTTTGAATGTCGTCAGGTGTTTTGGACCCGTCAGAGATCGAGCCCACCGGTGAAGACTTGGATCAGTTTTACGAAGACCCCGAGCTCTAGACATTATACCTTGTTCTACTCAGTATTTTCATTTCCTGTTATGCCATTGTTTAGGCATCGCTTTTCATTCCAGTTGTATTTACTTTTCATGCATTGTACAAAAGAATGTTATTAATAAAGTTGTTGTTATTTCTATATCTCTTGTCTCTTGTGATTTACTTTTATATTGCTTAGATACGCTCAACGTATTTACTTCACAGTAAATACGAAGCGGACCTCGTCGCGTCCCCTTCGCCGTATACCGGGAAGCGGGGCATGACACTATATTCGTTCCTCTGTCACTGAGGTAGGTTCCTTTATACTTGATGGAACTGACGAGGAGGAGATGCAGTAGGTCCACGAGGAGGTGGAGCTGGGAGAGCAAGTCGAGAAGCAGATGCCTGGATAGCTGGCCGCTGCGAATAAGTGATAGCCGGTCTGGAGGCCATATTCGGATTGAGTCTATGAGGACATGTACCAATGTCGTGAGCGGATGAGCCGCAAGCTAAGCACAGGCCGTTTGCACGCCTGCAGTCTTTCACCAAGTGTCCATTTCTCCTGCAGTAGGTGCAAAAGTCTGTACTGGGCCGGTTAAAAGTTACTCTTGGTCTCCTTGGTACAAACGGTGGCCTGGAATAGGCTCCTCCTGCCATCTGAATAGCAGGTCGCTTCATACCGGCAGATTGAGATCTGCCCTTCTTCTTTACTACTGCCTCATATCTTCGGGCAGCCTTCAAAACAAAATCATGGGTTGGGAAATCCCATGTAGCTAATGCAGCTTGGATCTCCGGGTCCAACCCCTACTGAAATCGTCGTGTTCTGATCTCAGCAGTCGGTATGAGATGGGCCGCAAACCTGTTACGGTCTCGTGTTAGTAGCGTAGTATGTGATATAAGGAAATTAAATATTTGAGATATATTTTAGCTGCTCAGCATGGTGAATTCAGCGTCATACTCATCCATAGATTTGGTCCACATCGAACCTTGTTGCAGGTGGATGAATTGCTGCTCCATGTCAAATCGGGCAGTCTCGGGAAAATATTTCGCGTCGAACATCTAGCGAAAAATTCTCCATTCGATCGGCTGGGCAAGACGGTTTTCTTCCGCCTTCCACAATACCCTGGCATTATCCGTGAGTTGCAACTTCACAACCTTTACCCAAGCGATCTCTGGAACTTGTGCTGCTGCTAGGTCGCCTTCGATCGACTGAGTCCATTCTTCAGCTTCCAAAGGGCTCTCTTTCCCGAAGAATTGTTTTGGATGCAGTGCCCGGAATTGTTTCACACCGGGGGCCTTAGCTTCTGGGTAGTACAAGATTATAGCAGTCTGTTGCTGCTATCCCTCCAAGAGGCTCTTGATCGCCTCAAGAAAAACCGTCTGCTCGTTGATCGGAGCTGCTACAGTAGGTGTAAGTGGTAGAGTTGCTGGTGTGGCGTTGCCATTGACGTTCGTGCTCGTATTGTTGGGAGAATCCATAAACTTGAAAGAAAAATAAGGTTAGAATAGATTCAAGGAATATGAAATGTAAAGAATGTTTAGTTGTTGATTCTTATAATTCTTGTGATATATTGCTTAGGATTCCATGCAGAACTGATCCGGTATGGTTATATAGGTTTCCACGCAGAACTGACCTGCATGGGCCACCAACAAAACCTGTTACGCCCCGCTTCCCAATGTACGGGGAAGCGGACGTGGCAGAGGCACGACGTATTTACTCAGAAGTAAACAGGTTAAACGTAAATAAGCAATATAAAAGTAAAGCACAAGAATGACAAGAGATGTAATGAAACAATAACTTTTTATTTATATTCATTCTTTACATATACTGGAAAGTAAAATACAATAATGGAAAGCGATGCTTAAACAATGGCATATGAATTGAAAGTAAGATAAGTACAAGTATGAGCTAAAACTCTGGTTCCTCAGCAAACTGCTCCAAATCTTCCTGGCTGGGCTCGATCTCCCGAGAGTCGGGTCCACCTGACAACATTCCGAAGAAAGAAAAAATATGAATGTTGTCAGCGAACAATCGCTCGGTAAGTCCCAAGAGAGAGAAGAATAAATCAAGTAAATCAAATATATCTGATAATTTATCTGTTTTAGTTATACTAACGCAGCTGTTTGTAACTTGATACAGAATGCATTAGTGTATACGAGAGGAGTCCAACTATTCCGTGGACTAAGCTATATAGAGCACAAGGACCCGTTAAGCCACGGGACAACAGCACGGATATTCAGGTTAGTGTATTAAAATGACCGTCTCGTGCCATTTCTAATACATTCTGTACCAATCTACCCCGTTAAAACCCCGCAATGCATATTGTATTGATTGTATTGTTTTGTTGTATAAGACTTGCTGAAACCATGATATAAGTTGTTCATATAAACGGATTGGATGTAAACGGATAGTCATGTAGTTAAGTTCAAAATATATCCATGGTTCAGTCCAGTCGAGTCATGTTGCATGTTCATGTTCAAGTGTTCATGTTTGATACATTGGGTTCATGTTGAAATGGAGTTATAGTTGAATTCATATTTGGATTGTATTCAGATTAGACCGAGACTCAGATTGAGTCAGACACTTTAAACAGATTTGAGTCCTGAATTAGGTTTAAGAGTTATCGGTAACTGTTGCACATGGACGGCAAGATTTGTGACTTTTTCCAAACCAATTACCATTGATAACCTCGTTTTAGTTTTCTACCTTAAATAGGCAAGCACCCACTTTCTCCGGCTCCCTGAGGCTCAAGAGAATTGGTCCCGCTTAAACCTATATTTACTAGGGTCCTTATTGTAAATTAATATAACTTGAGAGGGTTTTATGAAAAATATTTTTAGTATAATTACAAAATAATCCTCAAGTATTTATTTATCGTATTTATGGTTTTTATGGATGTAAATTTTAAAAGTGAGGTATTATAGTTGTTTCCCCAATCAGAGCAAAGCTCTGTTTGAATTTCAAAAATTCAAAAATTGAAGCAACGCTTCAGATTTCTTGCGCTGCGCGCAACGCGCCACGTGTCAAAAGCAGACACGCCAGCGCAGCGCCCAAGGCAGCACACCAAATCAGAGCAAGGCTCTATTTAAAATGAAAATAAAGGAAGCAACGCTTCAGCTGAGTTGCGCTCTGCGCTGCGCGACACGTGGCAGCGCAGTTACGCTGCGCTCTGCGCTGCGCGACACGTGGCAGCGCAGGTGCGCTGCGCTGCTCGACACGTGTCAAGAGCAGGTGCACTTGCGCCAAACAGAAAAATTCTGAAAGATTTTTCTGATCTTATTAAAACAATAAGATTCTCTCCTGTAAAACAGGAGCCCTTGGATCAAAGATCCAACGGTAAGGAAAAATCCCTAAATCACTCAGAGAAAGATCTCTTCAACTGATTTAACAAATCAAATGGCACTATAAAAAGCCCCCTAGACTCGAAGTCTAAAAGACATTAGCACACAGAGAATTCACAGAGCTCTTCTAAAAACTTTGAGAAGAATTCAGAAAGAAAGAAAGAAAAAGGTAAAACCTTTAGAAAAAGAAGAATTTTCTTCTGAAAAGATCAATGATCTAAGAACAAGATCAAAGATCTTCAATAAAAAAAGATAATATTAATGAAAAGAAGTAATTTACTTCTTTACTAGATCATTTGATCTACATAAAGGCATTGCCTTTTGATTAACCATTGGTTCTGGAATCTTAAAAGATTCTCTTCTTTAATCCAAAATCGGATCAAAATATTAAACAGTGCCCTGCACTTGAAAAAATTGCACTGTTGCGCTCTCGGGTTGGCGCAAGCCACCAGAGAGCACCACGTGTCAGCCCCAGAACAGACTGCGCTATGCGCTTCTAAAACAGAGCACTGCTCTCATGAATTCGCGCAAACCATCAGAGCACGCCACGTGTCAGCAGCGCACTGTCGCAACGCACTGCGCTAGTAGACTTGCGCTCACCAGAGCGTGACACGTGTCACCACCACATGGACTTGCGCCTTATGCTCGTCAATTGGCGCAAAGCGCCTGACAAGCCACGTGGCGCTTTATCAGACAAATTAATGCAGCGCATTATTAAAGGGCAGAGCCCAATTTAGAGGCCCAATGGACCAAAACAAATGCTCTGCATTATAAAAAAGGGGACAGAGCCCAATTTAAAAAGCCTAACAAGCCAGAATAAAATGCAGTGCAGGGGCAGAGCCCTAATAAAGGCCTAATAGGCTAAATGCAAATAAAATGTTGCACATTTTCAACTGGACTTAGCCCAATACTGGACGTAAGTTGTCAAATTAAATTGACTGAGTATGATTGCTCTCTTAATCAATTTACACCCGGTTCAAGGGTACATCTCCGAACTCCTCTGATATTTGTCGTTGTAATCCTTCAACGTCTTCAAAGAGGTGACGGGTCCTGACAACCATATATTGATACGGACTGCGGGGTCCTTAAACTCGTGGACCGAAATGTCCTTAAACTAATATTCATCCCAAAATGGGAACGTTGGACCGAAATGTCCTTAAACTAATGTTCGTCCCCAAATGGGAATGATGGACCACCATGTCCCTAAACTGGAAATCGACCGCAATGTCATTAAACTAAACAATAGAGCCAATTGCTCTTTTGTCGGAGCCAAACGATCCCGTTAAGTTGATCTTAGTCTGGAGATTAGGCTAACGTATCCTTAACAAACGTTTAAGTTGATCTTAGCCTCAAATAGGGCTGACGTATCCTTAAACCAAAACCCCAAATCCAAATATAAGAAAATACGGATTTGGACTAATCCACGTCCTACGGGCGACGGCATAACTTAGTCTCCGTATACAATCCACGGGCATCCACAAACAAAACAAACATCCACGACACGAAGTGAAATTCTGGAGAAGGAGAAAGTTGTTACCGCGATGCGGTAGCGTAATTAACTGCAGGGGCTTGCGCCTGCAGGGAAGAGCGTCCCCACAATCAAAAACCCCTCAAGCGAGGGGGAATCTGACGAAGTCTGCTAAATCGGCCGCATCCGTCTAAACCTCCGATACACGGTGCCATAAATCAACTTGGCATCTTCGGAGAGGTAAACGGATAAAACCAAATAGCATCTGCCCCGAATCTCAGGCAAGACGAGCCTACGCGGTCGCGTCTCTGTGTTCGGAGGGGAACAGATTCTGGCACGCCCGGTGGGACCTTTTCCTCTTTCCACTCCACACTTCGTGTGTCGTCTTTGCGAACGAATCGCGGTTTGTTAATGGTTGCCCTAGGGTTTCAAGTTACTAAAATTTGGTCTCTTGCTTGGCGCAGCAATCAAACAACAATGGCGTCTAACTGTTCAAACTGCTCCAAAGGCAACTGCAAACGACGCTCCGCCTCACCTGGAGGCATAGCATATGGGCCTCAAGCGGCCTCCATCCTTGCTATGCCGGTGGAACAAGTGACTCAGGATACCACCGGTCTGTTCTTCGGGACCATACTCCCGCCAGCAAGCTTCACCATTGCAGTACCCATACCGGAAGCGCAAAAGAAGTCGGTCTTCGATCGGCTCACTACTACCACGGCCCCTCTCAACGGGTCGTCCAATGTCAAGCCGGCAGCCTCGGTCTTTACCAGGTTGAACCGGAACTCTGATGGGCATCCCAAGAAGCCCATAACCCCTGAATTGGCCATCCCGAGGAAGATAGCCACCTCTACTCCTGAAGTCGTCAAGGCGGCTTCTCCTGCTAAAGAGTCGGTCTTTACAAGACTGACTATTCTGGCTCCCATTCCTGCTCGAAGGTATGTCTTTGACAGATTGGATACTACTACCCAAAAGACATCAGTCTTCAAGAGGCTGGCACCAGCGGCGCCTCATCTAGACAGGGGGCAAGATAAAACCATCCCCATCGCTGAACAAGCCCCAATAGCTCGACACGCTCGACGTCGCCATTGGCGCCGAGTACGGAAGGCCAGGGGAAACTCCCCTTCTGGGCTAACTCCACCGGCCCCAACGGTGGAAGTCAACGCTGCTGTTCCGACTAGGAACAGCTTTGAACCGCTAAAGAGGGTACGCAAGAACTCTCCGACTGCCACGCTGAAAAGATCTCCTCCACCCATGGAGAATGTCATAGAAACAAAGCCGGAGTAGCCCCCTCAACAGCTGTCCTCCAAAATTTACAAGGTCTGGCGACGGGTTCAAGACTCAGTGGTCATTCAAGATCCCTTTCACCGGCAGAAGAGGGTGAAAGTTCAAGAAGAAAGGAACCGTCCTGTCAAACTGCAAAGGACGACAAACATTCGGGTGCCCACTACAACGACCCCCTCCACTTCGGCTGCCCACAAGAGAAGAAGGCCGGAGAAAGTCTCCACTCCTGCAGCGAATGTCAAAGGTAATGAGCCCAAACGCCCTAAGTCCGGGGGCATTGTCGTACACACTGTCTATATGGCGTCCGGGAAAGAGGATAGACGTACATCTACAGGTCATAGACCGCTTACGCGATCGGTGACTAAAGCTCAGGAGCAGCAGCAGAAGCTCCACGAAATGATGAATGCGATGGCCGCACTCACTGGGTCAAAAGAAAGCCCCGAAGCGTCCTCGGATCAGCGCCAGGAGCAAGAAACCGACGCCGAATTCCTTCGCAGAATATTGGAGAAGAAGGACAAAGAGGCTGCAGAACAAGGAGCCAATATAAAACGAATGGCCATCCTGTTCCAGGACATAGTGGGTATGATGATCCAGCAAGATCCTCCAGCTGAAGATCCTCCGATCGTCCTTGAAGATGACAGAGGAGAAACGTCGAATCCACCACCGGCTCTTTCAACGGCCAAGGAGGAGACAATTTCCAAGACTGACCTGGACGAATATATAGCTCAGCAGATACGGGTTCACCAGGCAACTGAGACAGACGGCCAAGTTGTTAAGACAGGGAGACCATATCCGAGCTGGTATGATCAGATCAAGTACCCGCTGGGCTATATTATACCGAAATTCCATGTTTATAAGGGGACCGGCAATCCCCATCAACATGTTGCCCAGTTTAGGGCCTTTTGTGGCAATACCGGTGGTGATGATAAATTGTTGCTTCGCCACTTTGTCGGTAGCTTATCGGAGACAGCATTTGAGTGGTGCTCCGAACTTCCAAATGATTCCGTCAAAACCTTCGCTGAAATGGAGTTGTTGTTTACCCAGCGCTTCGCAAGTGCCAGCGAGCGTACTCCAATAACAGCTTTGATTAATGCGAGAGTAAAGCCGGGCGAGACTTAGGTTCAATATGCAATCCGATGGCAGAAGTTGTGGTCAAAGTGCGAACAACGCATTAAAGAAGCGCCGGCGGTGGGCATGTTCGTGGGCACCTTAGATCCTCATGCAACTATTTCACAGTTCATGATGTTCTTTAAACCAACCACGTTACAGGCCCTGATTGACAAGCTAGCTCAGATAGACCAGATGGGCCATAGGCCGTCTCCTCCAAGGCCAGACTCTCGAAATGAGAAGGGGAAAGGAAAAGCGATCATCGTCGCCAATGCTCAACAACAGCCGAGCAACTTGAAGCCGGTTGTCCGTCAAAACAGTATGTGTCCACACCTATCCCTCGAGGAGAGGCTGAGACGTCCTTACTCCTTCCCTCAAAATAAAACGAGAAGACTGTTTGAGCTGGCATTGCGAAACAGACTCATTAATCTGCCGGAGTCAAGACGTCCGTCGCAGCCAAACGATGTTAATGATCCCAATTACTGTCCTTATCACCGAGTGCTGGGTCATCCGATTGAAGATTGTTACGTATTCAAAAACTGGATTGAGGATCAATACCAACAAGGTAAGTTCATGTTATCCGAAAAATGGAAGGTGAACCCTCCGCAACCTCATACCTCTAAAAAGGTGAATATGCCGGGGGCAACGTGCTCCCCTGTTGAAGAAGCTCCGTGGGAGGTTGTGCTATCAGCCAAGACCAAGAAGATGCTGAATGATCTCAAGACATGCCCTGCAATCAGATGGAAGAACCCGTTGGAACCTGAGATCATCGAAGGGATGCTGAAGCCGCGCCCGACTCCAAAGATCGGTGGTGAAGGCCCAAGCACTCACACCCAGCCGTCAAAATCTTCGAAGAAGAAGAAGAAAAGGTCCAAAAAGCCCGTGAAGCCTGGCGACAAGCGCACGGACTTACAGAAACAAATTGACGCGCTGGAGGAATACAATCAGAAGGCGCGAACTCCCATCACACTCCAAGAGTTCCTCAAGCACGTCTTTCAAGAGGAAGATGAGGGAGAGAGCTCGTCGGATGAATCCGAGGGTTATGTGGCGAGTTGTCATATGATCTCCCACTCGTTTACAGACGACAAGAAAACTCCTTGCACTGAGAAGCTGGGGGCAGATCCTGAACCGAAACTTCCAGGGCCATCAGATGAAACAATTGATGCATTCCTCAATGAAGCTCTGTTGAAAAGTAAAGCTGATCGGGAACGCAAGACGGTCTTATTTGAAAAGGCCAAGCGCCGGCGATTAGACAAAAAGGTTAAGACACTCCCGTCAAATCAAAGTACAACCATTGCGGACAAAATCAAATTCAAGACGAGGAAAAAGTTTGCTAAAGCCATATCACTGGGGATAAATCTACCACCCTCTGAAGAAAACTATGCCGGCAAAGCAGAAATGCACCCTTCCTATTGCTTATATCATCGAAGGTTTCGCACCCCACCGAAGAGTGCAAAGCTCTTAATAAATGGTGGCAAGGATATGTCGCTCACCGGCAACATTTTAAGCGGGAGAAGCGCAAAACTCGTCGGGAGCGGAAAAGTATAACCGAGGAGCCTAGAAGAACTACCGGCGATTGTCTCATGGTTAACGCCGGGAAAGCGCAAGTTCTCACATTCGGGAGCGACTCTGACGAGGAAATGGAGCTTAGCCCTCTCTTTAAAGAGTTTATCTCGGGAAAAGAGGAAGAGCTAAAGGCCTGCGAAAATATCCGGCTGCGTAATCGTATGCTACCCGAAAAGAATCTTGGACCCTCAAATAAAAAAGATAAGGGAAAAGAGAAGGTCTCTGAGGATATCGCCCTAGATGACCAAGTTGTGGAAGATCTAACCGCCAAAGACCCGCCAAAGAAAAATAAGGTGGATTACAACGTTCTGGCACACTTGAGGAAGTTACCTTCACAACTCAGTATTCTCGATGCCCTCTTACTATCAAAAGAAGCAAGAGAATCATTGATC
The DNA here is from genome assembly GCA_030015575.1 of Agapanthus africanus. NCBI lineage: Eukaryota > Viridiplantae > Streptophyta > Magnoliopsida > Asparagales > Amaryllidaceae > Agapanthus > Agapanthus africanus. The sequence goes on from CM057337.1 coordinate 896,193,087, forward strand.
AAAGTGCTACAGGAGCCGGAGCAATTCCAAGCTTTTCTCGCCGAAGAAAAGATGAAGGACGAGCTGGAAGAAGTGCACACTGCCGATGTCACTTTCGGTGATGAAGATCTCCTCCTTGGGACATGCGAACACAATCGGCCCCTCTATGTCTCGGGGTACTGCCGCGATATAAAGATAGGCAAAATCTTGGTTGACAATGGGTCTTCCGTCAATCTCCTCAATGTACGGGTATTGAAGGAAATCTGCATGAGCATCCAGCACCTCGCTCGGGACAAGATCACCATCTCCGGGTTCGACTCTCAATCATCACGGACTCTTGGGTCTGTGATACTGACGCTACGCTTCGGGCTGCTCGTCACGGACATTAAATTCCACGTAATCGATGCCAAGACATGCTATAATGCTCTGCTCGGCCAGCCATGGTTACACGAGTACAACATCATCCCTTCTACACAGTATCAGTGTATGAAATATTTTAAGGATGGTCTCGACTATACTGTGACGGGAGAACTGAACCCATTCTCCGTGAACGAAGTACGCAAATATGAAGATGCAAAATACTTCTTACCATATTTCGAAGATACAGAGAGGTGTCACAAGCCGGAGAAAAAAGCTAACGCCACCATTCCGGTCTTCGAGAGCGATACCGAGGAGGACGAAGAGATAATCTATTCCGGGCCACCCCAATACAACAAGCCGGGACCATCCGCTCCTACGTTGATCTTTGGCAGTGACTCGGAAGATGAAGTCCATGCTATATTTTCCACTCGGCCTTCAATACAAACTTTCGCTGATGAAGAGCAAAGTCTGCAGGTCGCCATGGTTCCACTTAAACATCATAAAGACTGGATGCGCTCGATACCTACAGTGTAGAAGAGCTGCAGACGTTCTATGTCCCTCCCAGGCGAGAAGGCGAAAAGGCGATCCTATTCTACCGCTCCGGGGAAACCAAAGTGGAAAAAGAAATCTGGCACGGTGCGGATCCTACGCTCGACAAGCTCTAGCCTATCCGTTTGCCCAGATACTACACGGACGGACTAAAGAGACTCTTGAACTCGAAAAGCTAAGTTCTATGATAGGATCTGGAACGTTCCCGGAACTCAGCACAAATTGCCCAATGGGAGAATGGAAACAATCGGGCTTGGATATGTTCGGTCCAAGAAACGGGAGCTACTCCACGACTGCTATGTCGTGCATAACTTTGATGAAGAAGGAGATGCTTAATGGGAAGATGCTAGTCCTAAGCCGGAAAAAGTCCCCGACGTAAAAATCCCCAGTCCGTCATTCGAAGAACAAATGAACAAACTTATAAGGAAAGCTGGTCAAAAAGTTCGAGACAACCACAACCGCGAAATGGCCATCTACGAAAAAGCCAGGATGCAACGCCTCCTTCAACAGGCTGAGAAAGATGAAAATGTCGCTCCCTGTCAACCTGTTGCAAAAAAGGCTCGACGCAGAGGCAGAAACAAGTCAAAGAGCAGAAAAGGCATTCAGCAACGACAAAGCGGGACCAAGAAGCCATGCAGTCGGGAATCGAGCGGTCCTGATCTATCCCTTATGAAGAAGATGGGTCGAGCATACTCTTTTCCTCAAGACAAGACAAAGAAGATACTTGATTTCGCCATAAAACATCAAATGCTTACACTGCCGGAGTCCAAGCACCCCGAACAAGCAAGCGAAGTCTCACACCCGAACTATTGCTCTTATCATCGGGTAATAGGACACCCTCTCGAAGATTGCTTCACCTTCAAGAATTGGGTCGAAGATCAGTATCAGCTCGGCAAGTTCGCTCTGTCTGACAGCTGGAGGGTAACGCCGCCACAGAAGCATGAACCCAAAGCCACGAGAGCAGAACCAGATCCACATCGGTCTTGGAAGCGAGCTCGTACTTGTCATATGATAAAAATATTAAAAGAAGGGCCCGAGAATATGGATGACCTTCCCTGGTGTTTCGAAAGCAGCGATGACGGGGTGATATGGGAATTTCCACCAGGGCCGAAAGAGCTGGAAGATGGAATACACACCACTGTGGATAACCTCAGAAAAATTGAGTTGGGAACGGCGAACGACTCGCGACCGGCGTTCGTTAGTGAGCTGCTATCTGAAGAAAGGGTGGATTCATTAAAAGACGTGCTTATGCAGTATAGAGATTGCTTCGCGTGGAACTATTCCGAAATGCCAGGGCTAGATCCAGAAATTGCTGTCCATAAATTGGCGATATCCCCGGACGTTAAACCAATCAAACAAGCACCGAGAAGAATGCGGCTCGAGCTTGAGATGAGCATTAACGCTGAAGTCAAGAAGCTGATCGATTCTGGGTTTATCCAAGAAGTTCAGTATCCCGATTGGATCGCCAATATCGTCCCGGTGATGAAGAAAAATGGGACGGTGCGCATATGTGTAGACTTTCGGGATCTCAATAAAGCCTGCCCGAAAGATGATTTCCCAGTGCCAGTCACCGAGCTGATGATAGATAACACGTCCACTCACCAGGTTTTCTCCTTCATGGACGGCTCATCAGGATATAATCAGATAAAGATGCATCCCGAAGACCAGAAGCATACCGCTTTCCGGACCCCTTTGGGTATATTTTGCTACAAGGTGATGCCCTTCGGTCTAAAGAACGTCGGTGCCACCTACCAAAGGGCCACGACGAAGATCTTCGATGACCTTATACAGGAAATCGTCGAATGCTATATCGATGACCTCGTGGTTAAGAGCAAATCATACGAGGAGCACTTAGAGCATCTGAAGACCGTGTTTTAACGCCGTCGGCAATACAACTTGAAGATGAATCCTCTCAAGTGCGCATTCGGAGTTTCCTCGGGCAAATTCCTAGGATTCATCGTTCGACACCGAGGTATCGAGATAGATCCGTCAAAGATCAAGGCGATCATGGAAATGCCTCCGCCAAGGACTCTCAAGCAATTGCGGTCACTCCAAGGGAAGCTTGCGTACATTTGGCGATTTATATCCAACCTTTCAGGCAAGTGTCTCCCTTACAGTCACCTGATGAAGAAGGGAGCCCCTTTCGTTTGGGATCACAAATGCCAGAGCGCGCTAGACGAAATCAAGCAGTACCTGCAGAATTCGCCAGTGCTGGCTGCTCCGATTAAGGGAAAGCCTCTCATCCTTTATACAACAGCCCTCGAAGGTTCCTTAGGCGCATTATGGGCACAAGTGAACGACCAAGGGAAAGAAAGAGCTCTTTATTACTTAAGTCGAGTTCTCCTGGAGGCAGAAAGCAACTACTCCCCCATCGAAAAATACTGCCCAGTGTTGATCTTCGCGATAACAAAGCTCAGGCATTATGCGTTGGCGCATGAAGTCCGTTTCATTTCGAAGGTGGACCCCCTTAAATATTTAATGTCGAAGGCCATATTGACAGGGAGACTCGCTAAATGGGCCTTGCTTTTAATGGAGTTTTCGAAAACTTACCAGCCTCTTAAAGCAGTGAAAGGCCAGGCCATCGCCGACTTCCTCGCTGAGCATCCGATACCGGCCGATTCCTCTCTAAATTGCGAACTACCAGACAAACATGCGTTTGATGCAATCGACGGTAGCGGTACCCGGTGGGAGCTTTATTTCGATGGAGCGTCCTCCATGAAGAAGCGTAAATAAAGTACCCTTATAATCAAATCGGGGGTAGGCCTCATCTTCGTAACTCTACAAGGAGAGATAATGCGCTTTGCTTTCTCCTTAACAAACCCGAGGACGAATAATGAAGCCGAATACGAAGCTTTGATAGCAGGCCTCGAGATTGCCATCGACATCGGAATTGAAAACCTTCTTATATACGGAGATTCTCAACTGATCATCAGTCAAGTAAATGGCGACTACCAAACGTGCAAACCAGAGTTGGTGAAGTACGGCGAAAAGGTACAACAACTGTTGACCCAAATTCCTTCATACACTTTCGAAAACATACCGCGTGCGGAAAACAGCAAAGCGGACGCGTTAGCCAAGCTCGCTAAGGAACTGGCTGACGAAAACCTTGATGACGTAAGAATCGTGGTGCAAAGCCGTCGGGTACTTGCCCCAGCAGGAATATCTCCGGAATCATCCGAAGAGAAGGGAGTGACTGAGCAAATGGCTATGCAGATAAAAGACCCAGAAAAGGCTGAGGATTGGAGAGAAGTCTTTATAGACTACTTCAAGTCCCGTCGAACGCCTGAAGATGCGTCCTCAAGACATCAGCTCATGAAACGAGCTCTGTCTTTCGCCTTCGTCAATGATACTCTATACAAGAGGTCATTTAATTCTCTGTGGTTGAGATGTCTAGGACCTGACGAAGCGAAAAGAGTCATTCAGGAAGTTCATGACGGACTCTGCGGTTCTCACCAAGCAGGCCCGAAGATGAAGTTGAAAATTAAACGGATAGGCTACTACTGGCCCACGATGATTCAGGACTGCCTCGAATATGCGAAGCAATGCCACTCATGCCAGATTCATGGGGACTTTATCCATCAACACCCAAATCCTCTACATCCAACAATGGCCAGCTGGCCGTTTGAAATGTGTGGGACTGACATAATCGGCCCCATTGAACCAGCATCGTCCAGGGGACATCGTTTCATCCTGGCAACGACTGATTACTTCTCCAATTGGGCAGAAGCAGTACCACTGAAAGAAGTAAAGACGGAGAATATCCTCCATTTCTTCAAGACGCACGTCATTTATCGGTTTAGAACTCCGCGATGGATCATCTCCGATAACGGGCCAGCCTACAGAAGCCACAAGATCAGTCGCTTCGCGCAACAGCATAATATAGACTGGATATGTTCCTCGGTTTATAATCCCCGAGCTAACGGTCTAGCTGAGGCCTTCAACAAGACCTTGACAAAGATCGTGAAGAAGACGGTGTCCCGAAATAAGAAGGACTGGCATGAGAGACTGCAAGAAGCTCTCTAGGCATATCGAACTACGTTCAAAACGGCCACGAACACAACGCCGTACATGTTGGTATTCGGTACAGAAGCAGTACTCCCCCTCAAGATAGAGTTACCCTCTCTACGAGTGGCAGTCCACTACGAGCTGACAGACGAAGAAAATGCTCACTTTCGGCTTGAGGAGTTTGAGGAGCTTGATGCCCTTGATGAAACCCGGCTCATAGCGCAACAAAATCTGGAGGCTTATAAAGCAAAGATGACGCGCTCATATGAAAGATTGACCAGGCCGAGAACATTCCGCCAAGGCGAACTCGTGCTAGTGGTCAAAAGACCGATAATCCCCAATCGCGCCAACCGGGGAAAATTCGAGCCGAACTATGAAGGCCCGTACATCATAGACAAGGTCTACCAGGGTGGAGCCTATCTACTCATGGATATGCACGGTGAAGGCCTTTCAAACCAATAAACGGTCGCTTCCTAAAGAAATACTACGCTTAATGAGTCACAGCCTAGGTCAATGATAGATGACGACGATTATGTCCGCTAGCTATCTTCCTAAGCTCAAAACTCTATAAGTAGTAGCTGGCCTTCCTCACTGGACCAAAACGTCCTTAAACTAATGACGGACCACTATGTCCTAAAATTGGCTGACGACCGAAACGTCGTTAAACTACTACCGCAGCATTCTCAGGCTGACGAGATAAAAAAAAAAGAAGAATAAAGAATAAAAATAATAATAATAAAAACGGTATGTTCATAAGCAAAATAGACACGGATGAAAACCCGAAAGGGCTCCGTGAGTAAAAACAGCAGGGCTACCGGCGAGTGTTCGTGAAAACCCGAAAGGGTGCGACCTCGTTAAAAAAAAGAATAAAAAAAAGAGAGACGGTATGTCCATAAGAAAAATGGGCACGGATGAAAACCCGAAAGGGTTCCGTGAGTAAAAACAGCAGGGCAACCGGCGAGTGTTTGTGAAAACCCGAAAGGGAGCAACCTCGTTAAAGGACACTTGCAGGGTCCTCTCGACCTTGTAAGGAGAAACCACCCGCGTGAGATTTTTACGACTCACAAGGGAGCAACACACTTAGGGATCCCCACGATTTCTAAGGAGAAAATACACTTGCGGTATCCTCACGACTCGTAAGGAGAACTCTCTTATGGGACCCTCACGGTTTATAAGATTTGAAAGTCTTAAGTTACAGAGACCTAAACCTGTGCTTAAGCAAACCCCCCACAACCTTCGATATTGCCCTACAAGTGGCTCAATACTGACCCTTGTATACAATCCACGGGCGCGAATAAACATTTCCCTAACCAAGTCTCACCCGTGACTGGGGATATGTCCATACGATGAACAACCCTTGTAAGGCCTCTCGGCTTATAAGGAGAAAACCTTTTTGTAGGATCCTTACGACTTACAGGGGAACATACACTTAGGAATCCTCATGATCCCTAAGGAGAAAACACACCTACGAGATCCTCACGACTTCTAGGGAGAAATACCTTTGTGAGACCCTTACGGCTCATAAAGCCAAAAGCCTTAGTCGACAGGATCCTAACCCTGTTTACTAAGCCACCTTTGTTCGACATTGACGAGGGCAAATGATGATTCCCTCCTGTCAATATCCCAGTTGTAGCGATGCTGATGCCGAAATCGGTGTCTAATCCCAAGCTTGCAGCGAAAAGACAGCGAGCCACACATGCATACGAAATAGCCGAAATGATGGGGCAACTTGCAACAAAATCAGCAAGTAAAAAAAAATATATGCATACAAAATAGCCGAAATGATTGGGCAACTCGCAATAAAAAGCAGCGAGTAAAAATAAAATAAATAGCCGAAATGATTGGGCACCGCGAAAATAGCCGAAATGATTGGGCAATCACGACCTTCGCGATATAAAAGCTGAAATGATAGAGCATCGTGGAAATAAAATAATGTAAAAAAATGAATGAAACTTTTGCCCTACAGGCGATATCACAGCAATCCCTGTATACAATCCAAGGGCGCAAAAAAAGAAGGAATCATACCTTTCCTCCCCATGCTCCATCAGGAAACGGAGCCAAGTCATGACGGCAACTCATATAAAGCCTGAAAACAATCGGAGATCATCCCACCCCAGCGTGGAGTGATCACCACTTCATCGTTCATCTCTACACAACAAACGAAATGTCACTACAGCGTCTCTCCTCCAACAGGATTCGGACACACCACAGCAAGCGAAGCAAAGGCCAAATTCCTAGCTTCAGGTTCTTGACGGCAACTCATATAAAACCTGAAAGACCACCAGAGATCATCTCAACTCCAGGGAAATCAGCGACCTTGGCAAATACCTCAATTCAGGAAAACTAGCGTCCTTGATGAGAGCTTCTCCATTCGCATCGGCCCGCAGAGAAACCAGCGTCTTTGCAGGAATACTACGATTCGTTTCAACCCCAGGGAAATCAGTGTCCTTGGCAACCTCCTCGACTCAGGGAAACCAGTATCCTTGACGAGAACACCTCGATTCGCGTTGGCCCGCAGAGAAACTAGCGTCTTTGCAGGAATACCTCGATTCGTTTCAACCCCAGGGAAATCAGTATCCTTGGCAACCTCCTCGACTTAGAGAAACCGGTGTCCTTGAAGAGAACACCTCAATTCGCGTCGGCCCACAGAGAAACTAGCGTCTTTGCAGGAATACCCTGATTCGTTTAAACCCCAGGGAAATCAGTGTCCTTGGCAACCTCCTCGACTCAGGGAAACCAGTGTCCTTGATGAGAGCTTCTTGATTCGCGTCGGCCCGCAGAGAAACCAGCGTCTTTGCAGGAATACTCAGATTCGTTTCAACCCCAGGGAAATCAGTGTCCTTGGCAACCTCCTCGACTCAAGGAAACCAGTGTCCTTGACGAGAACACCTCGATTCGCGTTGGCCCGCAGAGAAACTAGCGTCTTTGCAGGAATACCCCGATTCGTTTCAACCCCAGGGAAATCAGTGTCCTTGGCAAATACCTCAATTCAGGGAAACTAGCGTCCTTGATGAGAGCTTCTTGCTTCGCGTCGGCCCGCAGAGAAACCAGTGTCTTTGCAGGAACACTCCGATTCGTTTCAACCTCGAGGAAACCAGTGTCCTCGGCAAAATACTTCGACTTAGGGAAACCAGTGTCCTTGACGAGAACATCTTGATTCGCGTCGACCCGCAGAGAAATCAGTGTCTTTGCAGGAAAACTTCGATTCGTTTCAACCCCAGGAAAATCAGTGTCCTTAGCAAATACCTCAATTCAGGGAAACTAGCGTCCTTGATGAGAGCTTCTTGATTCGCGTCGGCCCGCAGAGAAACCAGTGTCTTTGCAGGAATACCCCGATCCGTTTCAACCCCAGGGAAATCAGTGTCCTTGGCAACCTCCTCGACTCAGGGAAACCAGTGTCCTTGGCAACCTCCTCGACTCAGGGAAACCAGTGTCCTTGACGAGAGCACCTCGATTCACGTCGACCCGCAGAAAAACCAGCGTCTTTGCAGGAACACCTCGATTCGTTTCAACCTCAGGGAAATCAGTGTCCTTGGCAAATACCTCAATTCAGGGAAACTAGCGTCCTTGATGAGAGCTTCTTGATCCGCGTCAGCCCGCAGAGAAACCGGTGTCTTTGCAGGAATACCCCGATTCGTTTCAACCCCAGGGAAATCGGTGTCCTTGGCAACCTCCTCGACTCAGGGAAACCAGTGTCCTTAACGAGAGCACCTCGATTCGCGTCGACCCGCAGAGAAACCAGCGTCTTTGCAGGAACACCTCGATTCATTTCAACCCCAGGAAAATCAGTGTCTTTGGCAAATACCTCAATTCAGGGAAACTAGCGTCCTTGATGAGAGCTTCTTGATTCGCGTCGGCCTGCAGAGAAACCAGTGTCTTTGCAGGAACACTCCGATTCGTTTCAATCTCAAGGAAACCAGTGTCCTTGGCAAAATACTTCGACTCAGGGAAACCAGTGTCTTTGATGAGAACATCTTGATTCGCGTCGGCCCGCAGAGAAACTAGCGTCTTTGCAGGAATACTCCGATTCGTTTCAACCCCAGGGAAATTAGTGTCCTTGGCAAATACCTCAATTCAGGGAAACTAGCGTCCTTGATGAGAGCTTCTTGATACGCGTCGGCCCGCAGAGAAACCGGTGTCTTTGCAGAAACACCCCGATTCGTTTCAACCTCGAGGAAACCAGTGTCCTCGGCAAAATACTTCGACTCAGGGAAATTAGTGTCCTTGACAAGAGCTGCTCAATTCGTCTCGACTCGTGAGGAAATTAGTGTCTTCGCAAGGACTTCCCGATTCATCTCGACTTGCAAGATAAAGCCTTAGGCAGCAGGGATTAAAAAACTTGTTTCCTAAGCACTGGGACCCTGAAAGTTGGTCTAAAACGGTCTCTTGCATACTATTCATGGGTCCCACTCTCCAAAGTCGAATCTCGACAAGGAGGGAAACAACCGCTTACGAGTTCTCTCGTTTCGTAAGAGGGAAAATTCTCTTATAAGATCCTTACGACTTATAAGAGAAAATGCACTTAGGAATCCTCACGATTCCTAAGGAGAAAATACACCTACGAGATCCTCCCGATCCGTAGGGAGAAAAGTCTTTATGAGACCCTCACGGCTCATAAAGTTGAAAAGTCTTAGGCAGCAGATCTGAACCTACGGCCTAAGCCATCGCTACCTCTTGAAGAAGCCAAGACAAGATGCTCGCTCTATCACCTGTCAACCATGTTTACTAAGACAGCATACTGATAATAAAAGAAGGAAGAAAGAGCAGAGATGATACAAGACATTGCAAAAAAAAATGTATATATCTTTATTCATGAATCCAATTAAGTACAAGGCGAATCGTATAAAAGAATAAAGAATGTGTACATTTTATTCAAAGATTACAAGTGTATAATGATACAAAAAGTAGCTACTGAGAAGGAAGTGGCTTTAACAAATCCGCGATCTGCTCCCGCACTTCCTTCAGCGCCTCCTCCGGAGCGGCTACCGCGGCCACTTCCGCTTCCACCTAGGCCCGTTGCTGCAGGTAGGATGAAAGTTGCTCCTCAGCTGCCTGCTGGGATGCCTCCTGATTAGGTGCATACCGCTCGACGACGTCAAGCTGCTGCCTCAGTGTTAACCCTTCGGAGAGGCATCGCAGAAGGCCTTCAAAGATAACCTTCAGCTGTGCAGCGTTTGCCTCCACCTGAGCGTGCAGTTGGGCAGATTTGCTCGAAGTCTCGCCGCGCTCCTTACGCCTTGACGTAACTTCTTGTTCGAGATGGCAGAAGTAAGGGGCACTCTGCTCGATCCATACCGTCCGTTGAGTGCTCGCGGCCAAGATCTTGGGGGCAAGACGCATCGATTCCAGCTGATGCAGGCGGGCCTCGATTTCCCTGCAGTGATTAACCCAAAACTCGACGACGCCTTCATTATGAAAATTTACAAGCGTCGCCAGCATCGGATTAACCTCTGCAGCGAAATCTGCGACAGATGGGGGAGCACTCGCGTCAAGCTCTTCAATGTATCCGCTCAGCATCCCCAAACTCATCGTAGCGTTCTTTGAAGATGGACGTCTCAGGAAGGGGCCTGCCGGCATTATGATGCGAGACTCGAAGGGCGCCGGAGTCAGAACGACAGCTGAAAAAATAAAATACAATCAGATGATGGTTCAAGAAATATAAGAAAGTCATCGATGGGATAGTTTACTATACCAGCTGCAGCAGGCGGCAAAGCCGGGAAGGCTGGTGGCGCGACCGATCTTTCATCTCCTCCTTCGATTTGTAGTACTGCAATCAGGGTGAGGAAGAGTCAGAAATAATTCCATTACTGAAAAAAGGAAGGCGTCAATTGGAAACTATACTCACCAGCGCCACTGGAGGAAGCGAGCTCCAATGGGAAAGAGAAGTGTGGGCGCAGCACCTGATAGAGGTGATCAAAAAGCACTCCTGCAAAGATGCAATAGTACGACATTAGTACACAAATTATGCGGCCGAAAGATAAAACTAATGGGCTATAAATTCATACCTTCCAACATTTGCGATGGCACGAGAGAAGGTATAGAGGTGGCCATCATCAAGGCAGTAGTTGACAGCGCTCCCTCGAGCAGTGAAGCATCAGCACTGGCCGCACCTGCGTTAGAAACAAGATAAGCCCTGTCAGGAAAGGTTGCAGAATAAAAAAAAGACGGTAACCCGAAATTTACCTGATGATGAGCCGGCCGAAAAGGCGGCGTCTCCCTCCATTGACATGAGACCACCTCCTGACGCCTCATCGCCCGACTCTACGGGAGTCATCATCGTGCTCGCGAGACCAGGAGACGGCGGAGGACCGTAGACGGGGAGACCAATGATTGGGGCATTGCCGGACTCTTGAGAAAGAGCGGCTGGCTTGTCCTCGGGAATAATTCCCGTCTCACCCACTACTCCCTCGGGCTCAGCGGTCACTGCTGTCTCGTCCGCCGTCGCCATGGGGTCGCCGATCTCAGGTGCTCCGTCCGCTGCTGCCGCAGACTCGGCCGTAACAGCTGTCTCATCTGCCGCTACCTCGGGCTCGGCATCGGCTGCCTTCTCCGGCATAGTTTCCTCAGGCCCTACCTCGGGTTCAGCAACCTCGGCGACGTCACCCACCGTCGGTTCGGGTTCAGCCAGTGCCTCCCCCACTGTCCCCTCAGGCTCGACGGATTCTGCCGCTCCCTCTTTTGGACTTGGCCCTGCAAGACAAGATGTATCAGAAAAGATAGTTTTACAACTCTTACAATAAAGTCTCGAAAGACACACTACCTGAGGTGGATCGATTGTTGTCCCGAACCGCACGCACCGCCTGTCTATGAGCGGTAAACAAAGCGACCGGGGGCTCCTCGGAAGGAGAAGCAACGGGAATAACGGTGCTTGGGCCCGCTCCTACGGCCAAAGCAGCTCTACGCTCCTTCGCGTCGCGCCTCAAGCGCTTCCTCTCCTCCCGGGCCGTTGCGACGAACCTTTTCAAAGCTTCCTTCATCGAGGTATCATCGTCCACGTTTAGATCTTCCTCCAGAGCCTTCAAGGCATCCCTCATCGGCTTTTCAAGTCGGGTCTCTCGCGGCTGCCCCGAAGAGGCCGGGACTTCAGTAGCTGGCCCGGGAAGAGTCCCCGCATCGACTTGCACGGCCCCTGCAAAAAGACAGAGAAAAGATTAGATTGTCTATAAAAAAATAGAGAATAAAGTCCCAGCGAGCCGATACATACCAATGCCCGACAGAGCGCATTTCCTTTCCTCCTCCTGGAAAGTTTGGAGGGAAGCAGCAATAGCTCCTTCAGTGATGACGCCTATTAAAAAAAAGGGGAAAGGCATTAGTTAAAGACAATAATAAAGGTGCAATGAAATGATGAAGAGTGCGACCAATGATTACCTGACTGAGCAAGTTTAGCCAACCACGCTTCGAGCCTTATCGTTCGCTCAGAAGCCTCAATGGCGGCCGCCAAGTCGGTGTCTTCTGGCTTTACCAAGAAGCCCTCGTTGCTCCCGTATTCGAGTAAGCCTTCGGTAAGAGGGGCCTGAGGCTCTAAGCCGAGGACGGCATCCAGAGAAAGAATGGACTTCTTCTTCCTCTTTTGCGCGCGGGCCCCGGTCGCCGCCAAGATCATCTTGCGCTTTGCAGGCACCTTAGGGCAACGGGTCCCAATGTCCGCGCCCACTCCGGACTCGGGCGAAACTACATTCACTGGAGCACGGGGCGCTGAGGGCGCATCCCCGGTATCACGAGGCGGCAATCCGTGCGGAGGGCTCAGCACGCGTGGTGGTCCAGCTCCAGCATCTTTCAACGGAGGAATGACCGGGGTCCTTGGCTTCAGGGGAGCCTTGCGGTCGCTGCCGGGAGGAGCACCCTTGCGGTCGACCAAGATGCGCTTCTCTTCACGGATGACTGGACCCATGGCGTGCCCATACCAAGCCACGTACATGTTAAGGACCTGGGGGACGCAGCTCGGCTCGCTGATAAAAAGTGGGAGCCCGTATTCAGACGCATAAAATGGTGCATCGCGCTCCGTATCCCCTCCATGCTGGCCGCGGGCTCTTCCAAAAACGCCTTCAGCGGGATCCCCTGGTTGTAGCTTGATTGTTGAGCGAACCGATGGGGGTTGTACCTCATGAAAAGCGCCATGTCGTTCTGGCTGAATACCAGGAAGCCCGGCCGGATGGAGTAGAGGTGAAGAATCTCCCGGGCTTTCAGTACGGAGGCCCCGTCCTTGAAGCCATCATGAAGCGCCGCCACCGCCTTGGAGGTTTCTGAGCCGATGGTCATGACTTTATCCATAAAAGAAATCCTTGCTCCGACCAGGTGTGGACGAAAGAGCAACCCCCTAGCCTCCCACGGAGGCGCATTCACGATCGAGGCGCCGATCAGCCGCATGACTCTTGGGAGTCTGCACCTCTCAAAAAACGAAGGGCTCTTGTAGATGCCGAACACCCTGTGCACATGCATTTCCATCCACGAGGTGAAGTAGTGCATCGGGAAATTGGCAGGCTGCACCCCAGGTTCATTAGCGTCCGCCGCCACGCTAAGTCCATTATATAGGTGAGCCAACCCGGCGATTCCTATTGACAACTGCAAGCCAGCCACCATCCGATGCACTGGGTAGAAAACGGACGGCCACATGTAGCGCGGGTGCATGGGGAGCGTGAAGCTGCACCGCCACAATCCCAGGAACCCTAAAAAGAAGGTCACCTCATCAATGCCCGGGGCGGCGATTTCTGATAAGGGCATGATGGCGGCGTCGGGGAGATAGAAATCCTTTTGATCGTCTTCCGATATTAGTTGACGATCTAAGCCGAAGCCGAAAGGGTCATCGAGCTTGGCGAACTTTTCACTCTGCTCCGATAGAATCTCCGGTCGAAGGAAGCTGGCGATAAAATCTGCGAAACTGACTCCCCGGACTCCTGATTCCAAATAGAGACCTTCGTATATGTTCAGCACCTTCACCAAGCCCGGAAACTGGTGCTGAATAGCGTTCTCCGGCGTCAAATCAAATACCAGCGGCTTGGTGGTGAAGATGTACTCGTCAGGAGGAAGCAGCTCCTTGTAATGCTCCGCCCTCACCGGCAAGCCCGAGATCTCGACGAACTCTTCCAAGGAGATGGAGACTTCCCTGTCCGTCATAAGGAAGGTGTGGGTGGGGATGTTCCATTGTTCGAAGAAAGCCTTGACCCACCAAGTTGGAGGAGCGGGGTAATCAAACAGCGAGACGTAGATTGCGGAGTACAGACCGATCTTCATCAGATGCGTCCTCTTCGCTGATAGGATATATCTGGCCCACTGCAGATATCCGGCCGGTTGTCGCGGGGTCAATCCAATATTGTAACCCTGTCCCCAATGGCGTGCTTCACCCTGACATATGCGCCGCCCCAAGATGTCCACGGCCGGCGGCGGCTGCACAGGAATGGCAGCGATCGAAGGCTGGAGAAGGTCCTCCGAATTCCAGTTCTTGACCTCCACGGCATACTTCACCAGAGGTTCATCCGCATAGGGGATCGACGAGATGGGCTCAGACGGCGTCGTGGAACCGAAGCTTCGGCGACCCTTGATGATGTCGTTATACCACCTACCCCACAGGTGAAGGTTCTTGTGCTCGGGGTCATAATCCTTAATCAGAGCAAATACCTCCCGGTCTACCGGCGCCTCGGGAAATCCTTCCCCCGAGCGAACAAACGAGAATGACAGATCAGCAGACATGTTTCCTGCGGAGGGACAAAAAATCAGCCGTCAGTGTCGTAATTCCAACGCTTGGCATTTTAAAATTTATACCATACTGCAGTGCAGTAGATAAAGGACCAAAGGGGGACCCACAAAATCTAGATGACAATTCATCAGTTAATAAGACAGCCCCATCATTGGATGGGACCGTCAATTAATGAATAAATCCTTAAAAGAATACTCTCATTAAATGAGAAATCTCTAGAGACAAGGAGAAAATCTTCTCTTTCAGAGCAAACCTCTGTCACAGAGTGACACTTGTCAAACTCTGGTCTCAAGAGAATAAAATTCCTTAAAGAGCCTAGCTCTGTGATAATGATGGAAATATCCATCAAAAGGAAAATTAATTCTTAAAAAATTAAAAAATTAAAAATTTTAGGATCTTAAAGATCCATGAAAACTCTTAAGAGTTCTTCAATTTTAGATCAAAAGATCTGTGTTTTGCCAAAGAGAAATGCTCTGTTCATGGGTTAAGAAAGCCTGAAACAGATTCATGAGAGTAAGACTCTGTTGGTGAAGCCCCAAGGGGGTTTTCTTTAGATCAAAGATCTATGAGAGCAAGGCTCTGTCCATTAAAATTAATTTCAATTTAATTTAATTTAATTTAATTTAATTAAAAAATTTACCTAAAAAGTTTTAAGAGTTTAACTCTTGGAGTTCTTGAAAGTAAGAGCAAGGGTCTGAAGTTCTGAGAAAAAGATTCTTGAAGATGATGATCATCTGTGAAGGGCCAAGGATCCTATTTATAGGCGCTTGCGCCCCTTCAACTCCTCAGTTGATCCAACGGCCAGGATCTTTCCACCGCCGCACTCACGTGTGCGCCACGTGAGCGCAACGGTGGGGGGAATTTGTTTCCTCAATCAGAGCAAAGCTCTGTTTGAATTTCAAAAATTCAAAAATTAAAGCAACGCTTCAGATTCCTTGCGTTGCGCACAACGTGCCACGTGTTAAAAGAAGACACGCCAGCGCAACGCCCAAGGCAGCGCACCCAATTAGAGCAAGGCTCTATTTAAAATGAAAATAAAGGAAGCAACGTTTCAGCTGAGCTGCGCTCTACGCTGCGCGACACGTAGTAGCGCAGTTGCGCTGCGCTGCTCTACACGTGTCAAGAGCAGGTGCGCTTGCGCCAAACAGAAAAATTCTGAAAGATCTTTCTGATCTTATTAAAACAATAAGATTCTCTCCTGTAAAACAAGAGCCCTTGGATCAAAGATCCAACGGTAGGGAAAAATCCCTAAATCACTCAGAGAAAGATCTCTTCAACTGATTTAACAAATCAAATGGCACTATAAAAAGCCCCTAGACTCGAAGTCTAAAAGACATTAGCACACGGAGAATTCACAGAGCTCTTCTAAAAACTTTGAGAAGAATTCAGAAAGAAAGAAAGAAAAAGGTAAAATCTTTAGAAAAATAAGAATTTTCTTCTGAAAAGATCAATGATCTAAGAACAAGATCAAAGATCTTCAATAAAAAATGATAATATTAATGAAAAGAAGTAATTTACTTCTTTACTAGATCATTTGATCTACATAAAGGCATTGCCTTTTGATGAACCATTGGTTCTGGAATCTTAAAAGATTCTCTTCTTTGATCCAAAATCGGATCAAGATATTAAACAGTGCCCTGCACTTGAAAAAATTGCACTGTTGCGCTCTCGGGTTGGCGCAAGCCACCAGAGAGCGCCACGTGTCAGCCCCAGAACAGACTGCGCTATGCGCTTCTAAAACAGAGCACTGCTCTCATGAATTGGCGTAAGCCATCAGAGCACGCCACGTGTCAGCAGCGCAACAGCGCAGCGTACTGTTGCAGCGCACTGCGCTAGCAGACTTATGCTCACCAAAGCATTACACGTGTCACCTCCACATGGACTTGCGCCATACGCTCCTCAATTGGCGCAAAGCACCTGACAAGCCACGTGGCGCTTTGTCAGACAAATTAATGCAGCGCATTATCAAAGGGCAGAGCCCAATTAAAAGGCCCAATGGACCAAAACAATTGCTCTGCATTATAAAAAAGGGGACAGAGCCCAATTTAAAAAGCCTAACAGGCCAGAATAAAATGCAGTGCAGGGGCAGAGCCCTAATAACGGCCTAATAGGCTAAATGCAAATAAAATGTTGCACATTTTCAACTGGACTTAGCCCAATACTGGCCGTAAGTCCTCAAATTAAATTGACTGAGTATGATTGCTCTCTTAATCAATTTACACCCGGTTCAAGGGTACATCTCCGAACTCCTCTGATATTTGTCGTTGTAATCCTTAAACGTCTTCAGAGAGGTGATGGGTCCCGACAACCACATATTGATACGGACTACGGGGTCCTTAAACTCGTGGACCGAAACGTCCTTAAACTAATATTCGTCCCAATATGGGAACGTTGGACCGAAATGTCCTTAAACTAATGTTCGTCCCCAAATGGGAATGATGGACCACCATGTCCCTAAACTGGAAATCGACCGCAATGTCATTAAACTAAACAATAGAGCCAATTGCTCTCTTGTCGGATCCAAACGATCCCGTTAAGTTGATCTTAGTCTGGAGATTAGGCTAACGTATCCTTAACAAACGTTTAAGTTGATCTTAGCCTCAAATAGGGCTGACGTATCCTTAAACCAAAACCCCAAATCCAAATCTAAGAAAATACGGATTTGGACTAATCCACGTCTTACGGGCGACGGCATAACTTAGTCTCCGTATACAATCCACGGGCATCCACAAACAAAACAAACACCCACGACACGAAGTGAAATTCTGGAGAAGGAGAAAGTTGTTACCGCGATGCGGTAGCATAATTAACTGCAGGGGCTTGCGCCTGCAGGGAAGAGCGTCCCCACAATCAAAAACCCCTCAAACGAGGGGGAATCTGACGAAGCCTGCTAAATCGGCTGCATCCGTCTAAACCTCCGATACACGGTGCCATAAATCAACTTGGCATCTTCGGAGAGGTGGACGGATAAAACCAAATAGCATCTGCCCCGAATCTCAGGCAAGACAAGCCTACGCGGTCGCGTCTCTATGTTCGGAAGGGAACAATAGTGAATGAATACCTAGTTGAATAGTTCATGATATTTTTGTGTAAATTTGACTTGTATGGATTCTTGATGGTATTTTCATAGAAATGTAATTCTTTTTCTTTTGTTTAGGAAAACATGGAATTTATTATATATTTAAAATAGATGGTTTGATACTATTTATATATAGTTATTAAAAATAGCATTTATTTATTAAATAGAAATTCATGTTTTTCTTAAAAATTGCAATAAAAATTCCATCGAGATCGTATGCTCCATGAGGAGGTCTGCATCTCGCTCTACTAGTCCCGAGAATGTGCGATAACCCGTACCATCCCGATCGGGTTCCCCAAAATTGGATGTAGAGGTTTAATCGCAAGGAATGCAAATAACACAATTCAAAGAAATACAGTTTTTAATAGTTTATGGTATTTTGATGTAAAAGTCGTATTTGCCCCGAAAATATTGCTAAAAGGAAATCGTGCTATGTCATGATGCGTGTTGTGAGAGGTGGGTCATTACCTCGTGAGATTTTCCTAAAAGTAGTATAACCAAAGGTATTAAAATATGTCATATGTAAGTTTGTGGTATTTAAACGAAAATTTCAAATAAAAGCTATATATCATAGTATTTTGAGATGAAACTTATTCTCAAAAGTTGTTTCATGATTACTAAGCAAGTTGCAATAACATGGATGAATGGTTATTAAGAAAAGTTTTGTTATTAACAAGTTTAGAAACGGATGTCGAAATAACTCCACTTCCGACGATTTTTTGAAAAGAGAACTTTTTAATTTAGGATGAGAGAAGAAGAGAACTTTTTAAAAAGAGATCTTTTTAATTGAAAAGAGAACATTCTTAAATGTTCCTAGTCATGAGAGTATCGAGACTGGGCATCGATACTCCAGAATAGACTAGTGTATATGTTTCTTAACCCCGACTGGAGCGATGGCTGGTCCCACAGCTATTGGTCTTTGACACTGAGATTGTATACAGGTGCTCATTGGAGAATGAATACACCGAACGGATTCGCCAAGAAATCCTAGATGGTATTATACATATTTTCAGACAGTTCTCAGGTGACAATGGTACATGATAGTCTTTTGACCTGAAATCACCATAGTGTCTTGTGTGTATTCCCATTATATGTTGATTACTGTCCAACCACGGCTCTAATGAGTCGTGCATACATGTTTTAGTTTGGTAGAGTCTTGAAGCACATGGAGGCAGTGAGCGATCGAGGGGATTCGTCTCTCCCGGTATAAAGAGTCGATGTTGTGCTTTGCAGGACATGACTATAACCAGAAATCCCTGGCCAGGGTGATTGAGATAAACTGATAATTATTATCAGTTGTATCTCGGATGGTTATGAGTTCAATTTCTGCATGACTTATTGGGTTATTGGGGTCTGACAGTTTCTACCCCCAGACCCGGTATGCAATACTCTTTGACGAAGAGACTGGACTATACGATATTTGTCACGATAGGCTTTATTGGGTTCAGATGAGTTTTCTCGTCGACCTGCCTCTTGATCAATACCTGGGTAGCCGTTACGTGCAGCCAGTACCGCCGGCGTGCTTGTCGGTTAACCCGTGAGGGGATTAACTAAAAATGTTTCAGATTCAATCGGATATGATCATGTTTAACCTACTGTCAGCGTATTTTCAGGTCTTTAGAGTCCTACAATGAAAGTGTCTGTCCAGACGAAATGATGATGTGGCGTGCGTATGGGGATACGTGCGGAAGTTTGATTAAATACGTGTATTTGATATGCGTGATTTAATCGAATGTTTGATAATACTAGCCGGTTTATTTATAAGCCGGATTATTAAGTCAAGCGTTGGCTTAATATCCATATATGTGATATGGTAGCTAGTATTATGTATATGATACACACACATACTCTCTCTATCTCTTTAATATATGATACTAAAGTATTATTATGTATATGATACATAATATGTTTATGTATACGATACATAATATATGTGTGTGTATGATATATATATTCTCTCTCTTTATAATTAAATATATTATGTATATGGATACATATTATGTTAATGTATATAATGCATATACATTCACTCTTTCTCTCTCTCTTATTGTGTGTATGTATGTATGGGACGCATACATGGTATTTGTATTTGATACAACTACTATTTGTCTTCACATGTTGGTGCCATGTGAGGAGGTAGGGCCCATATCCAACACTTATCCTTTTATTTGGACACTTGGATAAGAGAGAAAGTGGAGGGGAGAAAAAAAGATGAAAGGCTCGTTCTTATTAGTTTTTTTCTCTTCATATTATTTAGAGAGAAAGAAAGTGAGAGCATGCTTCTTCTTCCTCATCTTCTTCTTCGTTTTTCTAGTGAGGAAAATAAAAATAGAAGAAAGAAAAGAGAGTATCATCCACATCTACTCATTAGCAATTAGTTAGAGCCGGTTGCTTTACACTTGAAGTGTTCTTGTGTGAAGTGGGAGTTTGGTTGGGTTCTTTTAATGTGGACCGTCTTCGGCAAGGCGGTCGGCCACCAAGCTCAATCCTAACGTCAACAAAGCTTAACATGGGTCTTCCATTAGAGAGTGGACACGCTACAAAGATTGTAACCCCTCTAAACTTTCCTTTATGCTTTCTTGATTTCTTGCAACACTGGTATTTAAATGATTTTGGGTTTGTAATTGGTGCTATGTTCTACAAAAATTTTTTTGTTCTATATTTCTGAAAATTGTCCTTGAAGGAGGGTGAATAGGACAAATGGTTAATAATTAAAACTTTATTTCTCAATACAATAAATGCTGCGGAAAGATAATATAAATAATAACAAACACGCAAACCATAGACGTAAATGAGATAGAAAGTGCAAACTCAGTGGGACATCAGCAATTGGTAACGAAGTTTGATACCCGCGGTATCTAGTCTCCGTCTAGGTCTCTCCCTAGGAACATCCACTATTCAAATTTCTTAAGGTGAAGAAACCCTTACAACTGATAGACCATCTCCACCAGGTAATCTTTTTAACAGGCTCAGATCAAAACTTTACAACCCAACACCGATGGACCACCTCCACTGGCAATTTTTTACACAAGCTCAGATCAAACCTTTACAACTTTCAGTTACAACACAATAACCCAAACCAACTCCTAATCTCGTATAGAATCAATCACAATTTTATAGAATTAGGATATATGATAAAATCAAGTTTGTAGCACCTTTTTGAGCTCAAAAGAATTTATAAAGAGTTTAAAATAAGAGATCAAGATTTTGCAAAAACAAGAGATTCAAAACCAGTTTAGAAAACCCTTTGCAATAGTTCAAAACAAAAAGCTTTCAAAAAACCCAAATAGATTTCAAACCTGGTGACAACTAGGGTTTCAAAATTTTGAGAGATGATGATCATAAAATGAGAGCAAGAGAGATGATGAATAATCTGTAGAATTATTGTGAAATAATTCGTCCAAGACCATATTTAAAGAACTGGGAAATAATCCACAAAATTAGAAAGAAATTGGTCGAGAATAATTTCAGGGATTTCAAACGACCATATGTTGAGTCGGCTTAAGAAAGGCAAGAGCCGTCTCAACAACTTAGAGAATAAACAGATCGATCAAGACATGTATTAAGCCGACTCAAGAACAACATGAGACGTCTCAATAACTCAGAGAATAAGCAAATCGATCAAGACATATGTTGAGCCGACTCAAGAACAACATGAGCCATCTCAAGCACACAGGAATTAAACATCCATGAAGTCAAGTGTTAAGCCGGCTCAAGAGAAACATAAGTCGGCTCAAGAAGACAAGAAGTAAATGAAGAGATCAAAGGACATATGAGACGGCTCAAGGAAACTATGAGCCGTGTCATGCCCCGCTTCCCGGTGTACGGATAAGGAGACACGACAAGGCCCGCGACGTATTTACTCAGAAGTAAACACGCTAAGCGTAAATAAAAAATATAATAAATGTACACAAGAAAGACATGAGATATAAATGAACAACAACTTTTTATTAATTAAATATTCTTTATAATACAACTGGAAAGTAAATACAATGCTGGAAAGCAATGCCTAAACAATGGCATGAACTGAAGTAAAAGTATTACAGGTGAACTAGAGCTCGGGGTCCTCGATGAACTGCTCCAAGTCTTCTAGACTGGGCTCAATCTCCAGAAAGTCGGATCCTCCTGACAACATTCCAAAGAAAGAATAGAAAAGGAATGTCATCAGCAAACAATCGCTCGGTAAGTCCCAAAAGTAGAGAAGAATAGACAGAGAACGGAACATGTAAAGTATAAAAGATTATGTTTGCTATATTAACGTAGTTGTTTGTAGCTTGGTACATAAGATATTAGTGTTTACGAGAGGAGTCCATCAATCCCGTGGACTAAGGTAACCCGTAGTACAAGGCTCCGTCAAACCCCACGGAAAAACGGCAATGGATGTTTATTTACGTCTTTTAATGACCATCTCGTGTCACTTTTAACATATTCTATACCAGTCTACCCCTTTAAAAACCCCGTAATGTATATTGTGTTGTTTTATAGATGTAAGACTTTCCGAAACCATGATATCAGTTGTAAATGGATAGTCATGTAATCAAGTCAATATATATCCATGGTTCGGTCCAGTCGAGTCATGTTGATATTTGATAGCATTCTGGTATTCATGTTCAAGTTCCGGTATATATGGATTCATGATGTATTGAAGTTATATTTGAATTGTATGTAGATTGGAATTGTATTCAGATTAGACTGAGATTCTGTCTGAGTCAGACACTTAAACAGAATTTAATTCCTGAATTAGGTTTTGGAGTTATCGGTAACTGCTGCACATGGACGGCAGGATTTGTGACTTTTTCCAAGCCAATTACCATTGATAAACCCGTTTTAGTTTCCTACCTTAAATAGGCAAGCACCCACTTTCTCCGGCCTCCTGAGGCTCAAGAGAATTGGTCCTGCTTAAACCTATATTTATTAGGGTCTTTATTGTAAATTAATAAACTTGGGAGGGTTTTATGAAAAATAGTTTTGATAAACTTTCAAAATAAATCTCAAGCATTTATTTATCGTATTTAGGGTTTTCATGGATGTAGATTTTAAAAGTGAGGTATTCTAGTGAATAAATATCTAGATTTTAATAATATATGGTATTTTTGTGTAAATTGGAATTGTATGGATTGATAATGTATTTTCTTGAAACTTGTGATTCTTTTCTTTTATTTAGAAAACATGGAATTTATTATATATTTAAAATAGATAGTTTGATAATGTTATATATATAATTATTAAAAATAAATTTTATTTATTAAATAGAAATTCACGTTTTTCTTAAAAATTGTATTAAAAATTCCATCGAGATCGGATGCTCCGTGAGAAGGTCTGCATCTCGCTCTACTAGTTTCAAGGATGCGCGATAACCCGCACCATCCAAATCGGGTTCCCCAAAATGGATTATAGAGGCTTAATTGTAAGGAATTTAATTAAAACAATCTTAAAGAATACGGTAATATTAGTTTAAGGCATTTTATTGTAAAATTGTATTTGTCCCACAAAATATTGTTCCAAAAACCATCGTGCTATGTCATGATGAGTGTTGTGATGAGTTAGGTCATTACCTCATGAGTTTTCTAAAGGTAATATGAGCAAATATGATGAAATGATGCTGTAAATAAACTTTGTGGTATTTAACCATAAAATTGAAATAAAAGTTGTATAACATTGTATTTTGAATTGAAACTTGTTCTAAATGTTTGTTTTAAGATTACTAAACAAGATATAACAATATGGATATTTGGTTATTAAGAAAAATTGTGTTTTTAACAAAATTAGAATCGGAAGTCGAAATAACTCCGCTTCCGATGAGTTTTGAGAAGAGAACTTTTTAAGTCAATAAGAGGGAAGAGGAGAGGGAACTTACTGGATTAGATGAGAGAAGGGAGGTAGAGGAAGAGTTTGAGAGTTTCGTAGAGTCGCGGTATCGCCGGATGATGACCTTGGGCTAACTCCACTTTCCCAACTAAATTGACTTGGAAATTTTTTTAGAGTTTTGATGATAGATTTCAGAATAGAGAGGGCTAGGATGTGGGGTGGTATTTATAGGATAGAATTAGGGTTTAGGCAATTAAAAATGAGAATTAAAAATACATTAAAACATTGGTTTAATGGTGATTTTAATCCTCTGTTAATTTGCAGGAAATTCAAGCAGAAGAGGGGTAGTGGGGGGAAGGCCAAGAGTTAGGGTTCAAAAGATAGGGGCATTACCTATGGGTAAACCCGGCGGTGCCGTCCCCAGAGGCTCCTTTGCCGGTCGATTTGGTGGGGTTAGGGTCTGGATTCTTCCTACGTGTCCTACTCAGTACATACAACATTTTTCATATGTTTGTTTTCTGTGACTTTTTATTTTTACGTGTATAGCACGTGTAAACTTTTGCGCTTCCAAAAATTTTTAAAGAAAAATTATTAAAAATAATATATGGCTAGGGGGATTTGAACACAGGGGCTACGTCATAGCAGTGCAAGGTTTTACCAATGAGCTACAGGTGTTTTCTTGATGTTCTTAAACAAGAAATACTTTTAAATTGTACTCAGGCTAAGGTACTCCTTTCTGTACTTTACAAAAATTTTATACAGAAAGTTTAGGGTTGTTACATTCTACCCTCCTTATAAAAATTTCGTCCTCGAAATTTATAGAAGGAAGTTGTAACAGATTCAAGAAAAAATTTGGTGATAGTGGTGGTGAAAGAAATACTGGTAGTGCATGAAAAGCAACGAGATGATGCAAGGGTTTGAAAAGATTGAAAGGAATTACCAGTGTTACCTTGGTCTATAGCCTCGGCTTCTACTGCTGCTAATGTGTAAGCCTGACACAGGGGTACGTTCTTCCTAGCTGGAGGCACATTCCTCTGTCCTTGGGGCATGTTCCTCTGCTCTCGAGGTATGTTCCTCAGTGCCTGATGGAATTGACGAGTAGGCTGTGCAGGAGATCCATGTGGAGGTGGAACTGTGAAATCAAGATGAGGTGCAGGTGCCTGAATAGTTGGTCGCTGTGAATAGTTGATGTATACCGGAACTGAGTTGCGTCTTTGAGGACTTGTTCCAATTCTATGAGTGGATGCGCCACAAACTAAGCACAGACCATTTGCGCGCCTGCAGTCAACAGATGTCCATCTTGTTTACCGCTAAAAACAGAGACAAACCGCGTAAGTCGTCTTACCTGAATTTGGGAGCAGATGCTATTTGGATTTATCCGTCCACCTCTCCGAAGATACCAAGTTGATTTATGGCACCGTGTATCGGAGGTTTGGACGGATGTGGCCGTTGTAGCAGATTTCGTCAAATTCCCCCTCATTTTTGAGGGGGTTTTGATTATGGGGACGCTCTTCCCTGCAGGCGCAAGCCCCTGCGTTTAATTACGTTACCGCGTAGCGATAACCACTTTCTCTTGCTCCGGAAGTTCACTTCGTGTCGTGTGTGTTTGTTTTATTTTTGGTTGCCCGTGGATTGTATACGAAGACTAATTTATGTCGTCGCCCGTAGGACGCGATTAGTCCAAATCCGTATATTTTAGATTTGGGTTTTTATTTAAGGATTGTTAATCTAGTTTGAGATTAAGATCAACTTAAATGTTTGTAAGCAGTTGGAGCTCAATTGGTTTTTTGTTAAAGATACATTAGTCCAATTTGAGACTAAGATCTACTTAACAAGGTTTTAGGATCATTCAGATCCAACAAAAGAGCATTTGGGCTCTATTGTTTTAGTTTAAGGACGTTTCGGTCCATTATCGCCATTTTGGAGGCGAAGTTCTAGCTTGAGGACATCTTGGTCTATTGATCACCATTTTGGAGGTGAGATTTTAGTTTAAGAACATTACGGTCCGTTGTTTCCATTTTGGAGGCAACGTTTAGTTTAAGAACATTTCGGTCCGTTGATCATTATTTTGGAGGTGAGGTTTTAGTTTTAGGACATTACGGTCCGTTGTTTCCATTTTGGAGGCGAGGTTTAGTTTAAGGACATTCAGTCCGTTGCTCATCTCGCGTGCACGTGTATTTGTTACGTGACGGAGTGGACGATGGTGATATGGGGTATGCCCAATTTGTAGCACGATCCGATTTGAGGCGTGCACGTCAGTTTGGAAGTGCATCAGCGAAAGAAATTGTTGGTCGTCGGGACCCGCCACCTCTCTGAAGATGTTGATGAATTACAACGATATGTATCAGAGGTGTAGAGAGATGTACCCTTAAACCAAATCCCGTATTTGAGGGAAAAGACTGTGATGGACCTAAGAATCGTCAATCATATTTGAGACTACGATTAACTTAGGAGATATGAATGAAGATCGGTTTGGATATCAGTTTGGATATCACAAACATAAGCTTAGCAAATTTGGGCTAAGATTGGTTTTCTGTATCACCCAGCAGTGCTAAGCACTCAGTTGCATATAGTGCTCACGTGTGTATCACGTGAGGCGCTCCAATAGTGTTAAGCACTAACTTTTCCTGGCGCTCACTTGTGTTTCACGTGAGACGCTATATAACTTAGCCTTGAGCGCTCACGTGCTTTTCACGTGAAGCGCTGAGTTCTTTTGGAGATTTAATTTCTGTTGATACTTTTAGAGAACTTAAATCTCTGTTAATGGTATTTTAACCATTAACGATCACCAAGATCATTATTTTGAAGATCTTGAATCGGGTTCTTTAAAGAACTAAGTTCTTGGTTTGAAGAAACTACGTCCTTGATTTGAACTCCATATTCTCCGAGAGCTTAAATCTCTGTTAATGGTGTTTTGACCATTAATGATCACCAAGATCATTATTTTGAGGATCTTGAATCGGATTCTTTAAAGAATTAAGTTCTTGATTTGAACTCCATCTTCTCTGAGAGCTTAAATCTCTGTTAATAGTGTTTTGACCATTAACGATCACCAAGATCATTATTTTGAGGATCTTGAATCGGGTTCTTTAAAGAACTAAGTTCTTGATTTGAAGAAACTAAGTTCTTGATTTGAACTCCATCTTCTCCGAGAGCTTAAATCTCTGTTAATGGTGTTTTGACCATTAACGATCACTAAGATCATTATTTTGAGGATCTTGAATCGGGTTCTTTAAAGAACTAAGTTCTTGATTTGAAAAAACCACGTTCTTGATTTGAACTCCATCTTCTTTCTTTTCAAATTCGTCCTTCCATGAATCTTTGATTCTCAAGAACAAGATTCTCTCGATGAGAATTAAATTCTCAACTTATGGGAAATTTGTCTTGCGGATCTCATATCCATGGAAAGAACTAAGTTCTTTGAGAAGGGTTAAACCCTAGGGTTTTGAGAATTAAATTCTCTTTTGTTTTGTGGGAGCTTTTGGGAGGCTTCTGTATATATATTTTTAGAAGCTTATGGGGTGGTCTTCTCCTCTTTAGATTTAACCTCCTTACTCCTATTTATAAGAGAAGAGAAAATATCAATTTGTTGAGAAAATCTCTCATCGAGAGATCATGATTGATTCCATGATCTTTTAGATCAATCGGTGAATTTTATTCAACGTTGAATTTTTAATCCAAAGGCTTTCTATTTAACAGAGAAGATTTCTTATTTGTTTAACAAGATTAGGAAATATTTTCCTATCATATGAATATTTTGTTAGTTTAACAAGATTAGAATTTTATTATATCATATCGTTTTAGTTTAACAAGATTAGGAATATTTTTCTAAGATAGAATTTTATAAATATCTTGTTAGTTTAACAAGATCAGGAAGATATTTTCCTAACATAGAATTTTATTTTATCAAGATTAGGAAGATATTTTCTTATAGAATTTTATTCTGTCAAGTGGTGATTTTTAATCACCATTGGATATTTAATCCAAGGGTTCTTTGTTTTATAGAGAGCAATTTTTCTTATTTAGAAAGATTGAGTGAATAGAATTTTATTCTATGATTGGATTTTTGATCCAACCGCTCTGTTTAACAGGGAGTATTGCAGAATTTTAATTCTACCTGGGCGCCGGCGCTCACGTGTTGTGCACGTGAGACGCTACTTAAGGTTTTAATTCTTATAATGGGTATTTATGTGCTTTGCACATTAGCGCCCGCGTGAGGAGCGCCATCTACGAGTTTTAACTCTTATGAACTCTTATGTGCTTTGCACATTTACATCCGCGTGAGGAGCACGTGAGGCGCCATCATAGGATTTAATTCTATCCAAAGCAATACTTACATGCTTTGCATGTGGAGCTTTCCATTTATTTTAATTTTATTGTTATTATTTTTATAAGGGTGCAAGTTTTGAGCTAAAATTTTGGCGGAAACACATCTCTCTTGCAGTAATAGCAAAAGTCTGGACTTGACCGGTTAAATATTACTTCTGGTCTCCTGGGTACAAATGGTGGCCTGGAAGAGGCTCCTCCTGCTATCTGAGTAGCAGGGCGCTTTACACCGGCAGATTGGGGTCTGCCCTTCTTCTTCACCACTGCCTCATATGTTCGGGCAGCCTTCAAACCTAGGTCATGGGTTAGGAAATCCCCTGTAGCTAAAGCAGCTTGGATCTCCTGGTCCAACCTTGCTAAAATCGTCTGGCCCTGATCTCAGCAGTCTGTGCTGCGAACCTGCTCAACATGGTGAACTCTGTATCATATTCATCCACGGATTTGCTCCACATAGAGCCTTGTTGTAGGTGGATGAATTGCTGCTCCATGTCGAATTGGGCAGTCTCGGGGAAATATTTCACATTGAACATCTCGCGAAAAATCCTCTATTCGATCGGCTGGGCAAGACGGCTTTCTTCCACCTTCCACCTTCCACCATACTTGGGCGTTATCGGTAAGTTGCAGCTTCCTTACCCAAGCAATGTTTAGTACTTGTGATGCTGCCAGATCGTTTTCGATCGACTGAGCCTATTCTTCAGCTTCCAAGGGGCTCTCTTTCCCAGAGAATTGCTTCGGATGCAGTGCTCGGAATTGCTTCACTCCAGGTGTCTTAAATTCTGGGCGGTGTAGAAGTATAGCAGTTTGCTGCTGATGTCCCTCCAAGAGGTTCTTAATTGCCTCAAGCAATACCGTCTGCTCGTTAATAGGAGCTGCTACAGTAGGTGTAAGTGGTAGAAGAGGTGGTGTGGTGTTGCCATTGGCGTTCGTGCTCGTATTGTTCGGGGAATCCATAGCCTTGAAAGAAAAATAGGGTTAGGATAGATTCAAAGAATAGGAAATGTAAATAATGTTTTAGTTGCTTATTCTTGTGATATATTGCTTAGGTTTCCATGCAGAACTGACCCTGCATGGTATGACTTCATGCAAAACTGACCTGCATGGGCCACCAATAAAACCTGTCACGCCCTGCTTCCTGGTGTACGGATAAGGAGACGCGACGAGGCCCGCGACGTATTTACTCAGAAGTAAACACGCTAAGCGTAAATAAGCAATATAATAAATGTACACAAGAAAGACATGAGATATAAATGAACAACAACTTTTATTGATTAAACATTCTTTACAATACAACTGGAAAGTAAATATAATGCTGGAAAGCAATGCATAAACAATGGCATGAACTGAAATAAAAGTATATACAAGTGAACTAGAGCTCGAGGTCCTCAATAAACTGCTCCAAGTCTTTAGAGCTCGGGGTCCTTGATGAGCTGCTCCAAGTCTTCTGAGCTGGGCTCGATCTCCAAAGAGTCGGGTCCTCCTGACAACATTCTAAAGAAAGAATAGAAAAGGAATGTCGTCAGCGAACAACCGCTCAGTAAGTCCCAAGAGTAGAGAAGAATAGATAGAGAATAGAACATGTAAAGTATAAAAGATTATATTCGCTATATCAACGTAGTTGTTTGTAGTTTAGTATCGAAGATATTAGTGTTCACGAGAGGAGTCCATCTATCCCGTGGACTAAGGTAACCCGTAGTACAAGGATCCATCAAACCCCACGGAATAACGGCAATGGATGTTTATTTACGTCTTTTAATGACCATCTCGTGCTACTTTTAACACATTCCGTACCAGTCTACCCCTTTAAAAAAAACCGTAATGTATATTGTGTTGTTTTATAGATGTAAGACTTGCCGAAACCATGATATCAGTTGTAAACGGATAAGGATGTAAACGGATAGTCATGTAATCAAGTCAATATATATCCATGATTCGGTCTAGTCGAGTCATGTTGATATTTGATAGCATTCTGGTATTCATGTTCAAGTTCCAGTATATATGGATTCATGATGTATTGGAGTTATATTTGAATTGTATGTAGATTGGAATTGTATTCAGATTAGACCGAGACTCTGTCTGAGTCAGACACTTAAACAGAATTTGATTTCTGAATTAGGTTTTGGAGTTATCGGTAACTGCTGCACATGGAATGTAAGATTTATGACTTTTTCCAAGCCAATTACCATTGATAAACCCGTTTTAGTTTCCTATCTTAAATAGACAAGCACCCACTTTCTCCGGCTCTCTGAGGCTCAAGAGAATTGGTCCCACTTAAACCTATATTTTCTAAGGTCCTTATTGTAAATTAATAAACTTGAGGGGGTTTTATGAAAAATAGTTTTGATAAACTTTCAAAATAAACCTCAAGCATTTATTTATCGTATTTAGGGTTTTCATGAATGTAGATTTTAAAAGTGAGGTATTCTAGTGAACAAATACCTAGCTTTTAATAATTTATGGTATTTTTGTGTAAATTGGAATTGTATGGATTGATAATGGTATTTTCTTGAAACATGTGATTCTTTTCTTTTATTTAGAAAACATGGAATTTATTATATATTTAAAATAGATAGTTTGATAATATTATATATATAATTATTAAAAATAAATTTTATTTATTAAATAGATTTTCACGTTTTTCTTAAAAATTGTATTAAAAATTCCATAGAGATCGGATACTCCGTGAGGAGGTCTGCATCTCGCTCTACTAGTTCCGAGGATGTGTGATAACCCGCACCATCCAAATCAGGTTTTCCAAAATAGGTTGTAGAGCTTTAATTGGAAGGAATTTAATTAAAACAATTTTAAAGAATACGGTTTTATTAGTTTAAGATATTTTATTGTAAAATTGTATTTATCCCACAAAATATTGTTCCAAAAGCCATCGTGCTATGTCATGATGAGTGTTGTGATGAGGTAGATCATTACCTCGTGAGTTTTCTAAAGGTAATATGAGCAAATATGATGAAATGATACCGTAAGTAAACTTTGTAGTATTTAACCGTAAAATTGAAATAAAAGTTGTATAACATTGTATTTTGAATTAAAAATTGTTCTAAATGTTTGTTTTAAGATTACTAAATAAGATATAACAATATAGATGTTTGGTTATTAAGAAATGTTGTGTTTTTAACAAAATTAGAATCGGAAGTCGGAATAACTCCGCTTCCGATGAGTTTTGAGAAGAAAACTTTTTAAGTCAATAAGAGGGAAGAGGAGAGGGGACTTACTGGATTAGATGAGAGAGGGGAGGTAGAGGAAGAGCTTGAGAGTTTCGTGGAGCCGCGGTGTTGCCGGATTTGTCCCGAGTCGTCGCCGGAAGATGACCTTGGGCTAACTCCACTTGTACAACTAAATTGACTTGGAAAAAATTTGAGAGTTTTGATGATAGATTTCAGAATAAAGAGGGCTAGGGTGTGGGGTGATATTTATAGGATAGAATTAGGGTTTAGAAAATTAAAAATGCATCAAAATATTGGTTTAATGGTGATTTTAATTCTGTGTTAATTTGCAAGAAATTCAAACATAAAAGGAGTAGTGAGGAGAAGGCTAAGAGTTAGGGTTCAAAAGATGGGGGCATTACTTATGGGTAAACCCGACGGCGCCGGCCCCAGAGGCTCCTTCGTCGGTTGATTTGGTGGGGTTAAGGTTTGAATTCTTACCACGTGTCCTACTCAGTACATACAACATTTTCCGCATGTTTGTTTTCTGTGAATTTTTATTTTTACGTGTATAGCACGTGTAAACTTTTGGGCTTCCAAAAAGTTTTTTTAAAAAATTATTAAAAAATAATATGTAACTGGGGGGATTTGAACACAGGGGCTACGTTATAGCAATACAAGTGTTTACCAATGAGCTACGGGTGTTTTCTTGTTGTTCTTAAATATGAAATACTTTTAAGTTGTGCTCAGGTTAAGGTACTCCTTTCTGTACTTTACAAAAATTTTGTACAGAAAGTTTATGGTTGTTACAAGCCGGCTCAAGAACATATATATGTGATATTTGAGATTTTTGACGACTTTAAAACTGTGTGACTCATATGAGCTAACCTAGACTCAATAAACGAGAAATTACAAGTATTACACTTTGTAGGACGT
Source organism: Agapanthus africanus (assembly GCA_030015575.1). NCBI lineage: Eukaryota > Viridiplantae > Streptophyta > Magnoliopsida > Asparagales > Amaryllidaceae > Agapanthus > Agapanthus africanus. The sequence continues at coordinate 896,224,981 of CM057337.1, forward strand.
TCTCTGAGTCGTTTTGAGTCTTCATCTCCAAATCCATGTCCATTTGATTTTTTGTTGCTTAGTCTTGATAAACGCCTTGATAATCCATGCCATCATGTTTTTTTGCTTTTCAATATTACCAAGCTCGTTCTTGTTGATTTCTTCATCTGTACGTCTTGTAAATCCACATCATCATATCCTTTTGCTCTCGATATTCGCTATACTTGTTTTTTTTCTTGATTTGCAAAACATGTTATGTCTTTCACATTGTAACATATAAAACTTAACCACAAGTATTGTTAGGACGTAAAATAGTTTAAATAGTGTTTTGTCCAATATCAAAACTAAAGTGATGTTACCCAACAGGGTCAACAATCTCCCCCTTTATGATATTTGACAAAACCTATTTACAATAAACGATATTGAGACATAACCAAAAGTAAGAACACATGAAAAACAATAAACACTCCCCCTGAATTCAATATCCATGTAAATATGCAAGAATTCAAGTATTCAAAAAAAACAATATCATACCATATCAGACCTATGTCGCAAATATCTGTAGATGTAAATGTAAAACTTTCTTCTCCTTTTTGTCGAAAATTAAAAAGGTAGTACATGTAGATATATAGCGGCAATAATAACATGCATTCCATTTTAACAATTAAATCCATGCACACAATGATATCAAATAAGATCAATATCGTATCCATGATATCAAAAACCATATCCAAAATATTCACATCCAACGATATCTAAGTCCATATCAAATTGCCAGGTAGTGCATAGGAGTCTTGGTACGATGTTGTACGGGCTATCCATACGACAGGGGAATGTCGCGTTTTATTTGCGGCTCAAATGAAACGCATAGCTCCTAATTTATCCACTATTCCATTTTGGTTGTCGCATGCCTGTGATGATTTTACATACCTATATATATATATATATATATATATATATATATATATATATATATGAGAATAATGGAGGAAAGATGCCATATGAGGGAATTTCCTCCTGTGGCGTCGAAAAAGCACACTCTCCATCGTGTTTTCCGACGATCGGAATGCATCATCTTCATCATTATCATCTAAGATATGGATAAACCAAATTTCATGTGATTCTACAACTTTTTCACCGTTGAATTAGTGGGTTCAAAATTAACGGTTTACCGACAATATAACTTTTTACATTACTAAATCAACGGTGAAAACGTTGAAGAATCACATGAAATTTGGTATACCCATATCTTAGATGATAACGATGAAGATGATGCATTTCGATCGTCAGAAAACACAATGGAGAGTGTTTTTTCGACGCCGTAGGAGGAAATTCCCTCCTATGGCATCTTTCCTCCATTATTTTCTCTGTGTGTGTGTGTGTGTGTGTGTGTGTGTGTTGCATCCGCGCTATCCATGTCCCCGTTCTGTCATAAATTAAGTAACTTTACGATGAAGACCCGGGATTCCATGACGAATGCGGATGGCATATAAAAGTATGCTATTTTGATTGTTTCTGTTGTGGCTAAAAACCTGTAATGATGGGACCGCATTATAATGCAAGTAAAATAAGTTTAAATGATGTTGTCGGAACCAAATTTTAAAAACTATAGTTATATTATTTTGCTTTACATGGAGGTATTCGGTTAGGATTATCCTGCACCTCATTCGATAAGAAAATAGCCTTGATCTCTTCACGGAGAGTTCACTCTTAAACAAAAATTTATGTTACTATGACACTCGGTTTTCTTCAAAACCATTCGTTTTTTAAATGCGGAGCCCACACCTTTTCAAAACCACCGGCCGTAGCCCTCTGTCTTTTTAGGTAGATAGCACCCAGTATTCGTGTTATATTTGTTGGCATGCGTCAAGGCATAGTGTGCAGTAGCTGAATGATACTTATCTGTTGCACAGTGATGCGATTGATCGGGACAGTCACACACAACTTTGTTGGTATGACTTCTGTCTTTTTAGGTAGATAGCACGGCCGGTGGTTTTGAAAAGGTGTGGGCTCCGCATTTAACAACTTTGTTGGTATGCCTTAGGGGCGCTTGTGCGGGTGGGTTTGTCACGACCCTCCCCCAATACAGAGAGTATTGTCCGCTCTGGCCGAAACCGCACGATTTTGTCTTTCGGGGCGAACTGGACCCGACCAAGGAGGTCACCCATCCCGGGACTTCCCTGGCCCGAGCACGCTTAACTACGAAGTTCTCAAACTCCTATAGTGCCAGTTCATTTAAAAAACGCCTCTGTATTGAAGAGCGGTATCATTCCATTTATAGCATAGATATGTCCTCTTTCGGAATGTATTCCGAAGATTTCGCATTGTTTTACAGTGGGTCTCCATGCTGATCTGGTATAAATGGGTATACCAGATAATACATGGGGTATTACAGGGTTCGAGTCAATCAAGATAATGACGGGTAGAACTTGACTATCGGCCTATGATTTGTTGACATGCGTCAGGGTCATAGATCGTTAGGGGCAAAAACCATATATATATATATATATATATATATATATAGAAAGAGAGAGAGAGAGAGAGACATACACTAGTGCTCATCTATCTTGATTTTCATGTCACAATTTTCTTTTCGAGTTTTTCTAAATATTAGTTCATCTTTCTTTTCGAGTTTTTCCTCCTGGGGTTAAATAAACAATTTCATTTTACTTAAATTTAGATTTAATACCAATTTAATGTACTTCAAAATTGTGAGAGCTTGCTTTTATGTACTGATATGTGACCAGAGCATTGGATGTATCAGATGAAAATACAATCTTGAAGCTGGAAAATATTATACAAATAACCAACAGGTCATTTTTCTCTCTATGATCCAGCTTGAGTTTTAATAAATTTAAGTTGAAATTATCTAGTGTTTGGTGTGTTTATGAGATTACACTTAAAAAGAACTAAACGTGGAAGAAAATATTATGGCGTTGAATATACAGAAACAGCAAATGCTATGCTCGAAACAAGTTTCTTTAAACATGAAAAATTGTGATTTTGACATATCACAATCTGAGGTTGTGCCGATGGGGAAGTAAAATGAATTCTTGGGTAAAGAATCGTGATTAATAATATCCCCTTGATTTTTTTTATCACGCTACATTTCTTTATCTACCACGATCGATACACAGACTTAAATAGCAACATCCCATAAAAAACTGTTGGTATTACGCAGGTAAAAACTCGGAAGCAAACATCTCGCAGAAAAGACTGGAAGAATCTGTGTCGGTTTTCTCTAGGATCATCTCACAGAATATCAACAGGTTTTAAGCAGAACGTAACTATCGGTATTTAAATATTACACAGCACAAGTATTTGTGTACAGTTTCAGAGATATACGTGGAACAAAAAGAGTACGTCTCAATCTCCACCGTTTCTAACAATCTGGAAAATTATTATTATTCATAAATCCAGCCTTATGTTTTGCATCTAGTAAAGGCCTGGCCTTTAAGTAGTTTTCGCCTTGGGGGCAGCCGGAAGCAACTGTACACAAGATTGCAACATAGATCAATATATGCCCATTACTTCGCAGGAGAAAGGGTAATTTTCACTAAAGTACCTTAAACTATAGTCGTTTTCACTGAACTACCTTGAGTATTTTTCTTACAATAAGCTCCCTTAAAGTGCCATATTTAAGGGTATTTTGGTGCAAAGAAACTCCTTAAAACCAAAACTTAAAGGTAGTTCAGTAAAAAACATGATAGTATAGGATATTTTAGTGTATTTTAGTTGGGACAAAAATGCTCTACGCTTAGAGTTAATTATGGTTACTTGAGGAGATGTACCTGATAGCAAGAAATCAATGAAGTTATGAATCCAAACCCTCCAGTTACTCGAGGAGTGATTTTCTTGGGTGCAAGTTGAAGCAACCCGATTGCGACCACAATATCCATAGATGCTTTTACCAACGATAATAGCCTCTCGTTTGAAAGCTTAAGCTTGTTAAGATACTGCTCATCTTTATATTTATCAGCTTGCTTTAGATCCTTCTCTAGCTTCTTCAATGATGCATTTATTCTTGCAATCTCAGCCAGCTATAACCCACACATACATACATATGCATATTTATGTTATTTTCAAATTGTGACGGTTAAAGACCATTCGTTAGAAATTCAATTTCTTGTTTGATCATCCTTCACAAAATCAATGCTTGCCTAAAATTTTGGATAACATTCGTCGTATCCCAGTTTTGCTGCTGACAAATGATAAATTAAGCTTGCTGGTGAAAAGGACATGTGATTATTTTACTAATCATTTCCATAGATGAATTTTCTTTTTTGGGAGGCTCACTGCATCTCTCCAGCATTTTCTATATTGTATCGTTTCTTATTTCACATTTTCAATGGAAGAATTTTATTTAACTAGAGTCAGGTTGGCTCTACCCAATATCTATGAAAAAGCATGAACGATATATCCGAACAGTTGTGGGGGAAGAAAAGGGAAATGAGGAACAAACCTCAATTACTGTGGCGCAAGCAGACGAGCCCATCCAACTGAAAAGGGATATCCTGCCAATTAGCTCTGTACGTTCTTTGTTCTAACAGAAGAAAAATATATAATTTAGTTTTATTTTTTTATTCCCAATAAGAAGATATTAGAATGATACGAATATGGCATGGAATAAACAGGACTTGACCTTGTATACGCCGGTTCTGCCTGCCCATACGATTTGATCAAGGAACAAGAAAGTTGATAACAACGCATTCTTGGACTGCAAAATAATATTGCCATACGTCAAAATGTGAATTTAACTGGCGTAAATAATCATTTGACTTTCGAAAATGGCGTATATTTACCTTTCCAAGTAAAATGAGTGGAAGTGGAGTTCCTTGAGGAGATGGGCTTATGAGAGCATGCAAATCGTTCACAAACTACAAGATCAAAGGGATAAAGTGGTATAAAAGATTGCAAAAATATTTAAGAGATTTTAGTTGAGCCAGATATAACGACGAACCTTCAAGAGTCGAAACACTTTTCGAGCCAAAGTGGTTGATTTGTCAACATTTTGTGCAGTTCCTGGCTCTCCATTGCTCAAGAATTTCGATCCATATTGAATAGCTCTGCAAATCTTATCTCTGGCTTCAGCTTTGTTCAGATACAAAACTATGAGAGCAAGCTCGGCCCTTGTTGCATCTAATGCACTCATCTTCTACCTTGTTGAGATCGCCCTAAAATTCCATCAGGTTTACAATTGCTAGCATTTACAAATTACAACACAAAAGCTTCATAGCAGGACAATCTTTCTTTATAATATACTAATTTGGTAGCAAAAGTGGAAATTTTAATAATTCCACTCTTGCTGCCACTCTCACTCAACATCCTTATTATAAATTTTATAGGTAAATGGGAGATTTTGATGAAGTTGTGAGGGCGATTATGGAAAATCATTGAAATGGCAACACTTCATTTTACTTACAGTTCTGCCATCAACCTCAACTTCCTACCAATTACAATTTTGCCATCAACTTATTATCTCACATAGATTTTCACTAAAATACCATGTATTCTCAAAAAAAAATTAACATTGCCATCTATTTTTTATTGCAAATAAATACCAAGAACTTCCTCATGTTTTTAAAATAGAAACCATGAAATTTTTCAAATAAATACCATGAGCTTTTTTAAATCAATATCATGGACTTTTTTATATAAAAAATATCATTAATTTCAGACATTTTCACCTAAATACCATGGGATTTGCTTAATACAATTAAATAAAAGGAACTTTTAATGTTTTTCATATAAGTACCATGGAATTTTTCTTACAAATAAAAAACCACAAACTTTCTCGGCTTTCTTTATTACAAATAAATATCAAGAATTTTGTTTATTTTAGAAAATACCGATAAATATTATGAACTTTACTTTTTGGAAATAAATAATACGAGCTTTAACCATTTTTCAGATAAATACCATGGCCTTTGTTTTTTGGCAAATAAACATTATGTACTAATAAAAATACCATAGACTTTTACATCTATAAACCTTAAACAATACATAAATATTTCTTTCTATAATCAATTTTTCCAATGTATAAAGAGGCTTAGAGTAGCCCATTGGTGGGGCTTGGAGTAGCCCATAGGGGAGACCCAGGATCAAGCCCGGGCACCCCAATAATGAGGAGGTGGCTAATTTATCCCAACTATCATCTCAAGTTTTCCAATGTATAAAGGTTTTATGGATTATTCAAAATCCTGAGCATCGTGCAGGGTTTAACTCTAGTAACATATAAATCACTAGTTTCTCAATGAAGGATAAGTCGCATGATGATTCAAAAGTTCTGCAAATGGGGATCGCAACTATTACATAAGTGGTTGAAACGATAAGTTGATCAAATATACAATGAAAGAATCATTAATTCAATGTCAAAGTGATTTCCTGACTAATTTGAAAGCTGCAAACTTCATATATTGGGCCAATAATAAATGTCCAGAAACTCTTGTTAAGATAAAGGAGCAACTTCAATTTCTTAATGAAATCATAGATAATGTTGAGGATACTAAATTACTAGAAAGGTTTAATGAAAATTGCGGAGATTGAGAACTCAAAGCCTATATGCCCTAAGACAAGATGACAGGAAGAATAACTGTGAGTATAAGGACTTATCAAGGTCTATATTTGTACCAAGATAGCTGACCGGGGTGCTTCCAACACCCATTTTTGGTTGTTGATGTATATAAATAAGGTTTTATACGTGATTTTATATACTTGGCTGGTTGATAATATAATATCAACTGGAAATTATATCTAGACTTCCTGCAAGTTCATATTATATGTACATAAATATGTGGACATTCATTATACAATTATATGTAGAATAATGGTATGTAGATACTAAATGCTGAAACATCCTAGCATGTGGAACGCAAACAAAAATGTGGAACACTACTAAGTAAAACAAGATCTGATTGGGGGGAAGGTTCTTTGGAGCTCTTGTGATGGAATAAAAACAGTATTAGGTTGCACGAAATAAAGCTACGAAATTATTATTAGCTAGTCTCAAAAGCTCGGGCAACTACAGTTCATTATGCAATAGGAATATGTCGGTGATGAAACTGTAAGTTGTTTAATAGCTATCAAAATTTAAACAACTATTTCTCTTAATTAACATGCAGTTTAGTATGCAAATGTTGTAGTTTTTTTTTTTCAGAACACCGATGGAGTGAAATGATTAAACCACCTGAAATAAAAGTTCTAAAATGGATAATCGCAGCGGACAGAGAGCTTTCTTGTAACTAAAAATGAAACAAAGATGGATTCAAAAGAAAATTATGATGCTATTTTACAAAGGTAGATCTTCATAAATCTATCTCTTAAGAATCACATATTCAGAAAAATAACTTCTTGGCCAAAATAATAAACATTATATAGACTGCAAGAATTTTGTACTTATCTAATTAAATCTTCTTCTTTTTGGGGCATACTACACTTTTTCATTATGTGGATCGAGTCTCTTGTCAAGGATATGTAGCAAATAACATACCTCTTAAAGTATAAATTAAGTTGACAATGAGGATTCGGATTCAACTCCTGCATCTTTTAGTTCTTATAGCTGCTTACCTTCCATCAAGTTTTACATTATTAGTAGAAACTGGAAAGTTGAGTGTTCTTTTTATAACGATTCATATATATGGTAAGGTTACAAAATTCATGATTTGTCATTATGATCCTCAAATTAGATGTAAATCGCCATATGTTCAACTTCTATTTGATATGCCACTACTTAACTTCATAGACTTTGTCACCTTGCAACTTAATATTGGTAGAAAACGCCTCATTGACTCTCTCAACTGTATGGAGACAGTAATGACTTGGAAATCAAAATAAGACTTCATATATCTCAACAAAATGCAATACCATGACAACAACTAATTCCAAAGTGCATACATTGTCACTAGTCCCTACAACAAATCCTGTGAGCAAACTATAAACTCATATTGAACTTATCGGGTATCATCAAGATGATATTCTGATAGTGATTCAATTTCAAGACTGCGACTACAATCGATGAGCATAAAATACAAGTGTTTTAACGATTTTAAAGATTTCATGTCGCATCATTATACATCATTAAGATTTTAGTGTATATACTATTATCAATAAAGCAGTTAAATACAGTATGCATGAGAAACGTTACTTATCTCGGCATAGTTCCATGATCTATGTGACAATATATTAAACTTTGGATATAAACGGCACTTCATTCCCTACGAAAAGGACAAATAATGCCTAGATTCTCGTAATCAAGACTTAATCTATGTAGGACAAGTTTTGTTTCTGACTACAAAAGTCACATCTTCAGCACGACAGCTCTTTCGGACGTTCCATCGTATGTTAAGAGATGCATACTATACTAAAACATCTGATTATTCTCAATAACATACTTCATTCTAATTAGAAATTGACGGCGAGAAAAAAGTTTACTTCCAATTTTTTGAACCTATAGTAAAACCTGTTAGAAATTAAACTTGTTTTTCGGTTACAAAGAATTGAAGAGACATCGGTTATAAAAGGAAGGGATACCAATTCATGAATAGGTTTAATGAAAGGTTATGTAACGGTTATTGTAATCAATTGGTATTATGAAGAGTCATAATGAAGGGCCGTGTAAACTCCTATATAAGGAGATGTTTTGTAAAGTTTTGTAATAGCAAGGAAAATATAAGAATGGTTTATTGATACTTTCTCCATTCTCTATCCATTCTCTCCTCCAAACACATTCGGCTACATCGTAGACCGAACATAAAGTTGTGAAGATCCTAACAAAGTGGTATCAGAGCAAGGTTCGAAGAAAATGTCGAAGACAACACTCTCGTACAACACCCCACGCCTCACCAAAGATAACTATGAAAATTGGAGCATCAAAATGAAGACTGTTTTGGGAGCAGTAAGTACTTGGGATGTGGTGGTCCGAGGCTATGATCGGCCTCAAGATGAAGCTGCACTGACGGCAGCTCAGAGAACCCACGAAAAATTATTCGAGAAAGATTGTACCGCAAGATACTTTATCGAGCAAGGTGTCGATGATTCGACTTTCGAGAAGATTTCGGCTGCCACTAATGCAAAGCAACAGTGGGAGATACTTGAGAAAACCTTCCAAGGAGTCGAGAAGGTTAAAAAGGTACGCTTACAATCACTAAGGAGAGAGTTTGAATTGTTAAAAATGGAGGAGAATGAATCGGTGACTGACTATAATGCCCGAGTGCTTAAGGTGGTCAACCAAATGAAAAGGAACGGAGAAAAAATGGAGGATGTAAGGGTGATGGAGAAAATTCTTCGGTCACTACCACCGAAGTTTGACTTCATTGTGTGTTCAATTGAAGAGTCAAAGAATCTTGAAGAAATGACGATAGATGAGTTGATGGGTTCACTAAAAGCCCACGAAGAACGGTTCGTGAAAAAGCAAGAACCGATTGAAAAATTACTACAAACACAAGTTAATTTGAAAGGTGATTCGGTTGAAAATGGTCAAAATGACCGAAATCGAGGAAATGCACGCGGCCGAGGAAGAGGCCGTGGCCGAGGTCAATTCGGTCGAGGACAAGGTGGTCGAGGAGGTCAAAACAATGACGATAGAAGCCAAAGCCAAAATTTCGGCCGAGGTCGAGGCCGAGGTCGATCGACTGGTGGAAGAGGGAGACCGAATGTTCAATGCTATAATTGCAAGAAATTCGGTCACTACGCAGCAGACTGTTGGGGAAAAACAGTCGAGGAAAAATCAAACTTTGTGGAGAAAGAAGATTACAATGACGATATACTTCTGCTGGCTTTTAAAGGTGACGAAGAAAGTGCCGACACTTGGTATCTCGATACTGGTGCAAGTAATCATATGTGTGGCAAGCGAAACATGTTCGTAGACTTGGACGAATCGGTAAGTGGCCAAGTCACATTCGGTGATTGTTCGAAGGTACCAGTAAAAGGCAAAGGTAAAATTTTAATTCGACTGAAAGATGGATCACAAAAATATATCGAAAATGTGTATTATGTGCCGAATATGAAAAACAACATCTTGAGTTTGGGACAACTCTTAGAAAAGAATTTCGATATTCATTTAAAGGATCGAACTCTTTTCTTAAGAGATAACCGAATGAAGTTAATAGCAAAAGTGCAGATGACGAAGAATCGGCTATTTCTATTGGATATCAAATATGGTGAAGCAAAGTGTCTAAAATCATCGGTGAAAGATTCGGCTCGGTTATGGCATATGAGGTATGGACATCTCAATTTCGGCGGACTAAACTTGTTGGCGAGGAAGAACATGGTCAAAGGTTTGCTGATTATGAATGAACCGAAAGAGTTATGTGAAGGGTGTTTACTTGGTAAACATCACCGAGCAAGTTTTCCAAAAGAAGCCGAGTTTAAAGCCAAGGAGCCATTACAACTTGTCCACACCGATATATGTGGACCAATTACTCCAAATTCATTTGGTGGAAAAAGGTACATTCTAACATTTATTGATGATTTCACAAGGAAAACATGGGTATATTTTCTAAAAAATAAATCGGAAGTTTTTGAAAATTTTAAAAGATTCAAAATGAATATGGAAAAAGAAAGTGGGTTTTATTTGAAATCGGTCAGGTCAGACCGAGGTGGAGAATTCACTTCAAATGAATTTGAAAATTTTTGCAAAGAAAATGGGATTCGGCATTTCTTAACGGCCTCCTATTCACCACAACAAAATGGAGTGGCCGAACGAAAAAATAGAACCATATTAGACATGGTGAGATGTATGTTGAGTAGTAAAAATATGCCGAAGGAATTTTGGGCAGAAGCGGTTGCATGTGCTGTGTACATTCTAAACCGATGCCCAACCCAGAGTCTACAAAATGTAACACCGCAGGAGATGTGGCATGGTTATAAGCCGAATGTAAGTCACTTTAAAATAATCTAACATTATTTTGTTTGTTTGCCGAATGCGAGCCAATGAATTTTGAAGAAGCGGTCAAAGACCGAAGGTGGAAAGAAGCAATGGACGAAGAAATCAGTGCTATTGAGAGAAATGGAACTTGGGAGATCACCGAACTTCCCAAAGGCAAGAAACCCATAGGAGTGAAATGGGTGTACAAGGAGAAAAAGAACGCTAAGAGAGAAATCGAGCGATACAAGGCAAGGTTAGTGGTCAAAGGCTACAAACAACAAGCTGGCATTGATTATGATGAAGTTTTCTCACCAGTAGCGCGACTCGAGACAATTCGACTGATCATTGCTATGGCGGCTCAATTCAGTTGAAAGATATATCAATTGGATGTTAAATCGGCATTCCTTAATGGATATCTTGAAGAAGAAGTCTACATCGAGCAACCACTCGGTTATGAGAAGAAAGGACATGAGTCGAAAGTACTGAAGCTAAAGAAGGCTTTATATGGCCTGAAGCAGGCACCGAGAGCATGGAATAGTCGAATCGACATATACTTCCAAGCACACGGTTTCATGAAGTGTCCTTATGAGCATGCATTATACATAAAGAAGTCCGAAAAAGGTGATATTTTTATAGTATGTTTATATGTGGATGATCTCATCTTCACAGGAAACAATCCACGTATGTTCGATGACTTCAAAAGCTCGATGGTTAAAGAATTTGAAATGACCGACATCGGTCAGATGGCATATTATTTGGGAATAGAGGTAAAGCAAAGACCGAATGGGATTTTCTTATCCCAAGAAGGATATGCTCGGTCGATTTTGAGAAAGTTCAATATGGAGCAGAGCAATTCGGTCAATACCCCAGTAGACTGCGGAACAAAATTATCAAAGTTCGATGAAGGGAGCAATGTGGACTCGACGGATTTCAAAAGCTTGGTAGGCAGTCTTCGGTATCTTACATGCACAAGACCGGATATTCTATATGGAGTCGGCTTGATCAGCCGATACATGGAAGAACCGAAATTGACACATTTATCAGCGGCGAAAAGGATATTGAGATATATCAAAGGTACACCAAATTTCGGTTTGTTCTATTCGAAATCTAACAATTTTGAATTATATGCATATACCGATAGCGATTGGGGAGGAGATCTAGATGACCGGAAAAGTACGACAGGGTACATTTTCTTCATCGGTGACTCAGCATTTACTTGGTGTTCCAAGAAGCAACCGATAGTGACACTATCAACTTGTGAAGCCGAATACGTTGCTATATCGGCTGGAGTTTGCCATGCTATATGGCTAAGAAATCTGCTGAAAGATCTAAAGGTTGAACAGGAAGGACCTACGAAGATGTATGTGGACAACCAATCTGCTATAGCACTGGCGAAGAATCCAGTGTTTCATGAACGAAGCAAGCACATTGATACTCGGTATCACTCTATCAGAGAACATGTGAGGAAGAAAGAGGTCGAACTCGTTCATGTCAAATCACAAGATCAACTGGCCGACATTTTTACAAAGCCCCTAAAATTTGAAGTGTTCGCAAACTTGCGAGGAAAGATCGGCATGGTAAAACAAGTTTAAGGGAGCATGTTAGAAATTAAACTTGTTTTTCGGTTACAAAGAATTGAAGAGACATCGGTTATAAAAGAAAGGGATACCAATTCATGAATAGGTTTAATGAAAGGTTATGTAACGGTTATTGTAATCAATTGGTATTATGAAGAGTCATAATGAAGGGCCATGTAAACTCCTATATAAGGAGATATTTTGTAAAGTTTTGTAATAGCAAGGAAAATATAAGAATGGTTTATTGATACTTTCTCCATTCTCTATCCATTCTCTCCTCCAAACACATTCGGCTACATCGTAGACCGAACATAAAGTTGTGAAGATCCTAACAAAACCTACATCTTTCTCCTGAACATTTTTCCTCGTCTAGTCTGAGGATGCAAACTGGTCTAATCATTCTGACAAAGCCGTCTCTTGTCCATACTCTACTTGGTTGAAAAGCTGGCTCTTATCAAGAGGGAGTTGGACATGTTGCTAGGTAGTCATACAAGTTTTGTCAAATCTTTTCAGGGCGCCTTGTGTTGCATAACCAACTGCTTTTTTTTTATATGAAAGGAATAGACGATGAATACGTATGTGGATGGTAAAAGGGGCTTACATAATCCCTGTAGGCAGCACCCTACAGAGGAGCTTAAAAGGCATGTTCCATTACAGTTTGCACTTGAGCCTTGCATTTTGCGGAATATTTGGGGAAAAGGAGGGAGGGCTTAAATGCAAAATACAATGCAAAGTCCAATATAAGCATGCCAGATAAGCAACTATGTAGGGTGCATGCTGGAGGGGCATTGCAGGCCCTTTTTACCCGATATGTAATGCATGTGTGTGTTTCAGTTCCGTTAATATTATTCCATCAAGGTAAGTAGTGGAATAATATGGAAATTTTAAAGAGAGAACATCAGTAGGAAACACAGGTGAATATTCATGAGTTAAGGAAAAAATGGGTTTTTTTTTGTAAATTTTGTAATTCAGCTTCAAAATTGACAAAAATTATAAGATGGAATCCTTTATGATGTCCAAAATTTAACAAAATATCGTGAATTCTAAAGAAATTCCTATCGCGCATGCATCAAAACCCCTAACTAGTAACTAGTCGAAATATGCTAGATATCGATAATTTTCAGCTAATTGAAACAAAATCAAACATGAAACGGATCGAGGGAACGAGAGATCGAACCTCGAAAAGGCGTGGCGAGCTCTGGATTCGATTGAGATAGAGGAGAAGATGGGGGGCAAAAGCTTTCGAAGTCGAGGGTTCCTTTTTTGGTGCTCGAAAATGCGTGCGCGCGCGCTCTCTATCTCTCTCTACACTGAGGTGACGTCATAAATTAACAAACTATCCATGATGGCCCCCACTAGAGTTATGAGTGGTGGAGGCTTGGAGCCTTTCCTGTGCATTGGGTGGCGTGCGTAGGATGAAGGGCCATTAAGATAAAACTTCTTGTCCTTTTCTGCGCCTCAGCACAAATATTTAGGAAATTTAAATATGCCCAAGGGATAATAGGGGAAAGGCCCAAGTGAGGTTTTCTCCTCAGCTTCTAAAAACTATAGCCTCCATTGTTTTATTCCGCAATCTATCCCGCTATGTTGATACACCAAATTTTATGAGATCCTAACCGTTAATTTTAAACCCACCAAATAACTAGAATGGTTTAACGAATTAACCTAAAACATGATATTATGGTATGTCGCACACACGCTGTGGTTACTATAGAAATAAGTGATTTGCTTGAAGAAAAAATAGCCTTCTACAATTATAAATGGTGTGATTATTAATATTACATAAGCATTTAAGTTATTTTAAATTTTTAAACGATGATTCAAAGCCATTTATTTCTCATCCTCGAGATGTTTGATCGAACTTTAGGTAAATCTCATTATAACAAGAAAATGAACATTTTTATTTTACGTAGGAACTAGCTCATTTTTTAGGGTAAATTGTCAGAAGGGAAAAAAAACACTTTTTTCTGTTGTCAAAAACCCCGGTCTCGAAATGTTAGTCAGACCCTTCTGAAAATTTTTCCTACAATATCTACATAGTAGTATGCAATATCTAATCAATTCATACAAACAATTTAGATATCATAAGAAACAGTTTAGAAATCACAGGCAACCGCTTAGATATCGCTGACTATTGCTTAAATATCGTAGGATACTAGATATAGAAGGAAATTACTAGATATCACGGGTAAGAGTTTTTTTGACAACCAAAAACCTTTTTAAGAGGTTTTGATTACAGTTTCGAAGTCAGGGGGTTTTTGACAACAGAAAAAAATGTTTGGTTTCTTTTTTTTTTTTTACAATTTACCCTTTTTTTTATTATCACAGTGTTTTTTATTTTGCACTTGGCCCGTAAGCCCTAACCTATGCATACGATAAACCCACGCACACATCACACATAGGCACACAACACATACGTGCCCAGGGAACCCACGAATTTGCCCAGAAAGCGTTAATTTGTCGCCACTTTCCTCGTGTGGTTATTGGAGTTTCAACCCCGCACTCTCCCTGTCACGGCCCGTTTCCCAAAATACGAAATACGAGGAGTGATAAGGCCAGCCATGCTTCTACGGTCAAGAAAATATCCTGCCGTAGTCACACTTCGGTTTCTAACATTACGTGGTAATCAATCATCACAGCGCAAGTAATGAGAAATGCAGTCACTAATACTATCAAAACAGATGTAAAACTAACTAGATAGAGTCAAAAGAAAGGATAGCGCTGACATCGCTAATCTAGATATCCGCGGTATCCTCGAAGTAAGACAGGTCCTGATACGAGCTAAGTCCACTTTTCACTCTGAGCATGCATACTCAGGTCGTTAGAGCGACACAATAACAATATATACATATATAATGTGCAACGATGATAAATATAAGGCAGTAAGCATATAGTAATGACGCGAGCATGAAATAACTGGTACATGTAACGATGAGCAGGTGTATCAGATCAGCAGTCAATGCAATGTCCATATCACTAAAGCAATCAGTCTCTGGGTCTCAATGTCCAAGTCACTAACTATTCGTCAATCCAAGTGTGAGCGTCAACCACCGCAGAAGTATCCCCAATCCAAGGGTAAGCCCTAGGGGTAAGGGAATACGGGCCCGAATCACTATCAGTAAGAATCAGAAACTCTATCAGCACAACTCCCGAAATCACTACATAAGCCGACAGTGGGACTCCTGAGATTCCGTTGATCGAACTCACACTCAAACTATCCCACACCCCGCGGTCTATATCAAACACCGACCATGAATCTAAATACTAGTCGCTCCATGACAAAGCTACGCGAGAATTGGAGACATGGTCTCCATCAAGCATGTCTCGACTGGTATCCAAGATAAATGGACAGTGCTCGATATCTTACCTATGACACTAATATAAGTGCTTCCATACCCGTACAATACCAGTTATAATTACACTTATATATGCCCCATAGGCGTCGACAATACAAAAACTAATTGGTTACACTGATTGTGTACAAGTACGTATCACTTCTATTATTCAATCACGCTTTTACACTAACGTACTGTAACATTTTGAAATATTCTAGATACTTAATTATTTTATTTATTTAATTAAAAATGTTATTTTAATTTTATTGTAATAAAAAGGACTTTTAATATGTGGAAGAATATTTTTGTAAAGAAAATAGTTTGTTATAAATAAGATGTGTCATGAAGGGGGGTTTTGTGAAAAGTTTAATTCCTTGTGGAAATTGGATTTGGTATGAGGGTTTTTTTGAAAATGTGTTAGGTCATGGTTTAGACTAAATTAAACCTCACACACACCACAACTCAAGTTAAACCTAGTAACCCCACCTCCTACTTACATGAAATACACACCCCTTATTCATGGTGACACCTCCTCCTAATATCATCATTCTTATCTTTATCTTTTCTAAAGATTTCTTCAGCTGAAGCATTAGGTTTAGAACAAGAATTAGTTGTACCTCTACTTCCCTTGAGAGCTAAAGAAGAAAAGTGAAGCTAAGTACTAAGGTTTATTACCATCACCATCAAGCTAGGGTGGATTGAGCTTGTACATCTTGAAGAAAACTTTCAGTTGATTTTCTAAATAGGTATAATTTCCAAACCCTGTAGTTCTTTTAGTTCAGTACTGTTTTAGTATAGATGTAAGAAATCGGAAATATTGTATTTTGGGAAATATAGGCTCTGTGTAAAATCTGTTGTAGTTTAGATAATAATTAACAAAACTAAACAGTACCTCCATCTTATTGATTTGACTTAGAATAAACCATAGGAAGACGGACTCGTTCCCTCGGATTTTGGCCGGCAACATTTGGCAAAATTCCGAGCTCGCCGGATTTCTTGGGGAGTTGGATATTGTGGTTTTTAGGGTAGCTCTATGTGGGTGTATAAGTATATTTGGTATTGTTTATTTAAGCTATTTTAGCAGTATATAAAATCTGGAAGCTAATATCAGTTTTGGAGTTAAAATCCTATATACGACACGGATGTATCGTATCATGAGTTCTGTTTTTACCCGTTACAACCAGAGTAGGGTTAGCTCAGATTAACTTAAGTCCAGTTAACTCACGATATCCTCATGTAGCATGTTTAGTGTGAGCAGTATCATAAACTAGGATTTTTGTGATATCTAGCTCACTGCAATCGAATCTGGAACCATTAGGTACAATTACTAGAAAACCTAACAAGACCAAAACTATAGCAAGATCATTATAAGACTTTACACAAAACTCGAGACCCAAACTATACACTTGACCCGGCGACACACCATAAAATTCCGGCGGCGCCAGCCTCCCTTTGGCTTTTGGTGTTTATTTTTCTTCTGTAGCTTTGCTTTGATATTTTATAAGTCTCTGTATTGTTTGTTTTGTCTAAATATTTACACAGTAAAATCTGGGAACATTGTAGTAATGGTTTTATCAAATTCAGATATTTACGATACGTGCTTTCGTATTTTGAAACTGCAACTGAACCGTTAACGTTTGTACGTTAACAACAGGATTGTATTATCATTTTTGGGTTAAATTTGCTAGGTTCTAACCTACGGGTGTCTATCTCGTTGTTTGGAGTTTCGATATAATGTTTACGCCGATATTTCATAAATACGATTATAGGTGCCGTCGCAAGGATTTTCGAGATGGAGTTGGCGGATATAGCAGCGTGGATTTCAGCAAGCTTATGAAGTTGGTGAGTAGATTTACATCTACGGGGGAAGTCGGGTGGATGGCGTATAGCACCCCCGCAACCATATAAATAGTATTATGATATATAGTAGTTTTAGAAATTAATTAAGATATGGATATTTGAATTAAATTGCATCTAGTATGATACTCATTTGCATATAGTTTACGGATGGTTTGATAAATTGGTACGAAGGATCATGCCGCACTAGAAAGGATTTGAGATATAGTAATAATGTGAGACATTATATGAGGAATTATACCACATTGGTGATGAAGAGTTTCGTACGCCGAATAACGGCCGAATTACATTTATTAGATATGCTTAGAATTACTTTATTAGTTCGCGTTATAGTTAATGATGCTATACGTTTCCGTAATACGAACACTCTGATAGAACACTGCACAACTACCAATGAGTATTATGCTGCACAAACACGTATATATATATTACACTACACCTCATTGGTACTGTCATGTCACTGTAGGACCGTTATGATATATTGCATATGTAGATGTCAATATAAGTAGGCTATTACACTTTTAGAACACTTGCACAAATACTAATGATTGCCATGCTGCACGAGCACAGACGCGTATGCTACACTACGCATCATTAGTAGTGCCATGACATAGTAAAGTTGATATCATTATGCCTATATGATTTAATTAGGCAGTCTTTCCTTATTTCCTATTATAAATTACGAATATCAATACTACAGATGTTGTATTTGATTCTTATGGATTTTCTGGATATTTTACTCCTGATGATATATATCGGTGGTATGGGACGCTGCTATATATGTATATATATAATATATCATCAGAATGATCTATGTAAGTATTCTCATTCTTTACTTGATATTTCTGGATATGATGAGTTGGCGTCCACCATGAGCTTTATGTTTTCTAAGTATTTATTCCGAACCGAGTGGGGGGGCTATACGGTTTCGGACTTGTTAATTATCCAGACTGAGTGGGCGAGGTATACAGTCGGATACATGGTGGACCCGGATCGAGACCGAGGGGCAGGATAGCCGCAGTTGAGGCGGGGAGCCTAGCGAGGATACTCGATACCGGAGATAGAGACGAGCACGGCAGATATCCAAGGGATACTGACCGGGGTTCGATTGGGCAAGGCGGATATCTAGGGGATACCGACCGGGGCCAGGGATATCGGGTGGCGATCATCTGATGAGATGGTGTCGATGATATCTGCATTTACGTGTCAGTGATGGACACGAGAGATTTCTGATTTCGGGTGTCGATGCTGGACATCCATATATATACATACATTGAAATGTTATTATCATGAGGTACACATTTAGATTACAGTTATTGTAGCCGACTAGGACTGATCCGGGGGACAGTACTTGTATATATTTGTACGTGCATTCATATACATAAAAAAGGATTTCAAAATCGAGCTATAGCCTCATTATTTTGATGTGTCTGATATGACACTGAAATCTTTTAAATTGTAAACCTCTTAACACTATTCATTAAAATAGCAGGACGTATATCTTAAATAAGATATCTATTATATTTCATACTATCACGTTTACTTTATGCCGTGACATATCTATTCCGCGGCTATTTTAAAGAAGAGGTATATATATATATATATATATATATATATATATATATATATATATATATTCGGTTATGTTGGGCTTATACCTAGATACAGGTCATTTGCATTTGATATATTCTACTTGGGATTGCATGATAGTTAGTGCTGCATTATGATACATTCGCATATCATATTATATTAGCACATATCATGATAGTACTATACTTATGACTTAGGTATTATCGTGCATTTCGATTTCTACCTTTAGATGTACTTCTATTCACTGAGTTGGCAACCCATCCCCGTTGTGCCACAGTTTTCTTGCAGGTTTTACCGCTTGAATTATCAGCGGCTTGGGTACACATTCTTTTCGGTGATTTATTGGTAAGTGGGTTACTATTGTATCGTACTCACACTTAGTTATTCATATATTCTTGTATCTAGTGAAAACTCCATCAACTTAGTAATGGTATATTGTGGACTTAGAAGCAAGACTTAGAAATTGTGAGGTCACACTCATTGGAGTCGACTATTTTAGATGGTTGATTTTGTTTCACTTTTCTTTTCTTCGCCATTGTGCGTCGTATATTGTTTGCTTGGTTGCTCCACCATATGGACGTGGAAGCTAGCTCCCTTTGGGATGCTATTTATATTATTAGGTTGTATCGGGTTATACAAAAATGCAAAGGAGGTGCTGTCGAATTTCAAAACGTCATAGATGTTTTTCAAACATGCTTAGTTAAACTTAAATGTTATTTTAAACTGATTCCATCTAATGACTATTTTAAACTTCACCTCCAATATTTTCAAAAAGGGTTTAGATTCCGGGTTTCGGCTTACTTGGACTGCGTCGACGTCTTTAGATGTCATATGATTTAAGTGCCGGTCACATGCCACATTTGGGTCGTGACACGTACTTGCCACAATCCAACCACTAACATTTATCACTGGGTAATCTAAGAAAGTCACTAGGGTATCGATGTGAATGAACACCATTTATAAGGATATGACAGTCATGCAACATGATGGGGATATAGTAAATGCACTACTGAATACATATGAGCAACCGATGTCGGTTGGATTAGAAAAATCACATAAAATCACACGTGCAAAATTAAGCAAAATGATATAAAAGGAGTAGGCAGTATATTTAATTATTTGTACAGAAAAATTGATTTCGTGTCAATTGGGTATCAGGTTTTCTAGTTATGATCATTCCATTTTAAGTGTTTACTGCTGGAAATCCAATTTCTGAACTGAAATTCCGTTTCATAACGCGTTTTACTCCCTATTGAGATCATAATTAGGCGATACTGCAGTTATATAATATGTATATTTATCTGTTATATTTCCAACGCATCAGACGGACTAGAAATAGTCATCTTGGTTTAGGAGTTATGATCGGATTACTGATGAAGTGTGCAAACTGAAATGACAGAAAATTGCCGTACATGTCATCCGTTTAAAATATGATTCAAATACCAAATGATACTGGAATTTAGTGAAACTGCTACTATTGTAAATTTAAAACAATTTTATACGCAGCGGTAATTGGCTCCGCACACTATCACAATTAAACATTAAGATTTCAGGTGTATAAAATCATGTCAAGGGGTAAGTTCCTGCTCTGGACTGCAGTCCAAGGTCAGGTAAGTTCTTTGTTTTCGATATTTAGAGGATATATCTAATAGTAAACCTATACTCGTGTTAAATATTATGTAGTACTCTTCCTAATGAACCTAGGCACACTGTGATTGGATTTTTCTGGAATTAATTATGAATTTAACGGTGTCAAGTGTTCGGTAAAACGGGAGTTTCGGTATAGACGCTAAGGGCGTCACTTTATGTATGAAAACGATATCGATTTGCCACCAAATTTCTACAGAGTATTTGTTAACAGTATTAGGGTCTAAAAATCATGACTTCCTCCATTTTAGATTTTTCATTTTCTCATGAGATTCGCATCAAACACCTCGGCTATACATGTGTATGATATTCCACGAATTATCGGTTTCCTTTATTCAGCCACCCGAAAATCGTTTCATGAATTCCTGCTTGATTTAAACATGGATAGTAACCCTTAGAAGGTCCCAACGTTAAATTTACAAGATGATTAGCAGTAATTAGTTGGATCTAGGTAGCATATATATATATATATATATATATATATATATATATATATATAGCATGTACAGCAAGTGTTTAACTTGCCTGAAGATGATATATAGCATGTACAGCAAGTGTTTAACTTGCCTGAAGATGATCGGGAACACAACCGTGATGACGACGACGACAGCAATGGCAAGATCATGGCGCAACGACACAACGCAAGCAGCAGTTGCAGCGACAGCAACACGAGCTTGGGCTCGGCTCTGGCCCGGGCTCGGCTCTGGCCGGAGCTCGTGGCGCGGCCTCGGCGTGGCTTGAGCTTGGCTTGGAGACGAGAATTTTGGCTCGGCACGGTGAAGGGAACGAGGCTGGCACCGGGCAACGACAAGGTGGCTTGGTGGAAGAGGTGGCATCTCGTCGGCGAAGGGGTGGTTGCTGAGCACAGCTGGGCACGACGAGAAAGTTGAGACAGCGGTGAAGATGGTAGGAAGCGTGCTGTCGACGATGGGTTGGTGTTGGTTGGAACTTGTAGCGAGGGGAGTGGTGGGTTGTTGAGCTCAGTGGTGGAGGTGAGGAGGTGCAGGGAGGCTGGTAGCACGGTGGTGGTCGGCTCCGGTAAAGTGATGGTCGGAGTTGCAGTTGGGTGGAGGAGAGAGGTTGCAGTGGGGTGATGGCGGATGCAGTGAGGAAGAGCTGTGGGGCTGCTCGTTGGTGGAGGTCGCGGAGCTCATCGGTGAGGGTGAAGTAGGCGGCTATGGGTGCTCGGGTGTGGGTTGGTTGAGGCGACGAAGTGGAGTGATGGGGTGTAGTGGCGGCTCGCTCGTTGGCTGGGGCTAGACGAAGAGATGAGGGGTTGGGGAAGGTGAAGATGGTGGCATGGCAGCAAGGGGCTCGGGTGGGTGATCGTTGTGGTGGCGGTGAAGGTGGTCGGGCTCGGAGATGGAGAAGGGAAGCGGGTGTATCCTCGCGGTCGGAGGAGGAGGGAAGGGATGGTTGAGGTTGGAGACGAGGTCCCGCCGGCGATGGAGGTAGTGAGGGAGATGGTCGCGGCTGGTCGAAAACGAGGACAGCGGCGGTCGTGGAAGAGCTCGAGGATTTGTAGCAGAGGTGTTTGTGGGTTTGTAGAGAAGTCAAAGAGGGTGGTGGTGATGGTGCGGGAGTGGGGTTGCAGGGTGGTAGTGTTCGTCCAGGACGAGAAGGGTTGCCGGAGTTGGAGGCAGTGAGCTTAGTGATTGGGTTGAGTGAAGGAGAAGTGGGGATCTTGGTGGAGTGCGTTGGGTCGGTGGTTAGGAGGAGGTCGGGATCTCGGGGAGCAGTTGCGACGTCGAGGGGGGAGTGGGTGTCTCGGGCGGTTGCGAAGGAGAAGGGGTCGTAGGTTGTTAAGGGGAGCGGGTCTCAGAGATGACCATTGGGGCGAGGTCGTCATGGGGGGAACGTTGGGATGAGCCCGGGGGAGGCGGGAAAAGAGAGGAAGAAGAAGAGAAGAAGGGGACGTGGCGTGGGGAGTCGGGTCGGGTCGGGTTAGGGAACGGGCTGGGGTTTAGGTAGATTAGGAAAATAATAATTAAAATAAATAAAAATATATAAAAAGTAGAAAATAATAGGAAAAATATAATAAATAAATACAGGGAAAATATACATGGAACTGGGGATTTACATCATACCCTCCTTACAAAAATTTCGTCCTCGAAATTAAAATGAACGATAAGCTATAAAAATGTCATGCGAAAAGTAACAAAATAAAATACTACTATATAGCGATTTATGCAAAAGCAACTAGATGAAAATTAAAGACTTATATATATATAAGAAATAGCGCAGCTAAAATAATAGTCATAAGTAAGCACAAGGCATAACCATTTATAGTAATAAACTATATATACAATACAAAAAAGAATAGAATGACAACAAATAAGAATGGTGAAAGATTGATTGATAAGTATTAAGCTCCGGAACTATATTAGTAAAACTACAAATCAGGCAGTTATAAAATAGCTTAAGAATACTCATAAAAAAATTAAACAAAATAATATATGCGATGTAAGTTTGTACTATTGAAAATGTGAATAGTAGAGCATTTAAAATAAGTAAAACAAAAGTAGTTAATAATACGCAATTTTGAAAAACACAAAAATAAAGAAAACTAAATTCGAATAACAAACATCGCTGAATGTAATTACTGTAATAGGAAATAATACTAGTAATGTATAAGAGACTAGCCAGGGCGTAGATTGCGGTAAGATACGACCTAATCGAAAAGAAGTCGGGAATGCGGCGCTAGTCTACAGTTCACCAAACTGAGGGTCGGGTCACTACAAGATTCAAGGTTGGGATAAAACTCAAGAAGGGAAGGAAATTATTGGGAGGAGGAACAGTCGATGCATCATGCTGATCTTAAAGGTACAATACTCAAGGAAAAATTTCCCGAACCGAAATTTATTATCCAGAAAAAATTTGTCAGAGCACAATTGAGAGATAAATATGGCCCTAGCTATACATTGATTTTATTTGGCCAGAAGAAGTTGAAGCCTTCTGGGAGCAGACAAGGACTGGAGAGATCGAGCTGTCCAAAAGCGTGTTGGTGAACAATCAAGTTGCAACCGCCAACTTTATACAGACAGAAGTTGAAGCCTTCTGGGAGCAGACAGCTGAACCCGCTGCCCTGACAAACGAAACTGACTCATTGCGGCCTCCGTGGAGTACGCATATATCTAATAAGACGAAGAAGATGCTAAAGCTGCTTTAGAAAGAGCCCAGGATGGAATGGGAAGGACAGAAGAAGCCTACCAGTCTAGCTGCCAATGCGGCTCCATCAGGCTCAAAATCCAAGAAGCTCAAGAAGAAGAAAAGTGCAGCTCGGTGCGAAAAAGAGTCTGCAGGGAGATCGACCATTAAAAAATATATCGATTCCCTCGAAGAATATGAACAAAGGGAAAGAACATTGATTCAATTGAAGGAGTTCTTCCCTGTACAAGCGGCTGAAATTCTGGAGGAGTTAGAAGAAGACTCTAATGAAGAGATCCCAGTAGTGACCTGCTACGCCATCCATCTTGGCAGCGACTCCGAGGATGAGCTCTGTTTTCCCGAAGAGGACGAGGAGCTCACCACAAAGGCCAATCAAATCCAGCTCAAAAGCGGCAGGGCTCTACCGCCAAATCAGGGCAACGCCCCAAAAGGGAAGGAAAAACAAGTCGCCAATGAAGAAGATGGCAGAGAACCGGCTGATGAAAACATAAGTCCTTCCTCGGTGGACTATAATGTCTTGGCACATCTCTGGAAGCTTCCGTCTCTCCTGAGCATCTACGACGCCTTGGTCCTATCTAAGGAGCTTAGAGATGTTCTCATTCACGCTCTACAAAACCCCGAGTGGTATCAGGCTCACTTTGCGAAAATTAATATGAAAGAAGCCCAGCACGCTTTGCATGCCGCCGCAGTCACATTTAAGAATGAAGACTTGCTACTGGGAACGGCTGAGCATAATCGGCCGCTTTACATGACCGGGTACAGCGACGGAGATCGAATTAATCGCATATTGATTGATCCGGGGTCCTCAGTGAACATCATGAACT
Organism: Agapanthus africanus; assembly: GCA_030015575.1. Classification (NCBI taxonomy): domain Eukaryota; kingdom Viridiplantae; phylum Streptophyta; class Magnoliopsida; order Asparagales; family Amaryllidaceae; genus Agapanthus; species Agapanthus africanus. Next base: position 896,249,822 of record CM057337.1, read on the forward strand.
TGCGAACTCTGAAGAGTTTGTCAATGGACGTCCGACACCTGTCAAGGGAAAGGATCGTCATTCAAGGCTTCAACCAAAATTGCCAGCAAGTTCTGGGGTTTATAGCTTTGCCAATCAAATTTGGGGATCTGCAAACTGAAGCTAAGATATATGTGATCGACGCCGACACATCTTATAAGATTCTCTTGGGGCAGCCATGGCTCCACGATTACGGCATCATTCCGTCAACTCTCCATCAATGCATGAAGTATACTAAAAATGGCGAAGAAAGACGCATTGACGGAGACATCCAGCCGTTCGGTGTGCATGTAGTCCGATATGAAGATTCTCGGTACTTTATGAACCACCAAAATGCTAAGCCACAACTGACTGAGGATAGACCGGCCCCAAGACTCAAAAGCAAATCTGAGCCGGCTATCACTTTCAAAAGCAAAAACGCCCAAGTTCGCCCCCGTTTAGGTAGCGACACTGATGAGTCCGATGCTGGAAGCCCGTCCTTCCGTAAAACTCGCCCTCATTTCGGCAGCGATACGGACGAATCTGTTACTGAAGACCCATCTAGCAGCAAAGTCTGCCCTCATCTTGGCAGTGACACTGAAGAGTCAGAAGAAGAGGACCTGCCGTGCAACAGCTGTGCAGATTGGCCCCCCATGCAGCAAGCGAAACTACGAGAGACCTTCGAAGTCGCAGAAAGGTCCCTAGCCGTCACAAGGGTGCCAGAGCAGATGTGCAAAGAGCTCGATGTGTTGTCAGTCTCCACCGTGGACCAGCTGAAAACTTTCTACGTCCCCGGGAGGAAAAATGGACAGAAGGGCATCCTGTTTTACAGGTCAAACCCCGTTGTGCACCCGGACGATCTTTCTATCGCGTGCCTTCCCTATGAGAGAGGCATAAGAGCCGTCCTCAATCCCAGATACTATGCGCCCGAGATGCGGGAATACTTTAAGAAGTGCGGATGCCGGTTATATCAAACGGAGTCCGAAGCAAAGTTTTACGAAGGGCTATGGTATCCGCCCCAGGTTCGAGCACTCATCGATGGACGAATTCCAGATAGACGGGGCATAGGCTACATTCAACCTGATTCCAAAGCGTGCTACATGATCTATGTTGGTGAGGCCAGCGAAAGATCAAATGATGATGACGAGATAGCCGAGCCAGAAGAAGCTCCTCAAGAGCTCGAAGATGGCGGACAAGCAACCTTTGACGAGCTAACCGAGATTGACTTAGGAACGCCCGATAATCCAAGGCCGACCTACATCAGCTCGCTCCTGTCAGAAGAGATGAAAGCGCAGATAATTGCCCTGCTGCATGAGTTCGTCGACTGCTTCGCGTGGACATACAAAGAAATGCCTGGCCTTTCCCCTGAAGTGGCCGTACATAAGCTGGCTATATCTCCTGATGCTAAGCCAGTCAAACAAGCTCCTCGAAGAATGAGAAGGGAACTAGAAGAAAAAGTCATCGAGGAAACCAAGAAGCTCATCGATGCCAGCTTCATCAGGGAAGAGAAATATGCAGACTGGATCGCATGCATAGTCCCAGTGAAGAAGAAAAATGGGCAGATCCGAGTTTGTGTCGATTTCAGGGACCTCAACAAGGCATGTCCTAAAGACGACTTCCCGCTACCGGTCATGGAAATGATGGTCGATGACACCTCAAATTACGAGCTGTTTACCTTTATGGATGGCTCGTCTGGATACAATCAGATCAAGATGTCGCCTGAGGATGAGAAGCACACAGCATTTCGAACCCCGATCGAAATATATTGCTACAAGGTGATGCCGTTCGGATTGAAGAATGCAGGTGCTACATATCAAAGGGTAATGACTAATATCTTCGATGATCTAATTCATAAAGTCGTCGAATGTTATGTTGATGATCTGGTCGTTAAGACTAAAACCAAGGCCGATCATATCCAGGATCTTAGGACCGTTCTCACCAGACTAAGGGAATTTGACCTAAAGATGAATCCTCTGAAATGCGCTTTTGGTGTAAGTCCACGTTGCCGACCCCGGTTCTTGCGGGGAGGCGGAAACGGTATAAAAATCAAATTTTTAGCGCACTAGGCAACATGGACTAACAAAAGTCGGGATCTTTTCTAAACAAAACTAGCTACCAAGCTAAAGAGAGTTAGCTACTCGGAAAAGGTGTTATACCTCACTTGAACTCCTTCTTCTTGAAACCTTTGTAGAGGTTGGATGGTGCTTTCTTCGTCGCCTTCTTTCGTCAAAGATGGATCCACCTGAGGGTTCAACCTTGGGCTCCTTTCTCGAACTTTGAGAAAACTAAGGTCTTTGGCTTGCTAGACCTTCAACCCTAGAGTGAGTAGAGAGTGGCTTAGGGTATTTTTATCTCAAGGAGAGGTTTCTCAACACATGAGAATGAATCTCCTTGAACTAGAGGAGGAGGAAGAAGAAGAGAGGAGAGAGAGTGAATATGATAGAATGAAAATGGTTTTTACAACCATAACAAAATATAAGTGATTTATTAAAAATAATATTAATCAAAAATGAAAAGGTGATGGTTAGTTTGAATAGACCATTATCATATCACCATAAATGATTTTGCAAAGATCAAAGAGCATCTAAAAAGCTAATAATGATGGTCAAAGTTTCAAACCTAGTCAACTAGTCAACCTTGGTCAACAAGTCAACAAGCCCAACCATGACACAATTTCATTTAATTAATATTATTAATTGATAAATCATAAGATCATTAGGGTTTGGAAAAAGACGACTGTCAACTGTGCATACACACCCGTTCCAAAACCCCAATGAAAAATCTCTTCCTCCGCCTCAATCAACTGTGCATACACACCCGCGTTCATGTTCCGAGGAACACGAACACAAAGAGATAAAACCAATCCCAAATCATATACTAGGATCCGGCTTAAACCAAAGCCCGCTAGTATAAGCTGTCCGGACAACAAACGTGCACAAGTGTGCGGATGTGAACGAACCCTATCGCAAAACTATGCGACCTCTACTCATTTTGCCCAAAGACGAATAGCCCTCTGTGCGGGACTCTAAAGACTCGACACTACGCTGGCAGTGGGTTTAACCACAGACCGCAAGCGGCACTAGCTGTACGTAACGGTCCCCAGGTAGATGCCGATAAGAAGACTGACGAGGTGAACCCCATCTGAACTCCTACTGAGCCTGAATGTGACAGTCTCCGTACAGTCCGGTCTGTTCGTCTGATACATCTGTTAGTGTTTATGCCCTAGAAGGCCATTACTGTATCATACTAGCTTGTATATTACTTAATGGAAGCTTGGGATATTCACATGTATATAACAGTCTTGCTAAACATGGTAGTATGCTACTTGGTTTTTCTATCTTAATATATGAGTGTACGTATTGATAGAGCTCTTAGGATCTTGCTTGTCTACCAGCGTTGTGATGGCAGTCACACTAGTGGGGGCTGGGTAGTCTACAAGCACATCCTTATTCAGGTCCCTGGTCGTTGGATTATCGAGATAGAGCATCGATACTCCGGAGTAGACTGGTGTGTACGCTTCTCATCCCAGTTGGGGAGATGGTCTGTCCCACAGCCGTCAGTACGTCGTACTGGAGATAGTATACAGGTGCTCGTTAGGTTATGGGTACACCGGACAGGACTCACAGGGAACTGTTGGTTGGTTTGATACCAGTCGTCAGTGAACAGTTCCCAGGTGACATGAGTACAGCGTAGTCCGCAGACTTGACACTGCTACTTCGCCTCGAGTGTGTCCCACTGTTCTTAGATTGCTACCCTACCACGGCTCAAAGGAGTCGTGCAAACAGGTAGCAGTTGGGTGCAGTCCCGAGCACTTGGAGGCAATGGCGGTTAGACAGGATTCGTCCCTCCTGGTATTAGGAGTAGATATCGTGCTGTGTCAGAGAGCCATTACGCAAAGTCCCTGGCCAGGGCAAGCGAGATTTACTGGTAGGTTCCAGTAGTTTCTCAGGGTGTAATGGGCTTCACTCCGACACGACTTATACCGCTATTAGGGGACTGACGCTTGCCGCCCCCCTAGGCCCGATATGCGATAGTCTTGGACGAACGGACCGGACTGTATGGAGATTGTCACATCAGACTCAGTAGGAGTTCGGATGGGTTTCCTCATCGGCCTTCTTATCGACAACTACCTGGGGACCGTTACGTACAGCTAGTGCCGCTTGCGGTCTGTGGTTAAACCCACTGCCAGCGTAGTAGTCGAGTCTCTAGAGTCCCACACAGAGAGTTTCCTACTCCAGGCGAAACGATATAGAGGTTGCATGGTTTTGCGACAAAGGGTTCGGACGCATACGTGCGTTTACGCACGTACGACTTTCGGACAGTTTTTACCAGTCGGCTTTGGTTTAAGCCAGTTACTGGTATCCGGTTATTGGATTTTTACAGTCTAAAGTTTTTCCGTATTTTTGCGGATCGGAGGGGCGTTCTCGTAATTGTGCGAGAAGCTTCTAGAAGATTTGACTAAGGAGGTTACTTTGGATAAGATTGTGAGTCATGAGGGTGATTCATCATTATCATTATTGCACCATAAATGATAATGACACATGCTTAATGAATCACCACTTTGCATTTATGAAGCATGCTTATTCATTTCTATTATTCATTATTCTAAAATAAGAATGCTTCATAATATATTATGATACACTCACAATCTCATCTCATTATCATTATCATCTTCTCTCTCCTCAAGCTCTCATCTTCAAACCCTAATCCTTAATCCTCATGTGTTGAGATCAAAGGATTAGTTAGACTTAAACATCCATTACCTTCACTCTATATCATCCTTTCTTCTTTGATTAGCAATCAAAGTAGATTAGTTACCTCAAGTTAGAGGTGTAGCTTGGTGTGTTGCTCTCGGGTGGATCGTCTACTACCTAGAGAAGGTCGAGGAGAACAAAGGAGGACACAAAGATGAAGGACCGGTTTCATTAGGTATAATCCCTAAACACAATTGATAAGAAACTCTTTGTGTACGGTTATTTATAGTTTAGCTTCGATTCAAGCGGTTAGTCGATGTTCGTTCTTTAAACATGATCGTTTTTGAAAATTCCGCCTCCCCACAAGTACTGGGGTGTACTACATCGACTTACAGTGGTATCAGAGCCTCGCTAAACAATAAATAACTTAATTGCAAATTTGTACGAATTTCGAACGGAAAAAACGAAACCGGAAAGTCCCGAAAAATTCAGTTTCTGTCGAATTTAAAATGATGTCCAAAAATTTTTCAGGTGAGTGCAGAAAGCTTGAAATGACCACAGTAGAACACCCAAGAAAAACAGTCGCCTGAATCGTCTAACTCGCCGCGGAACCGCGGCCTCACCCTACTGAGTCGCCGCGGTTCCGCCGCCGAGTTGGCGAGTCAGGAGCCAATTTTTCTTCTGTTGCTTCTGTGTAATATTTGGGATTTTCTGGAATATTTAATATTTGCTCAGGTTTCAGTTTAACAGAGCAGTTTTTAGAGCAATATTAATGATGTTTAATCGATCGAAATTGTACAGTATTTGCATGTTGGATTATATCTGTGATTGATAAATGTGTTCGTAAACCCCCCCTAACTGCTAGTATGTCGGTTGGCAGGGGGTTGCACATTTCTGTAATGGTTATATCTGTTTGTGCATATAAACTGTATTGGACTGTTGTGGTGTATAGCCGGGGTTTGCAATGGGTTATTGTTTAATTCATTTGTTGTAAATGTAATTTGTTGTAATATTATTTTTGCGGGGCACTTCCAGGTTGCGGTTGTAGCCACCGTTGTATTATTTCATTTTACTGTTTTTGCTCCTAGGACTGACCCAAGGTGGGGTACACAAACTGCCGGACGGGTAGTTTGCCGTACCCGTAGGGGTCGAGGGTGGGGTATCGGCTATTCATCACAACTGTGTAATCTGTCTTTTCTTGCAGGCTCAAAAGAAATACAGATTGCTTGCAGATCCAATATTGTTTATCTGTGTTCTGTAATGAATATCATTGCGTCAGACGAATGTAAAATATCTATATATATGATAGCTATTTAGACGTCACTTATGTTTTACACCCGCGCTAGCCCAGCCCCCGCTCTGTCGTTAGTTAAGTAACCTAACGGGTGATGACGGGACCCCGTGGCGAATGCGGATGGCATAAGAGGACGTTGTATTTTCGTTGTTTTCTGCAATTATAGGTTAATGATAGGACGCATTATCTGTAATGCAAAGAAAACAAACCAAAGTTTAAATCGTTGGAACAATTTAAAAGAAACCACTCGGTTATTTTTAAAACAGATATTTTTAAATGCGGAGATTTAACCACTCCTTTTAAAAGCTATCAGGTTCCTTCGGTTATATCAAGTTCACTACGTTCACGGTTTCGCCAAAACCAGTCGTAGCCCTCCGTCATTTCTTATGGATAGTCAGTAGTATTCAAGCTGTGTTTGTTGGCTTTCGTCACGACATAGTGTTTGGTAGCTGCTGGGGTATTCATTTGTTACATAGATAGATGTGTTGGTTTGGGACAGTCGCATTACCTTGTTGGCTTTCGTCAAGGGTATATACGGGTGGGTTCAAATTAACAAGATAATGATGGGCAGAACTTGACATGTGACTTATGATTTGTTGGCTTTCGTCAAGGTCATAAGAGCATGGGGCAAAAAACTTATATCGGGAATTTCTAAAGAAACTGAAATTTGCAAAGAGATGCATACCATTTGGAGTTTGATGAATGTTGGTAGGATTCCTTCAACATTATCATACGATGATATTTGGATCCCGATCCTACTGTGAGTATATGCTACTTATCAGGATATTCGTCACTTAACGATCAATGCTATAAACCTAGTAGGTGTCCAGAAAGGTGTCAGCGGGGTTACGCCCCCAGAGAAAAGAGGTTATTTAATTAAGGAACTTCGCGAAAGCGTTGGAAAACCTCCCTCGAAGTATCGACACTGGCCTGGCTGAACGGTTAAGCAAGTATTGTACGGTGAGAATAGTCCTGGCTAATTCTTCTTTTATGGTTTGAGGAAGGATTCGAGAAACAGTGGGAGCCATCCAGTTTAGATAAACTAAAAACCACTCTAAACTTGCAAGAGCATCATGCTAAAGAGTTTTCTTCTCTCTCTCCTAATTGCAGCGACCCTGAAAATGACTGGACTTAAGTTACTTTTAGAAAAAAATATACTGACGGGGCCTAACTATAAAGATTGGCTGCGGAATGTCAAAATGGCTTTGACCTATGACAAATTGGGGTACGTCCTCACCGCTACGGCACCTGCTGTCCCTGGTCCCAAATCCAGCAATGCGGATAAGGAAATCCGCAAAACCTGGGATTTAGATTGCGCGAGAGCCAAGTGCGTCGTGCTTGCCTCTATGGACAATGAACATCAGAGGAGGCACGAGGATATGTCCCTAGATGGTATATTTCTCCATACAAAGGAACTTTATGGAGAGCAATCTCGTATAGCAAGATACGAGACCTCTAAGAACTTGTTTCGAGCGAGGTTGGCTGTCGGGTCATCGGTAGGTGAACATGTCCTACAGATGATCGGCTATATTGAAGAGCTCGCAGACCTTGGGACGACTTTGGATAATGAGCTGTATACAGACCTTATTCTCCAGTCCCTTCCTCCCACCTATGCCCAGTTTATCCTCAACTTCAATCTTCAAGGAAAAGAAGTTGAACTTGCGGAACTCCTGAACATGTTAAGGAGTGCAGAGGGCACCTTGAAGAAAGCAAGGGAAACACCCGCTATGTTTGTTGGCGGTGCATCTTCTTCCGGGTCCAAGGCTAGGGCCAAAGGAAGGAAGAAGAAGGCCGCACCCAAGCCTAGAGGAGGTGTTAGTAAGGTGGGAAAGAAGGGAAAGAAAAAGATAGCAGTACCGATAGTTGGCCCGGATGAGTGCTTCCATTGTCACAGGAAAGGGCACTGGAAGAAGGATTGCAAGGCATGGAACGCCAAGAACCAGGAACCGAAGCAAGCTGTGGCTTCGACTTCAGGTGTGTTTGTAATTGAGAATTGTCTGTCGATCAACTCTACTTCCTGGGTATTGGATACCGGATCAGGATCTCATATTTGCAATTCATTGCAGGCACTGAGAAACCGTAGAGTGCTGAAGGAAGGTGATATGATCCTCAGGGTTGCTAACGGAGCTAGCGTGGGAGCTGCGTCCGTCGGGGATTATCACCTAGGATTGACGAGTGGACATATTTTGGTTTTGCATAACTGTTATTTTGTACCAAGCTTAACGTGTAATATCATATCAGTTTCCTTGTTATCAAATAAAGGTTATGATTTCACGTTTGTAAGAGATGTTGCTAACATCCACCTTAATCATGGTTTGATTTGGTCCGGTACATTAAATAACGGCATATATGTTTTAAACCAACTCCAAATTTTCAATGTCCAGAACACACTAAAAAGAAAGTCTCCAGATTTAAATAAAGCTTTCTTATGGCATTGTAGACTGGGTCACATCAATGAGAGAAGGTTGACTAAGTTGCATAGAGAAGGATATTTGGACACGTTCGAATATCAATCTTATGACACTTGTCAATCTTGTCTCAAAGGAAAGATGACAAAGACTCCATTTACTGGACAAGGAGTAAGAGCAAGCGAGCTCTTAGGACTCATACACAGTGATGTATGCGGTCCAATATCTACACATGCAAGAGGTGGTTAGTCCTACTTCATTACTTTTACAGATGATTTCTCTAGGTATGGACATGTTTTCTTAATGAAGCATAAATCCGAGGCCTTTGAGAAATTCAAGGAATACAAGAGTGAAGTGGAAAACCAAACAGGCAAAAGTATTAAGACACTGAGATCTGATCGAGGTGGAGAATACTTAAGTGCCGAGTTCCTAGGTTACCTAAAAGAGAAAGGAATTCTCTCTCAGCTTACTCCTCCATACACTCCACAGCATAACGGTGTATCGGAGAGACGGAATCGAACCCTATTGGATATGGTACGATCCATGATGAGTAATGCTGAGTTACCGCGATCTTTCTGGGGTTATGCGCTAGAATCGGCGGCATATCTTTTGAACAAAGTTCCAACCAAAACTGTGCCTACCACACCATATCAGATATGGAGTGGGAAGAAACCCTGTCTTCAGTACCTGAAGACGTAGGGATGTCCAGCTTTTGTAAAAAAGCAGCATTCGGACAAGCTCGAGGCACGCTCGGTAGAGTGTAAATTTGTGGGATATCCAAAGAACTCTATGGGATATTACTTCTATTACGCAGAGGAACAAAAGGTTTTTGTTTCTCGTCATGCCCGCTTCTTAGAAACTGAATTTTTGGAAAATCAGAAGAGTGGGGGCGTAGTAGAACTGGAAGAAATTCCAGAACCACAAACTGCTACTGAAAGTTTGGTAGAACCAGAGGTTCAAGAAGAACAGAACATTCCCGCACCCCTCCGCAGGAGTAGTAGGCCGTCTCATCCGCCTGAGAGATACTACGGTTTTCTCATAGATGGGGATAGAGAGGATTGCATCATAGATGATGATGAACCTACTGACTTCCGGCAGGCCATCCAGAGCGGCGACTCGGTACGATGGCTAGATGCAATGCGGACCGAAATGGAGTCCATGTACACCAACAAAGTATGGACTTTGGACTTTGCTCCAGATGGGGTAAAACCCATAGGATGCAAATGGATCTTCAAGAAAAAGATTGGTGTAGATGGACAGGTGGAAACCTATAAGGCTAGACTTGTTGCAAAGGGTTTTCGTCAAAGACCTGGTTTGGACTATGACGAAACTTTTTCTCCAGTGGCTATGCTCAAATCCATTCGGGTCCTTCTTGCTATTGCTGCCTTCCATGATTATGAAATCTGGCAGATGGACGTAAAGACGGCTTTTCTGAATGGAAATTTAGAAGAGAGCGTCTATATGGATCAGCCAGAAGGTTTCAATCAGAGTGGGAGCAGCGGGAAAGTATGCAAGCTGCTTAAGTCTATTTATGGACTAAAGCAGGCATCGCGGAGTTGGAACATCTGTTTTGATGAGACAGTCAAAGAATATGACTTTATCAAAAATCCAGATGAACCGTGCATATATAGTAAAGTTGTGGCCAGAAGTGTCGTATTCCTCGTCTTGTACGTGGATGACATTCTATTGATAGGAAATGACATTCCTATGCTACAATCTGTCAAAGGATTCTTGTCACACAGGTTCTCCATGAAAGACCTGGGTGATGCCTCTTACATTCTGGGGATCCGGATCTATCGTGATAGATCCAAGAGGATGTTGGGACTTTCGCAGTCCAGGTATATCGACACTGTACTGAAAAGATTCAGTATGGAAGATTCTAAGCGCGGTAATCTACCGGCTTGTCACGGAATCACCCTCTCCAAAGAGATGTCTCCCAAGACTGATTTGGAAAGGGAACGCATGTCTATTATACCCTACGCTTCTGCGGTAGGCTCTATAATGTATGCGATGTTGTGTACCAGACCAGATGTAGCTTACGCACTGAGCGTGGTAAGCCGGTATCAGTCAGACCCAGGGGAGAAACACTGGATAGCAGTAAAGAACATTCTCAAGTACCTGAGGAGGACTAAGGAGATGTTCTTGGTTTACGGCGCTAAAGACCTCAGGTTGGAGGCCTTTGCTGATTCCGGCTTCCAGAGTGATAAGGACGATTCCAAGTCCATGTCAGGTTATGTCTTTACCCTCAATGGAGGGGCGGTATGCTGGAAGAGCTCCAAGCAGGACACCGTTGCTGACTCGACGATGGAAGCGGAGTATATAGCTGCTTGCGATGCCGCAAAAGAAGCAGTCTGGATGAAGAAGTTCCTAACAGAACTACAGGTGGTTCCTACCATAGTTGATCCAATACCTCTGTATTGCGACAACAACGGAGCTATAGCTTTAGCAAAGGAACCAAGGTCCCATCAGAAGTCCAGACACATCTTGAGGCGGTATCACCTGATCAGGGAGATCATTGATCGTCAGGAGATCGAGGTTCGGAGAGTTGCTTCAGAAGAGAACATTGCTGATCCATTCACGAAGGCCCTTCCTCAGATTCAGTTCGAGAGGCTACTCGAGATCATTGGTCTACGATATGCCAGTACATGGCCCTAGTGCAAGTGGGAGATTGTTAGTGTTTATGCCCTAGAAGGCCATTACTGTATCATACTAGCTTGTATATTACTTAATGGAAGCTTGGGATATTCACATGTATATAACAGTCTTGCTAAACATGGTAGTATGCTACTTGGTTTTTCTATCTTAATATGTGAGTGTACGTATTGATAGAGCTCTTAGGATCTTGCTTGTCTACCAGCGTTGTGATGGCAGTCACACTAGTGGGGGCTGGGTAGTCTACAAGCACATCCTTATTCAGGTCCCTGGTCGTTGGATTATCGAGACAGAGCATCGATACTCCGGAGTAGACTGGTGTGTACGCTTCTCATCCCAGTTGGGGAGATGGTCTGTCCCACAGCCGTCAGTACGTCGTACTGGAGATAGTATACAGGTGCTCGTTAGGTTACGGGTACACCGGACAGGACTCACAGGGAACTGTTGGTTGGTTTGATACCAGTCGTCAGTGAACAGTTCCCAGGTGACATGAGTACAGCGTAGTCCGCAGACTTGACACTGCTACTTCGCCTCGAGTGTGTCCCACTGTTCTTAGATTGCTACCCTACCACGGCTCAAAGGAGTCGTGCAAACAGGTAGCAGTTGGGTGCAGTCCCGAGCACTTGGAGGCAGTGGCGGTTAGACAGGATTCGTCCCTCCCGGTATTGGGAGTAGATATCGTGCTGTGTCAGAGAGCCATTACGCAAAGTCCCTGGCCAGGGCAAGCGAGATTTACTGGTAGGTTCCAGTAGTTTCTCAGGGTGTAATGGGCTTCACTCCGACACGACTTATACCGCTATTAGGAGACTGACGCTTGCCGCCCCCTAGGCCCGATATGCGATAGTCTTGGACGAACGGACCGGACTGTATGGAGATTGTCACATCAGACTCAGTAGGAGTTCGGATGGGTTTCCTCATCGGCCTTCTTATCGACAACTACCTGGGGACCGTTACGTACAGCTAGTGCCGCTTGCGGTCTGTGGTTAAACCCACTGCCAGCGTAGTAGTCGAGTCTCTAGAGTCCCACACAGAGAGTTTTCTACTCCAGGCGAAACGATATAGAGGTTGCATGGTTTTGCGACAAAGGGTCGGACGCATACGTGCGTTTACGCACGTACGACTTTCGGACAGTTTTTACCAGTCGGCTTTGGTTTAAGCCAGTTACTGGTATCCGGTTATTGGATTTTTACAGTCTAAAGTTTTTCCGTATTTTTGCGGATCGGAGGGGCGTTCTCGTAATTGTGCGAGAAGCTTCTAGAAGATTTGACTAAGGAGGTTACTTTGGATAAGATTGTGAGTCATGAGGGTGATTCATCATTATCATTATTGCACCATAAATGATAATGACACATGCTTAATGAATCACCACTTTGCATTTATGAAGCATGCTTATTCATTTCTATTATTCATTATTCTAAAATAAGAATGCTTCATAATATATTATGATACACTCACAATCTCATCTCATTATCATTATCATCTTCTCTCTCCTCAAGCTCTCATCTTCAAACCCTAATCCTTAATCCTCATGTGTTGAGATCAAAGGATTAGTTAGACTTAAACATCCATTACCTTCACTCTATATCATCCTTTCTTCTTTGATTAGCAATCAAAGTAGATTAGTTACCTCAAGTTAGAGGTGTAGCTTGGTGTTTTGCTCTCGGGTGGATCGTCTACTACCTAGAGAAGGTCGAGGAGAACAAAGGAGGACACAAAGACGAAGGACCGGTTTCATTAGGTATAATCCCTAAACACAATTGATAAGAAACTCTTTGTGTACGGTTATTTATAGTTTAGCTTCGATTCAAGCGGTTAGTCGATGTTCGTTCTTTAAACATGATCGTTTTTGAAAATTCCGCCTCCCCACAAGTACTGGGGTGTACTACATCGACTTACAGTGGTATCAGAGCCTCGCTAAACAATAAATAACTTAATTGCAAATTTGTACGAATTTCGAACGGAAAAAACGAAACCGGAAAGTCCCGAAAAATTCAGTTTCTGTCGAATTTAAAATGATGTCCAAAATTTTTTCAGGTGAGTGCAGAAAGCTTGAAATGACCACAGTAGAACACCCAAGAAAAACAGTCGCCTGAATCGTCTAACTCGCCGCGGAACCGCGGCCTCACCCTACTGAGTCGCCGCGGTTCCGCCGCCGAGTTGGCGAGTCAGGAGCCAATTTTTCTTCTGTTGCTTCTGTGTAATATTTGGGATTTTCTGGAATATTTAATATTTGCTCAGGTTTCAGTTTAACAGAGCAGTTTTTAGAGCAATATTAATGATGTTTAATCGATCGAAATTGTACAGTATTTGCATGTTGGATTATATCTGTGATTGATAAATGTGTTCGTAAACCCCCCCTAACTGCTAGTATGTCGGTTGGCAGGGGGTTGCACATTTCTGTAATGGTTATATCTGTTTGTGCATATAAACTGTATTGGACTGTTGTGGTGTATAGCCGGGGTTTGCAATGGGTTATTGTTTAATTCATTTGTTGTAAATGTAATTTGTTGTAATATTATTTTTGCGGGGCACTTCCAGGTTGCGGTTGTAGCCACCGTTGTATTATTTCATTTTACTGTTTTTGCTCCTAGGACTGACCCAAGGTGGGGTACACAAACTGCCGGGCGGGTAGTTTGCCGTACCCGTAGGGGTCGAGGGTGGGGTATCGGCTATTCATCACAACTGTGTAATCTGTCTTTTCTTGCAGGCTCAAAAGAAATACAGATTGCTTGCAGATCCAATATTGTTTATCTGTGTTCTGGAATGAATATCATTGCGTCAGACGAATGTAAAATATCTATATATATGATAGCTATTTAGACGTCACTTATGTTTTACACCCGCGCTAGCCCAGCCCCCGCTCTGTCGTTAGTTAAGTAACCTAACGGGTGATGACGGGACCCCGTGGCGAATGCGGATGGCATAAGAGGACGTTGTATTTTCGTTGTTTTCTGCAATGATAGGTTAATGATGGGACGCATTATCTGTAATGCAAAGAAAACAAACCAAAGTTTAAATCGTTGGAACAATTTAAAAGAAACCACTCGGTTATTTTTAAAACAGATATTTTTAAATGCGGAGATTTAACCACTCCTTTTAAAAGCTATCAGGTTCCTTCGGTTATATCAAGTTCACTACGTTCACGGTTTCGCCAAAACCAGTCGTAGCCCTCCGTCATTTCTTATGGATAGTCAGTAGTATTCAAGCTGTGTTTGTTGGCTTTCGTCAAGACATAGTGTTTGGTAGCTGCTGGGGTATTCATTTGTTACATAGATAGATGTGTTGGTTTGGGACAGTCGCATTACCTTGTTGGCTTTCGTCAAGGGTATATACGGGTGGGTTCAAATTAATAAGATAATGATGGGCAGAACTTGACATGTGACTTATGATTTGTTGGCTTTCGTCAAGGTCATAAGAGCATGGGGCAAAAAACTTATATCGGGAATTTCTAAAGAAACTGAAATTTGCAAAGAGATGCATACCATTTGGAGTTTGATGAATGTTGGTAGGATTCCTTCAACATTATCATACGATGATATTTGGATCCCGATCCTACTGTGAGTATATGCTACTTATCAGGATATTCGTCACTTAACGATCAATGCTATAAACCTAGTAGGTGTCCAGAAAGGTGTCAGCGGGGTTACGCCCCCAGAGAAAAGAGGTTATTTAATTAAGGAACTTCGCGAAAGCGTTGGAAAACCTCCCTCGAAGTATCGACACTGGCCTGGCTGAACGGTTAAGCAAGTATTGTACGGTGAGAATAGTCCTGACTAATTCTTCTTTTATGGTTTGAGGAAGGATTCGAGAAACAGTGGGAGCCATCCAGTTTAGATAAACTAAAAACCACTCTAAACTTGCAAGAGCATCATGCTAAAGAGTTTTCTTCTCTCTCTCCTAATTGCAGCGACCCTGAAAATGACTGGACTTAAGTTACTTTTAGAAAAAAATATACTGACGGGGCCTAACTATAAAGATTGGCTGCGGAATGTCAAAATGGCTTTGACCTATGACAAATTGGGGTACGTCCTCACCGCTACGGCACCTGCTGTCCCTGGTCCCAAATCCAGCAATGCGGATAAGGAAATCCGCAAAACCTGGGATTTAGATTGCGCGAGAGCCAAGTGCGTCGTGCTTGCCTCTATGGACAATGAACATCAGAAGAGGCACGAGGATATGTCCCTAGATGGCATATTTCTCCATACAAAGGAACTTTATGGAGAGCAATCTCGTATAGCAAGATACGAGACCTCTAAGAACTTGTTTCGAGCGAGGTTGGCTGTCGGGTCATCGGTAGGTGAACATGTCCTACAGATGATCGGCTATATTGAAGAGCTCGCAGACCTTGGGACGACTTTGGATAATGAGCTGTATACAGACCTTATTCTCCAGTCCCTTCCTCCCACCTACGCCCAGTTTATCCTCAACTTCAATCTTCAAGGAAAAGAAGTTGAACTTGCGGAACTCCTGAACATGTTAAGGAGTGCAGAGGGCACCTTGAAGAAAGCAAGGGAAACACCCGCTATGTTTGTTGGCGGTGCATCTTCTTCCGGGTCCAAGGCTAGGGCCAAAGGAAGGAAGAAGAAGGCCGCACCCAAACCTAGAGGAGGTGTTAGTAAGGTGGGAAAGAAGGGAAAGAAAAAGATAGCAGTACCGATAGTTGGCCCGGATGAGTGCTTCCATTGTCACAGGAAAGGGCACTGGAAGAAGGATTGCAAGGCATGGAACGCCAAGAACCAGGAACCGAAGCAAGCTGTGGCTTCGACTTCAGGTGTGTTTGTAATTGAGAATTGTCTGTCGATCAACTCTACTTCCTGGGTATTGGATACCGGATCAGGATCTCATATTTGCAATTCATTGCAGGCACTGAGAAACCGTAGAGTGCTGAAGGAAGGTGATATGATCCTCAGGGTTGCTAACGGAGCTAGCGTGGGAGCTGCGTCCGTCGGGGATTATCACCTAGGATTGACGAGTGGACATATTTTGGTTTTGCATAACTGTTATTTTGTACCAAGCTTAACGTGTAATATCATATCAGTTTCCTTGTTATCAAATAAAGGTTATGATTTCACGTTTGTAAGAGATGTTGCTAACATCCACCTTAATCATGGTTTGATTTGGTCCGGTACATTAAATAACGGCATATATGTTTTAAACCAACTCCAAATTTTCAATGTCCAGAACACACTAAAAAGAAAGTCTCCAGATTTAAATAAAGCTTTCTTATGGCATTGTAGACTGGGTCACATCAATGAGAGAAGGTTGACTAAGTTGCATAGAGAAGGATATTTGGACACGTTCGAATATCAATCTTATGACACTTGTCAATCTTGTCTCAAAGGAAAGATGACAAAGACTCCATTTACTGGACAAGGAGTAAGAGCAAGCGAGCTCTTAGGACTCATACACAGTGATGTATGCGGTCCAATATCTACACATGCAAGAGGTGGTTATTCCTACTTCATTACTTTTACAGATGATTTCTCTAGGTATGGACATGTTTTCTTAATGAAGCATAAATCCGAGGCCTTTGAGAAATTCAAGGAATACAAGAGTGAAGTGGAAAACCAAACAGGCAAAAGTATTAAGACACTGAGATCTGATCGAGGTGGAGAATACTTAAGTGCCGAGTTCCTAGGTTACCTAAAAGAGAAAGGAATTCTCTCTCAGCTTACTCCTCCATACACTCCACAGCATAACGGTGTATCGGAGAGACGGAATCGAACCCTATTGGATATGGTACGATCCATGATGAGTAATGCTGAGTTACCGCGATCTTTCTGGGGTTATGCGCTAGAATCGGCGGCATATCTTTTGAACAAAGTTCCAACCAAAACTGTGCCTACCACACCATATCAGATATGGAGTGGGAAGAAACCCTGTCTTCAGTACCTGAAGACGTGGGGATGTCCAGCTTTTGTAAAAAAGCAGCATTCGGACAAGCTCGAGGCACGCTCGGTAGAGTGTAAATTTGTGGGATATCCAAAGAACTCTATGGGATATTACTTCTATTACGCAGAGGAACAAAAGGTTTTTGTTTCTCGTCATGCCCGCTTCTTAGAAACTGAATTTTTGGAAAATCAGAAGAGTGGGGGCGTAGTAGAACTGGAAGAAATTCCAGAACCACAAACTGCTACTGAAAGTTTGGTAGAACCAGAGGTTCAAGAAGAACAGAACATTCCCGCACCCCTCCGCAGGAGTAGTAGGCCGTCTCATCCGCCTGAGAGATACTACGGTTTTCTCATAGATGGGGATAGAGAGGATTGCATCATAGATGATGATGAACCTACTGACTTCCGGCAGGCCATCCAGAGCGGCGACTCGGTACGATGGCTAGATGCAATGCGGACCGAAATGGAGTCCATGTACACCAACAAAGTATGGACTTTGGACTTTGCTCCAGATGGGGTAAAACCCATAGGATGCAAATGGATCTTTAAGAAAAAGATTGGTGTAGATGGACAGGTGGAAACCTATAAGGCTAGACTTGTTGCAAAGGGTTTTCGTCAAAGACCTGGTTTGGACTATGACGAAACTTTTTCTCCAGTGGCTATGCTCAAATCCATTCGGGTCCTTCTTGCTATTGCTGCCTTCCATGATTATGAAATCTGGCAGATGGACGTAAAGACGGCTTTTCTGAATGGAAATTTAGAAGAGAGCGTCTATATGGATCAGCCAGAAGGTTTCAATCAGAGTGGGAGCAGCGGGAAAGTATGCAAGCTGCTTAAGTCTATTTATGGACTAAAGCAGGCATCGCGGAGTTGGAACATCTGTTTTGATGAGACAGTCAAAGAATATGACTTTATCAAAAATCCAGATGAACCGTGCATATATAGTAAAGTTGTGGCCAGAAGTGTCGTATTCCTCGTCTTGTACGTGGATGACATTCTATTGATAGGAAATGACATTCCTATGCTACAATCTGTCAAAGGATTCTTGTCACACAGGTTCTCCATGAAAGACCTGGGTGATGCCTCTTACATTCTGGGGATCCGGATCTATCGTGATAGATCCAAGAGGATGTTGGGACTTTCGCAGTCCAGGTATATCGACACTGTACTGAAAAGATTCAGTATGGAAGATTCTAAGCGCGGTAATCTACCGGCTTGTCACGGAATCACCCTCTCCAAAGAGATGTCTCCCAAGACTGATTTGGAAAGGGAACGCATGTCTATTATACCCTACGCTTCTGCGGTAGGCTCTATAATGTATGCGATGTTGTGTACCAGACCAGATGTAGCTTACGCACTGAGCGTGGTAAGCCGGTATCAGTCAGACCCAGGGGAGAAACACTGGATAGCAGTAAAGAACATTCTCAAGTACCTGAGGAGGACTAAGGAGATGTTCTTGGTTTACGGCGCTAAAGACCTCAGGTTGGAGGCCTTTGCTGATTCCGGCTTCCAGAGTGATAAGGACGATTCCAAGTCCATGTCAGGTTATGTCTTTACCCTCAATGGAGGGGCGGTATGCTGGAAGAGCTCCAAGCAGGACACCGTTGCTGACTCGACGATGGAAGCGGAGTATATAGCTGCTTGCGATGCCGCAAAAGAAGCAGTCTGGATGAAGAAGTTCCTAACAGAACTACAGGTGGTTCCTACCATAGTTGATCCAATACCTCTGTATTGCGACAACAACGGAGCTATAGCTTTAGCAAAGGAACCAAGGTCCCATCAGAAGTCCAGACACATCTTGAGGCGGTATCACCTGATCAGGGAGATCATTGATCGTCAGGAGATCGAGGTTCGGAGAGTTGCTTCAGAAGAGAACATTGCTGATCCATTCACGAAGGCCCTTCCTCAGATTCAGTTCGAGAGGCTGCTCGAGATCATTGGTCTACGATATGCCAGTACATGGCCCTAGTGCAAGTGGGAGATTGTTAGTGTTTATGCCCTAGAAGGCCATTACTGTATCATACTAGCTTGTATATTACTTAATGGAAGCTTGGGATATTCACATGTATATAACAGTCTTGCTAAACATGGTAGTATGCTACTTGGTTTTTCTATCTTAATATGTGAGTGTACGTATTGATAGAGCTCTTAGGATCTTGCTTGTCTACCAGCGTTGTGATGGCAGTCACACTAGTGGGGGCTGGGTAGTCTACAAGCACATCCTTATTCAGGTCCCTGGTCGTTGGATTATCGAGACAGAGCATCGATACTCCGGAGTAGACTGGTGTGTACGCTTCTCATCCCAGTTGGGGAGATGGTCTGTCCCACAGCCGTCAGTACGTCGTACTGGAGATAGTATACAGGTGCTCGTTAGGTTACGGGTACACCGGACAGGACTCACAGGGAACTGTTGGTTGGTTTGATACCAGTCGTCAGTGAACAGTTCCCAGGTGACATGAGTACAGCGTAGTCCGCAGACTTGACACTGCTACTTCGCCTCGAGTGTGTCCCACTGTTCTTAGATTGCTACCCTACCACGGCTCAAAGGAGTCGTGCAAACAGGTAGCAGTTGGGTGCAGTCCCGAGCACTTGGAGGCAGTGGCGGTTAGACAGGATTCGTCCCTCCCGGTATTGGGAGTAGATATCGTGCTGTGTCAGAGAGCCATTACGCAAAGTCCCTGGCCAGGGCAAGCGAGATTTACTGGTAGGTTCCAGTAGTTTCTCAGGGTGTAATGGGCTTCACTCCGACACGACTTATACCGCTATTAGGGGACTGACGCTTGCCGCCCCCCTAGGCCCGATATGCGATAGTCTTGGACGAACGGACCGGACTGTATGGAGATTGTCACATCAGACTCAGTAGGAGTTCGGATGGGTTTCCTCATCGGCCTTCTTATCGACAACTACCTGGGGACCGTTACGTACAGCTAGTGCCGCTTGCGGTCTGTGGTTAAACCCACTGCCAGCGTAGTAGTCGAGTCTCTAGAGTCCCACACAGAGAGTTTCCTACTCCAGGCGAAACGATATAGAGGTTGCATGGTTTTGCGACAAAGGGTTCGGACGCATACGTGCGTTTACGCACGTACGACTTTCGGACAGTTTTTACCAGTCGGCTTTGGTTTAAGCCAGTTACTGGTATCCGGTTATTGGATTTTTACAGTCTAAAGTTTTTCCGTATTTTTGCGGATCGGAGGGGCGTTCTCGTAATTGTGCGAGAAGCTTCTAGAAGATTTGACTAAGGAGGTTACTTTGGATAAGATTGTGAGTCATGAGGGTGATTCATCATTATCATTATTGCACCATAAATGATAATGACACATGCTTAATGAATCACCACTTTGCATTTATGAAGCATGCTTATTCATTTCTATTATTCATTATTCTAAAATAAGAATGCTTCATAATATATTATGATACACTCACAATCTCATCTCATTATCATTATCATCTTCTCTCTCCTCAAGCTCTCATCTTCAAACCCTAATCCTTAATCCTCATGTGTTGAGATCAAAGGATTAGTTAGACTTAAACATCCATTACCTTCACTCTATATCATCTTTTCTTCTTTGATTAGCAATCAAAGTAGATTAGTTACCTCAAGTTAGAGGTGTAGCTTGGTGTTTTGCTCTCGGGTGGATCGTCTACTACCTAGAGAAGGTCGAGGAGAACAAAGGAGGACACAAAGACGAAGGACCGGTTTCATTAGGTATAATCCCTAAACACAATTGATAAGAAACTCTTTGTGTACGGTTATTTATAGTTTAGCTTCGATTCAAGCGGTTAGTCGATGTTCGTTCTTTGAACATGATCGTTTTTGAAAATTCCGCCTCCCCACAAGTACTAGGGTGTACTACATCGACTTACAACATCGCATGGCGGGCCTAGGGGGCGGTAAACGTCAGTCCCCTAATAGCGGTACAAGTTGTGTCGGAGTGAAGCCCAGAATACCCTGAGATAACACTGGAAACCTACCAGTATATCTTGCTTGCCCTGGCTAGGGACTACTCGTGTAATGGCTCTCCTAGACACAGCGCGATGTCAACCCCCAATACCGGGAGAGACGAATCCTGTCTAACCGTCACTGCCTCCAAGTGCTTCGGGACTGCACCCAACTACTACCTGTTTCCACGACTCTTTTGAGCCGTGGTAGGGTAGTAGTCAAAGTACAGTGGGAACACACTTGACGCGAAGTGACAGTGTCAAGTCAGCGGACTAAGCTGTACTCATGTCACCTGGGAACTGATAACTGACGATAGGTATAATACCAACCAACAGTTCCCGACGAGTCATGTCCAGTGTACTCGTAGCCTAACGAGCACCCGTATATTATCTCAAGTAAGACGTACTGACGGCTGTGGGACAGACCGCCTCCCGCACTAGGATGAGAAGCGCATACGCTAGTCTACTCCGGAGTATCGATGCCCTGTCTCGATAATCCCACGACTAGGGACGTGTATAAGGATGTGCTTGTAGATTACCCAGCCCCCACGAGTGTGACTGCCATCACAACGCTGGTAATCAAGCAAAGATCGTAAGGGCTCCACTAATGTGTATAGATAATATGCTAAAAGAAATACATGTACACATTAAAGTAGAAACAAACCAAGTAGCATACTACCATTTTGAGCAAGATTGTATATACAACTGTGAATATCCCAAGCTTCCATTAAGTAATATACAAACTAGTATGATACAGTAATGGCCTCTAGGGCATATACACTAACAATCTCCCACTTGCACTAAGGCCATATACTGGCGTATCGAAGACCTATCATCTCGATCAGCCGCTCGAACTGAGTCTGGGGCAAGGCCTTGGTGAATGAATCTGCAGTGTTATCTTCTGAAGCAACCCTCCGAACCTCGATCTCCTTGCGATCCACGATCTCCCTGATCAGATGATACCGCCTCAAGATGTGTCTGGATTTCTGATAGGACCTGGGTTCCTTCGCTAATGCTATAGCCCCGTTGTTGTCGCAATACAGAGGTATTGGATCAACAATGGACGGAACCACCTGAAGTTCTTTCAAGAACTTCCTCATCCAGACGGCTTCTTTTGCGGCATCTGCAGCAGCGATATATTCCGCTTCCATAGTCGAGTCAGCAACGGTTTCCTGTTTGGAACTCTTCCAACACACCGCCCCTCCATTGAGGGTAAAGACAAAGCCCGACATGGACTTGGAATCATCCTTGTCACTCTGGAAGCTGGAGTCAGCAAAGGCCTCGATCTGGAGGTCTTTTCCGCCATACACCAAGAACATCTCCTTAGTCCTTCTCAGGTACTTGAAAATGTTCTTTACCGCTATCCAGTGTTTCTCCCCAGGGTTTGACTGATACCTGCTTACTACACTCAGTGCATAAGCCACATCTGGTCTGGTACACAACATCGCATACATTATAGAGCCTACCGCAGAAGCGTAGGGTATAATAGACATGCGATCCCTTTCCAAATCAGTCTTGGGAGACATCTCTTTGGAGAGGGTGATCCCGTGACAAGCCGGTAGATTACCGCGCTTGGAATCTTCCATACTGAATCTTTTCAGTATGGTGTCGATGTACCTGGACTGCGAAAGTCCTAATATCCTCTTAGATCTATCACGATAGATCCGGATCCCCAGAATATAGGAGGCATCACCCAGGTCTTTCATGGAGAACCTGTGTGACAAGAACCCCTTGACAGATTGTAGCATAGGAATGTCATTTCCTATCAACAGAATGCCATCCACGTATAAAACGAGGAATACGACAGTTCTTGCTACAAATCTACTATAGATGCATGGTTCATCTGGATTTTTGATAAAGCCAAATTCTTTGACCGTCTCATCAAAACAGATGTTCCAACTCCGCGATGCCTGTTTTAGTCCATAGATGGACTTAAGCAACTTGCACACTTTTCCGCTGCTCCCACTCTGAATGAAACCCTTTGGCTGGTCCATATAGACGCACTCTTCTAAATTTCCATTTAGAAAAGCGATCTTTACATCCATCTGCCAAATCTCATAATCGTGGAAAGCAGCAATGGCAAGAAGGATCCGAATGGATTTCAGCATAGCTACTGGAGAAAAGGTTTCATCATAGTCCAAACCAGGTCTTTGACGAAAACCCTTTGCAACAAGTCTAGCCTTATAGGTCTCAACCTGTCCATCTACACCAATCTTCCTTTTGAAGATCCACTTGCATCCTACGGGTTTTACCCCATCTGGAGCAATTTCCAACGTCCATACCTTGTTGGTGTACATGGACTCCATTTCGATCCGCATTGCATCCAGCCATTTTACCGAGTCAATGCTCTGAATGGGTTGCTGGAAGCTAGTAGGCTCATCACTATCAATGATGCAATCCTCTCTATCCCCGTCTATGAGAAAACCGTAGTATCTCTTGGGCGGATGAGACTGCCTACTACTCCTGTGGAGCGGCGTAGGAATGTCCTGATCTTTCGAACCCTCTGGTTCTACTAAGCTTTCAGTAATAGCTTGTGGTTCTGGAATTTCTTCCAGTTCTACTGCGCTCCCACTAATCTCCTTTTCCAAGAACTGGTGTTCTAGGAAGTGGGCATTACGAGAAACAAATACCTTTTGTTCCTCTGCGTGGTAGAAAAGATACCCCCTGGTGTTCTTTGGGTATCCCACAAACTTGCACAGTACTGAGCGTGCCTCGAGTTTGTCCGCATGCTGCTTTTTGACAAAAGCTGGACATCCCCAGATCTTCAGGTATTGAAGATAGGGTTTCTTCCCACTCCATAATTCATATGGTGTGGAAGGCACAGTCTTAGTTGGAACTCGGTTCAAAAGGTATGCAGCTGATTATAGCGCATATCCCCAGAATGATCGCGGTAACTCTGCGTTACTCATCATGGACCTTACCATATCCAATAGGGTTCGGTTCCGTCTCTCTGATACACCGTTATGTTGCGGAGTGTATGGAGGAGTAAGCTGAGAGAGAATTCCATTCTCTTTTAAGTAATTCAGGAACTCGGCACTCAAGTATTCACCACCTCGATCAGATCTTAGTGTTTTGATACTTTTGCCTGTTTGTTTTCTACTTCATTCTTGTATTCTTGGAATTTTTCAAAGGCTTCAGATTTATGTTTCAATAAGAAGACATGTCCGAACCTTGAAAAATCATCCGTAAAAGTAATGAAGTAAGAATAACCGCTTCGTGCATGCATAGACATTGGACCGCACACGTCGCTGTGTACGAGTCCCAAGAGCTCGCTGTTCATAACATAATATTGCATTTTGTATTCCCCATTCTTATGCATTTTACAATAAAAACAGGTGCTTTTGACCCATGTCTGCTACATGTTACAGGTTACAGGTTCTGGGAGCAAGAACAGTGAAAAACACAAAAGACGACACAAAAGAAGGATTTTTGACCAACAAATAGGAAGATCTTAGTAAAGCCCGGCAGAAGAACGGTTCACAATTAAAAAGGCGACGCAAGATCCAAATTTACTAGAAAAACGGTTAAAAGATCCAATGCAAAGAGTTCACTGAAAATCTGGAGTTACTGCAGAAGCCCAAGTGGAAAAAGAACTAAAGAAATGAAAATCCCAGAAGAACCAGAAGAAGCCCGGAAGAAACCATCAAGTGACCTCATCATTGGGCCGCGGAACCGCGGCCCAAATCCCACCAAGGCCGCCCTTCCGCGGCGGAAAGA
The DNA here is from genome assembly GCA_030015575.1 of Agapanthus africanus. Lineage (NCBI taxonomy): Eukaryota > Viridiplantae > Streptophyta > Magnoliopsida > Asparagales > Amaryllidaceae > Agapanthus > Agapanthus africanus. Next base: position 896,274,414 of record CM057337.1, read on the forward strand.
AACCCTAATGCACAGAAATTTTACCAAATTTTCATGGCGGCTATGGAAAGATTTTCTAGGGGTATATTTGTAACTTTAGACATGCGGTGCAATTGTAAACCCTAGGGTTTCTATGTCCTATAAATAGAACCCTAAAGCCTTGTAATTTCTTATGCCTCTTTTCAATAAATAAAATTCAGAAATTCTGGAAGTGACATTCAGATCTGTTCTTTATCGTTTGGAGGGAGCCATCACCATTAGTAAGTTTTTCTCTTTTATTCTTTTAATGTCTTCTCTTCCCCTAATGAGCGAGTAGTCTCCTCGCTTGTTAGGGTTAGCCTTAGGGAAAGGGTTGAGAGATGAAATCTCTCGCCCCTTTCAATGCCACCTTCACCTAATGAAATAGAACCTCACGCATACGAGCACAACCGCTCCCTGCGGCATCCTACCCTTCGAGGTAACGATGAACCGTAGTATAAAGGCCCGGTTCCGCGCGTTTTCCGTGAGGGTTAGGATAATTATCAACAAAGGTAGGGTACAAACTTAGAGGAAGAAACATCTTCCCAAAAGATTTGTATCCACTTTCTTGATAATTAACCTAACACCTAATAGATCTAAAAAAAAGAAGGTATTGAAAGCGGTAAGGAAAAATATTCATTTCCAAAACTTCCCCTAATCCTAACCCTAGCAAGATTCTTAATTAGATTAATTAGATCCAGTCTTTAGATTTTCATAAACCAACCAAAACTACAAATAGAATCAACTCGTTAAGACACATAAAAGGAATTTACCCGTCTCTATGGATCGACCCGTACTCACCGGCTAGCTGCGAAGCGACGCCGTTTCTGATTGCGGTAATTAATATTTTTGAACGTAAAATCTCTACCAATCAAATGGCGCCGTTGCCGGGGACGGCGTAATCTTTCTTTTTGTGAATTTTCGGGTTGATATAAATTTTAAAAAAATTATAAAAATCTGAAAAATCAAAAATATAAAAAATATCATCTTTTATTGTTTGAAGGGTACTCTTTGTGAATCTTTGCAGGTTTGACGGATCTGAAACAACACAGGAAGTGAAACAGAAAAGAGAACATCGAAACAGAGAGGAATTGCAAGCACAGAACAGCACAAAATTTTCCAGAGGCTGAACCCACCACAGTGCCGCGCTTCCGCCGCGAACTAGGGCTTCCCGCCGCGGATACGCGCTTTCCTTGCCACGTCAGCATACGAAATTTTTCTGGTTTGATTTTTCTCTCTCCCCTCTGCAACCTCCCATATATTTCTCTGTAAAAATCTTCTGCAGGATTCTCGCGCTAAAAATCTTCTTCCCCCTTCCAATAATTGATTTTCTGCAGGATTCTTTGCGCCGCGCTTAAAAGCAAATTGATTGCAAGTGATTTACTGCTTTGCATACTTTAATCTGACTTTAAGGGGCTATTGACCAATTCAGATTGGGTGGGGATTTCATTACCCTTCCCAGGACCCCAGAAATCACTTAAAGCATCTGCATTGACCACTTTTAATCTAAAAAATATTAGACTCAGCCCTAAGGACGTCGAGCTCAATAGGACAGAGGACTAGTATAGGCGTCGGCCGTTTATCCTAACCGACATTGCGGTGACTAGGCTAGTGGTTTTTAATTAGGCCCACTGTAGTGGTGGTTCCTTCCCACTTACCTGGCCGTACTTGTCCGTGAAGAGGCGGTTTGAGGTTCTATCTCTAGCCCTTTGGAACAGTTAGGAGCTGTCTAGCTGACCTAGGTGACCCTAGACTTAGGTCTGATTGTGCATGTGTGGTTAATTACAGTTGTGTTACTAGTCTCTTTTCAAAATCTTTTTGCAAAAGCTCACTTAAAAAAAAAAAAGGGGGGAAATCTTTTCAACTTGCAACTTTTCGCTAAAGAATCTTTGCACTCACTTACACCACTCCTTACCTCCATATTCAAATTCTTCTTTCGAAGGTATGTCGGGATTCAACCCCAATGATACCTTAACGACGGGAATGATTCCACCTCCGTTAGGTGCGAATAACCCGAATCTCCCGCCTGTCGAAGCGCCCGCACGAGTCGCGCTCCAGGATCTTTTCTACCCCGTCCGCACCGCCCTTCCCACTTGTCTTTCCCTCCCACCGGCTAATGGGGACAACTTTGAGATAAAACCACACTTCATCAATATGCTGCCTAAGTTTCATGGTTTGGAATCCGAAGATGCATATATTTTTATTAATAAATTCCAAAACGTTTGCGGCATGATGAAGACAACCCAATTAAGTGATGACGCAATAAGGCTAAGGGTCATTCCTTTTACCTTATGTGACCTAGCCGAGAAGTGGCTATACAGCACCGCATCACACTCCATTAGAAATTGGGACGAGTTTGTGAGAGCTTTTCTAAAAAAGTTCTACCCTCATCATAAAACTGCTAGAATCCGAAACGAGATCATACAATTTTCACAGCTTCCGTCCGAACCATTCTGGAAATGTTTCGAGAGATTTAAAGACCTACTTGTTCAATGCCCTCATCATGGGATAGAAAATTGGCAACTTTGCCAAACATTATACGAGGGATTGAACGCAGCAACGAAGCAGTTGCTAGAAACAATTTGTCAAGGTCATTTTCTCTCCAAGTCTAGCGACGAAGCTTGGCAGTTTCTTGAGGACCTAAGTGAGCAAACAATTCAGTGGGAGAGTACAAAGACCACATCATCTTCCTCAATTGGTCAATCTAGGGCAGGCATACATCAAATAGATATGTCGATAGCTATGAAGGCCGAGATGGCCTCACTTATGAAAAAGCTAGAAGCCATTGAGACCAAAATCTCATCGTCTTCTCCTGCCCCTACTCTACCCACACGAACTGTTTGTGCTTGTTGTTCTAACCCATCACATCTCACCGAAGAGTGCCCTTATAATGCACCAATTCAAGGGCAGGATCAAGTCAATGCTGCATTCCAGCAAAGACAAAGAAATGATCCGTACTCTTCGGCATACAATCAGGGGTGGAGGAGTCACCCAAATCAACAGTTCCAAGGGAATAACAATTTTCAAAGAGCTCCTCCACAACAACAACAAGCACCCTTACAAACTCAAATACAGCAACCTTTCCAACAACAACCTTATACAAATCAAACGAACAATTTGGTTCAACCAAATGATGATAAGGTTACCTCGCTCGAAAAAAGTCTAGATGCATTTCTTAAGCAAACTACAGAATCCGCAGCAAGATTTGAAAGTTATGTTCAATCTTTAATGAATAACAATGCCTCACACGATCAAAGTATCAAATCTATTGAGGCACAAATTGCACAATTAACTGCTGCGTTGAGCGAGAGAGAAAAGGGAAAGCTTCCATCTCAACCATTGCCCAATCCCGGTCACACACAAAACGCATATAACAATCACAATGTGAATGCGGTGACCACGTTGAGATCCGGAAGAGAGTTGCAAAATAATGTGGAAACTAGTGATGACATCCCCGCCGGTGGTTCTTCTTCCCCTTCTTCATTTTCTTCACTTCCTTCTTCACCTTTTTCTTTAGAGCCTATTCTCCACCCTTCACACGGCTCTACTTCTTCTGACTCGAACGGACCCATTTCTAACAACACGAACACATCCACACTGGGATCCGTTCCTATTCCACATTCTACTCCACAGACTTTTGACTCAGCAAATTTTCAGAATGCATCATTTCCAAATAGGTTGAGTCCTAATAAACCAAATGCACAAGTGGAGAAGATTGTGGAGATCTTTAAGCAGGTTAGCATAAATATACCTCTCTTGGATGCTATCCAACAAGTCCCTTCATACGCGAAAATCTTAAAGGGCTTGTGCACCTCGAAGAGAAAGGCATCTCAAGTACCCAAGAAAGTGCTAGTGGCTAGTGCAGTGAGCAATGCTATTAACCACCATCAAACCTTACCCCAAAAACGAAAGGACCCCGGCTGTCCTACTATTTCAATCACAATTGGGGATAAGCAAATTAATCGTGCACTTTTAGATCTTGGGTCTAGTGTTAACCTGATTCCTTACTCCGTGTACGAACAATTAGGGGTTGGAGAGTTGAAACCCACTCGTTGCACTCTCCAAATGGCTGATCGATCAATCACCTATCCAAGGGGTCAACTAGAGGATGTGTTGATCAAAGTCGGGGAATTCATATTCCCCGTTGATTTTATCGTTATGGATACACAACCTGTTGCTAACCCAAGAAACCAAATTCCGGTGATTCTTGGTCGACCATTTTTGGCCACTTCCAATGCCATAATAAATTGTCGCAATGGCTCCATGACCCTATCCTTCGGAAAGAGGTCTAGTGAGTTCAATATTTATAAGATGGGAAGTCTGCCCCCCATGCCTAAAACTAGTACACGAGAAGTTTGCTCTATTCACGAAATCACGCAGGAGGACTGCGAGCTTGAAAGATTTCTATTTGATGAAAACAGTTTTGACGCCACTAGTGCGTCCCTCCTTGAGCCTACCACCGTTGACACAACCGATGTTGATTATGAATGTTTCACTTTTTCGGATGATGATGACTCATAGCCCGAATATGAGTCGTTTGAATTTTTGGATGAGTCAGTCGAACCATCCGAATCGGTTGTTTGCAGTGATTTCGGACCTGTGTTAGAGTCCTTTGAGTTCGAGGTAGATTCCGCAATGGTTCTTTCGCCTCAGAAATTCGAACTCATGCCCTTGCCGTCTCACCGTAGATATGCTTACATAGGTGAGAATGAGACTTTTCCTATTATCATATCAGCCTCTCTAGCCTTCGAGCAAGAGAACGCTATTTTAAAAGTCTTACAAGATAGGCGGCAAGTTTTCAGTTGGACTATGGCGGACATCGAGGAGATAAGTTCCCTTATAAGTGAATATCATAAACATGTGATGGATGATGCCATGTCAATAGAGGACCCACAGGAACATCTTGGGGGTATTGTGGTGAGTCAACTTCCTCCCGTAGAAGTTGAAATACCCCCATTTCTTTTAATAAGGTACGAGAATGCTAACACTCCACTGATTGCTGATCATTTACATTCCCGTTTCGATGCATCACCATCACCTGTATATTTTCCTCCACAACTCCCATTCCACTACTTCTATCTTCACCAATTCTTTGCGGACCACCACAACTTATTTTTTCACCCACCAATATTCTTTACTGATAAATTTTTCAAATGGTTGGTGTTGACTTTTGGCCTATGCAAAGTTGGGCAGTATTGTCTAACATAGTTTAATTGAAGTTTGGGGGAGGATCTTTTTGTATATATTTTTGTTTTCTTTTTCTCTAAAAAAAAAAATAAAAATAAAAATTTCAAAACATAAAAAATAAAAAATAAAATAAACAGGGGAGTGCCGGTATTTTGACCCTCTTGGTTTAGTATGACAGTGAGGACACTGTCAAGTTCAAGTTTGGGGGTATGCTCGGTACGTCTTCTTCCTTCGCATTCATTTGTACATATTTTTGCATTTGCATACTTATTTGAAAACCTATAAAAATTTGAAAAATTTCAAAAAAAAATTATAAATAAATGTATTCAATTTTGGCTAATTGACTAGAGTTTGACAAATAGGTTAACTGGTTAGGAACAACTAGATCTTAGACTTAGTAAATTTAAAACCCTAAAAATAACCTTCCTTAAAGTTTAACGGTAGAAAGTATATGCCTTGTAGTTTATTTAGAAATAGGCAAATTTTGGGTTCACTTTTTGGGGCTAAGTCGAAACAAGGGAAGAGTATTGATGTTCTTATTAGAGTATAAGTTTGAAAAATAGTTCCTAACTTAAGTCTAGATTCTGAAAACGTATACCCTACAATTTGCACAATCACGCACCTTGAAACTTGGAATAGTAGAAGAGACCTTGAAAGGCTCTTGTCTAAAGTCCTTAGTATGAAAAAGTGTGAATAAAGAAAAAAATGGACACTGGTTTTTGTGATTACTTAAGGCTGCAATAATAGAAAAATACTTAGCGAGGGTGCTTCATCACCTAGTGCCTTAGACCAACTGGTTTGGGAGTCACTGCTAGAGTCTTGGGTGTTACAAAGACTAGGAAGTATGCTTTAAAGTGCAAACGCATTTTGTAATCGGTCGTTGGTACCTCAAGAAGTATTAACGGTCGCATGAAGAATGAGTAAGCAAATTTCATTTAAATTCACCACTAATTAGTACTTTGGACAACGGACAAGGGGTTGATTGCTTAATTTGAATTTCCAAGTGTAGGGGTGACTTATACACACACGTAGGGGTATGTGATTGGAATTTAGATGAGAGGAAGGAATGAAGAATAGAACTTGTATCTTTAATAGAGTTGATAGAAATTCCTAAGTGGAGATGAAACCCTAGAAGGAAGACTTAAGAGATGCCGAAAGCTAAGTAGGTCTACATAACATATATAATCTTAAGTTAAATAATGAGGAAGTGTGAAGAATATGGGTGGATAATTTACGAGTCAAAAGATAATAGAATTCCTTATTAGAAGACCTAATTGGAGAACAAAAGTCAATGTGCAGAATTGATAGGATTTTGTGGGTGTAATCCGCTGAAAACCCTCAGGAGACAACACTCCTCCTACTAGGGACACCTAGAGGTTTAACGGCTTGTTGCACGAGCTCAGTGCAATCGCGTTTCCCTGCGAAAGTGCGGTTAGGTTTTTTGTAGAGAATAAAATAATAAGTTTGCTCGAGGACGAGCAAAAGATAAGTTTGGGGGTATTTGTTCATAACATAATATTGCATTTTGTATTCCCCATTCTTATGCATTTTACAATAAAAACAGGTGCTTTTGACCCATGTCTGCTACATGTTACAGGTTACAGGTTCTGGGAGCAAGAACAGTGAAAAACACAAAAGACGACACAAAAGAAGGATTTTTGACCAACAAATAGGAAGATCTTAGTAAAGCCCGGCAGAAGAACGGTTCACAATTAAAAAGGCGACGCAAGATCCAAATTTACTAGAAAAACGGTTAAAAGATCCAATGCAAAGAGTTCACTGAAAATCTAGAGTTACTGCAGAAGCCCAAGTGGAAAAAGAACTAAAGAAATGAAAATCCCAGAAGAACCAGAAGAAGCCCAGAAGAAACCATCAAGTGACCTCATCATTGGGCCGCGGAACCGCGGCCCAAATCCCACCAAGGCCGCCCTTCCGCGGCGGAAAGAAACCCTAATGCACAGAAATTTTACCAAATTTTCGTGGCGGCTATGGAAAGATTTTCTAGGGGTATATTTGTAACTTTAGACATGCGGTGCAATTGTAAACCCTAGGGTTTCTATGTCCTATAAATAGAACCCTAAAGCCTTGTAATTTCTTATGTCTCTTTTCAATAAATAAAATTCAGAAATTCTGGAAGTGACATTCAGATCTGTTCTTTATCGTTTGGAGGGAGCCATCACCATTAGTAAGTTTTTCTCTTTTATTCTTTTAATGTCTTCTCTTCCCCTAATGAGCGAGTAGTCTCCTCGCTTGTTAGGGTTAGCCTTAGGGAAAGGGTTGAGAGATGAAATCTCTCGCCCCTTTCAATGCCACCTTCACCTAATGAAATAGAACCTCACGCATACGAGCACAACCGCTCCCTGCGGCATCCTACCCTTCGAGGTAACGATGAACCGTAGTATAAAGGCCCGGTTCCGCGCGTTTTCCGTGAGGGTTAGGATAATTATCAACAAAGGTAGGGTACAAACTTAGAGGAAGAAACATCTTCCCAAAAGATTTGTATCCACTTTCTTGATAATTAACCTAACACCTAATAGATCTAAAAAAAAGAAGGTATTGAAAGCGGTAAGGAAAAATATTCATTTCCAAAACTTCCCCTAATCCTAACCCTAGCAAGATTCTTAATTAGATTAATTAGATCCAGTCTTTAGATTTTCATAAACCAACCAAAACTACAAATAGAATCAACTCGTTAAGACACATAAAAGGAATTTACCCGTCTCTGTGGATCGACCCGTACTCACCGGCTAGCTGCGAAGCGACGCCGTTTCTGATTGCGGTAATTAATATTTTTGAACGTAAAATCTCTACCAATCACTCGCTCGCTCTTACTCCGTGTCCAGTGAACGGAGTCTTTGTCATCTTTCCTTTGAGACAGGATTGACAAGTTGCATAAGACTGATACTCGAACGGATCCAAATATCCTTCTTTATGTAACTTAGTCAACCTTCTCTCATTGATGTGACCCAGTCTACAATGCCATAAGAAAGTTTTATTGATTTCTGGAGACTTTCTTTTGTGTGTATTCTGGACATTGAAAATCTGTGGTTGGTTCAATACGTATATACCGTAGTTTAATGTACCTGACCCAATCAGAACTTGATTAAGGTGAATGTTCACAACATTACTTACAAATGCAAATTCATAACCTTCTTTAGATAATAAAGATACATAAATGATATTACAAGTTGCATTTGGTACAAAATAACAACCACGCAAAACCAAAAAATGTCCATCTGACAAACCCAGGTGATAGTCCCCCACGGCCTCAGCATCCATGCTAGCTCCGTTTGCAACTCTGAGGGTCATGTCACCTGCTTTCAAAAACCTACGCTTTCTCAACGCCTGCAAAGAATTACAGATATGAGATCCTGATCCGGTATCCAATACCCAGGAAGTAGAGTTTATTGATAGACAGTTTTCAATAACATACACACCTGAAGCTGAAGCCGCAACCTGCTTCAGATCCTGTGTCCTGGCTTTCCAAGCCCTGCAATCCTTTTTCCAGTGTCCACTCTTGTGACAGTAAAAGCATTCTTCTTTCCCCACAAGCTTCCCCGCTACCTTTGTTGCTTTTGTCTTTCCCTTCGTATCCACTTTACTGACACCGCCCCATGGTTTGGCGGGGGCTTTCTTCTTCTTTCCCTTGGCTTTCGCCTTGGACTTAGAAGAGGAAGATCCTCCTACAAACAAAGTGGATGTCTCCCTACCTTTCTGTAGGGTGCCCTCTGCACTTCTCAGCATGTTGAGGAGCTCTGAAAGTTCAACTTCCTTTTCTTGCAAGTTAAAATTCAGGATGAACTGGGCATAAGTGGAAGGAAGGGACTGAAGAATCAAGTCCGTATAGAGCTCATTCTCCAACGTGGTCCCAAGGTCCGCGAGCTCTTCTATGTAGCCAATCATCTTAAGCACGTGTTCCGCTACCGATGATCCGACGGCCAATCTTGCCGAAAACAACTTCTTCGACACTTCGTATCTTGCGATACGAGATTGCTCTCCATACAGTTCTTTTGTATGGAGAAATATGGATTCGAGGTCCATATTCTCATGCCTCCTCTGATGTTCGTTGTCCATAGAGGCAAGCACGAGGCACTTGGCCTTCGCGCAGTCGATTTCCCAGGTCTTACGGATTTCCCTATCCGCGACGCTGGTTTTGGGACCTGGGACAGGGGGAGCATTGGTGGTAAGAAGATACCCCAACTTATCATAAGTGATTGCCATCTTGACATTCCTGAGCCAATCTTTGTAGTTTGGCCCTGTCAGTATGTTTTTATCTAGTAGTAACTTAAGTCCAGGCATGATGTTTGGTCGCTGCAATTAGGAGAGAGAGAAGAAACAATTTAGCATGATGCTCTTGCAAGTTTAGAGTGGTTTTTAATTTGTCTAAACAGTATGGCTCCCACTGTCTCTCGAATCCCTCCTCAAACCATAAAGGAAGAATTAGTCGGGATCAATCTCACCGCACAATACTTGCTTAACCGTTCAGCCAGGCTAGTGTTGGTACTTCGAGGGAGGTTTTCCAACGCTTTCGCGAAGTTCCTTAATTAAATAACCTCTTTTCCCTGGGGGCGTAGCCCTGCTAACACCTTTCTAGACACTTACTAGGTTTATAGCATTGATCGTTAAGTGAGAAAATTCCCGAGGAGTAGCATATACTCACAGTAGGATCGGGATCCAAATATCACCGCGTGATAAAACTGAAGGAATCCTACCAGAATCATCACACTCCAAATGGTATGCAACGCTAGCAAGTTTCAGTACTTATGAAACTCCCGATGTGATTTTTGCCCCATGCTCTTATGACCTTGGCGTGAGGTCAAAATGTCATAAGTCACATGTCAAGTTCTACCCATCATTATCCAGGTTAATTTGAACCCACCCGTACCTACCCTTGACGTAGGCCAAAATGGCAGTACGACTGTCTCAAATCAACGCATTCTATCTATGCAACAGATAAATATCCGGCAGCTACCAATCACTATGCCTTGGCGTGAGGTCAAAATACATAGTTTGAATACTACCGAATATTTAACTGAAATGATGGAGGGCTACGAATGGTTTTGGCGAAACCGTGAACGTAGTGAACTTGATATAATCGATGGAACGAGATAGCTTTTAAAAGGAGCGGCTCAATCTCCGCATTTAAAAGTTTAGTTTTGAAAAGAACCGAGTGGTTTTCAAAGTGTTCCAATCGACTTTTGCTTGGTTTATTTTCTTTCATTAGTTCTTTTAACGCATCCCATCAATTAATCCTACCATTGCAGAAAACAACCAAAATATGACGTACGCTTATGCCATTCGCATTCGCCACGGGGCCCCGTCATCACCCGTTAGGTTACTTAACTAACGACAGAGCGGGGGCTGGGCTAGCACGGCTGAAAAACATAAGCAACGCCTAAATAGTTATTATATATAAATATATAGAAATGATAGACATTACAGATCACAGATGAATACATTGGATATACTAGGAATCCGCAATCCGTTCGAGCCTGCAACGATAAGCGGATCACACAGTCGCGGTGAATAGCCAATACCCCACCCAAGACCTCTACGGGTGCGGCAAACTACCCGCCAAGTACCCGAAACGAAGCAACCTCCCTCAGCTCCGTGAGTAGGCTACTCGGCACTTCGAGATACCCGGTAGTTTATGCACCCCCTCCATAGGTCTATCCTAGAAGCAAAAACAGTAAAAAGAATTATACAATGACGGCTACAACCCCGACCCGGTTGTGCGGCCATACAAATAATATTACATCAATTTACATATTACATGAATGAAAGAAAAAGAAAAACTCATCTCACATCCACCCCGGCTATTCACCCGCGACAATCCAACGCATTCATATACACATACCATCATCAAACACAGATCACAGATATGTATAACCCCCACTAATCGACATATAGCGATTAGCCGACGTTCAATACATAAAAACATCACAGATATAACCCTTTAGTCAAAGTGTATTGAAGTTCGATCAAAAATACGGATTTATAGGCCCCCAAATACAAATTTCTTTTCTGGAAAATCTGGGCTGAAATAAACCATCTTAAAAATCCCAAAACCATGCTAGAAGAACACTGCACCAAACTCGACCCAGAACCGAGTCAACTCGGCCGCGGTTGCACGGCAATAGCTTGCTGTTGCCGCGGAACCGCGGCCCTTTGGTCGGCTCACTGGACCGGGTTTGGTGGCTTTCTTCACAAAACCCTGAGACGATTTTTGGAGTATGATATATTTTATTTTGAACAGGAAAAATTTTAACAGAAAGTTAGGCTTTTGATATTTTGGTTTTTCGATTTTTCCGATCAAACTTCTATACACTTTCACTACCTAGCTAGTTTATGTTTAATTAGGCCCTGATACCACTGTAAGTCCACGTTGCCGACCCCGGTTCTTGCGGGGAGGCGGAAAAGGTATAAAAATCAAATTTTTAGCGCACTAGGCAACATGGACTAACAAAAGTCGGGATCTTTTCTAAACAAAACTAGCTACCAAGCTAAAGAGAGTTAGCTACTCGGAAAAGGTGTTATACCTCACTTGAACTCCTTCTTCTTGAAACCTTTGTAGAGGTTGGATGGTGCTTTCTTCGTCACCTTCTTTCGTCAAAGATGGATCCACCTGAGGGTTCAGCCTTGGGCTCCTTTCTCGAACTTTGAGAAAACTAAGGTCTTTGGCTTGCTAGACCTTCAACCCTAGAGTGAGTAGAGAGTGGCTTAGGGTATTTTAATCTCAAGGAGAGGTTTCTCAACACATGAGAATGAATCTCCTTGAACTAGAGGAGGAGGAAGAAGAAGAGAGGAGAGAGAGTGAATATGATAGAATGAAAATGGTTTTTACAACCATAACAAAATATAAGTGATTTATCAAAAATAATATTAATCAAAAATGAAAAGGTGATGGTTAGTTTGAATAGACCATTATCATATCACCATAAATGATTTTGCAAAGATCAAAGAGCATCTAAAAAGCTAATGATGATGGTCAAAGTTTCAAACCTAGTCAACTAGTCAACCTTGGTCAACAAGTCAACAAGCCCAACCATGACACAATTTCATTTAATTAATATTATTAATTGATAAATCATAAGATCATTAGGGTTTGGAAAAAGACGACTGTCAACTGTGCATACACACCCGTTCCAAAACCCCAATGAAAAATCTCTTTCTCCGCCTCAATCAACTGTGCATACACACCCGCGTTCATGTTCCGAGGAACACGAACACAAAGAGATAAAACCAATCCCAAATCATATACTAGGATCCGGCTTAAACCAAAGCCTGCTAGTATAAGTTGTCCGGACAACAAACGTGCACAAGTGCGCGGATGTGAACGAACCCTGTCGCAAAACTATGCGACCTCTACTCATTTTGCCCAAAGGCGAATAGCCCTCTGTGTGGGACTCTAAAGACTCGACACTACGCTGGCAGTGGGTTTAACCACAGACCGCAAGCGGCACTAGCTGTACGTAACGGTCCCCAGATAGATGCCGATAAGAAGACTGACGAGGTGAACCCCATCTGAACTCCTACTGAGCCTGAATGTGACAGTCTCCATACAGTCCGGTCTGTTCGTCTGATACATCGCATGGCGGGCCTAGGGGGCGGTAAACGTCTGTCCTCGGTACAAGTCGTGTCGGAGTGAAGCCCAGAACACCCTGAGATAACACTGGAAACCTACCAGTATATCTCGCTTGCCCTGGCCAGGGACTACTCGTGTAATGGCTCTCCTAGACACAGCGCGATGTCAACCCCCAATACCGGGAGAGACGAATCCTGTCTAACCGTCACTGCCTCCAAGTGCTTCGGGACTGCACCCAACTACTACCTATTTGCATGACTCTTTTGAGCCGTGGTAGGGTAGTAGTCAAAGTACAGTGGGAACACACTTGATGCGAAGTGACAGTGTCAAGTCAGCGGACTAAGCTGTACTCATGTCACCTGGGAACTGATAACTGACGATAGGTATAATACCAACCAACAGTTCCCGACGAGTCCTGTCCAGTGTACTCGTAGCCTAACGAGCACCCGTATACTATCTCAAGTACGACGTACTGACGGCTGTGGGACAGACCGCCTCCCGCACTGGGATGAGAAGCGCATACGCTAGTCTACTCCGGAGTATCGATGCCCTGTCTCGATAATCCCACGACTAGGGACGTGTATAAGGATGTGCTTGTAGATTACCCAGCCCCCACGAGTGTGACTGCCATCACAACGCTGGTAATCAAGCAAAGATCCTAAGGGCTCCACTAATGTGTATAGATAATATGCTAAAAGAAACACATGTACACATTAAAGTAGAAACAAACCAAGTAGCATACTACCATTTTGAGCAAGATTGTATATACAACTGTGAATATCCCAAGCTTCCATTAAGTAATATACAAACTAGTATGATACAGTAATGGCCTCTAGGGCATATACACTAACATTTGGCGTGTCATCGGGAAAACTCCTGGGCTTCATAGTCCGACATCGAGGGATCGAAGTTGACCCATCAAAGATAAAGGCCATCATGGAGATGCCCCCTCCGAAGAGTCTGACGCAGCTAAGATCTTTTCAAGGCAAGCTTGCTTATATACGGAGGTTTATCTCAAATTTATCGGGAAGATGTAGGCCCTTCTCGAAGCTCATGAAGAAAGGAGCTCCTTTTATCTGGGATGCTGAATGTCAAGCAGCGTTCGAAAGCATCAAACAGTACTTGTTGCACCCTCCAGTGCTGGCCGCTCCCATTCCAAATAAACCGCTGATTCTCTACACTGCCGCGCTGGATGAGTCACTCGGTGCGCTCCTTGCCCAGAATAACGAGGAGGGAAAAGAAAATGCCCTCTACTACCTCAGTCGAACTCTAGTCAGGGCGGAACACAACTATTCCCCAATCGAGAAGCAATGCCTGGCTCTGATATTTGCTGTGAAGAAGCCGAGGCCCTATCTGCTTGCTCATCGGGTTATGCTGATCTCCAAGGTCGACCCGCTCAAACACTTGATTACCAGAGCGAGCCTAGTCGGCAGAATGGCAAGATAGGCTGTTATGCTACTCGAGTTTGACATAGTTTATACTCCTCAGAAAGCAGTAAAAGGGCAAGCTCTTGCAGACTTTATCGCTGCTCATCCCATACCAGAAGGATCGTCGCTAAATTGTGAGTTACCCGACGAACAAGTGCTGCACCTCGAGGAAGACGAGCCATATTGGGAGCTCTACTTTGATGGGGCTTCATCAATAAGGAGCTCCGACAGATCAAGCATCCCGGAGGTAAAAGCGGGGATAGGATTGGTGTTCACCACGCCATCAATGAGAACCCTGCGGCGTTCTTTCGCTCTCACCGATCCTCGGACAAACAATGAAGCTGAGTATGAAGCTCTGATAGCTGGTTTGGAGCTCACCATAGAAATGGAAATCCGTCGGCTACGAGTTTACGGTGACTCCCAGCTCGTCGTCAACCAAGTAAGCGGCGATTATAAAATATACAAACCCGAGTTAGCTCGGTACAGAGGCCGAGTGGTGGAACTCATGAAACGGTTCACTCACATTGAACTAATGAGAGTCCCTAGAGCGTTGAATGAAAAGGCTGATGTACTCGCTCGCTTAGCCAAGGAGCCTGCGATCCTGACATGGACGAAATTCTGATCACAGTCAGGAGCCGACAAATTCTACCCCCAGTCTCTTTACGAGAAGAGGAAAGCGCAAAACAGAAGAGCAGTCCTGCCGAAGAAGCTTCGATCATCCAAGACGAGCCCGATTGGAGAGAACCCTTCATAGAGTACCTCCGAAAAATCTGCGAGGATTCAGCTGAAGAAAAGAGCTCTCCGATACGTGTTTGTAAATGACACATTATACCGCAGGTCATATGACCAACTCTGGCTCAGGTGTCTGTCGTTGGCCGAAGCCCAAAAGGTCATGAAAGATGTTCACTCGGGCGTTTGCGGTGCTCACCAATCTGGCCCCAAAATGCGACTTCAAATCAAACGGCTTGGGTATTACTGGCCCACCATGATACGGGATTGCGGAGAGCATGCAAAGAAATGTTAGATCTGCCAAATCCATGGTGATTTCATTCACAAGCATCCCAATCCGTTGCATCCTACGGTGGCGTCGTGGCCCTTCGAAGTCTGGGGCACCGACATAGTTGGCCCAATTGATCCTCCGTCATCCAAAGGCCACCGGTTCATATTGGCTTCGACAGACTACTTCTCCAGATGGGCTGAAGCTGTCCCGCTAAAAGAAGTCAAAACAAAACATATTCTGACATTCTTCCAGCATAATATTCTATACCGCTTCGGTACACCAAGAAGAATCATTTCGGACAATGGGCCTTCTTTCAAGAGCTTCAATGTCTCAAGGTTCGCTACTCAGCACAAGATAGACTGGAGATATTCCTCCATCTATAATCCAAGAGCCAATGGGCTAGCCGAAGCCTTCAATAAGACTCTATGCAAGCTCCTGAGGAAAAATGCTTCAGCCAACAAGAGAGACTGGAATCTCAAACTTCACGAGGCGTTGTGGGCATATCGTACCACGCACCGTACTCCAACACAGTCCACTCCATACTCATTGCTCTTCGGAGTGGAGGCGGTCCTCCCCCTCGAAGTTGAAGTTCCAAGCTTAAGAATGGCCGTTCAGCACGAGTTGACGGAGGAGGAAAACGTGCTCCTTCGACTTGAAGAGCACGATGCCCTCGAAGAAAAGAGGCTCGCGGTACAGCAAAATCTGAAGCTATACCGAGCCCAAATATCACGGGCCTATGACAAGATAACCCGTCTCCGCGCTGTTTCCCCCAATCAGAGCAAAGCTCTGCTGGAAATTCAAAATTCAAATTTTGAAGCAACGCTTCAAATCCCGGGCGCAACGCGCCACGTGTCAGGCGCAGACGCATCAGCGCAGGGCCCAAGAAGGCGCGCCCAATCAGAGCAAAGCACTATTTTAAGCAAAATTAAAGGAAGCAACGCTTCAGTTGCTCAAGGACTGCGCTGCGCGACACGTGTCAGCGCAGATGCGCTAGCGTAGTTGCGCTGCGCTTTGCGCTGCGCGACACGTGTCAGCGCAGTTGCGCTGCTCTGTGCGCTGCGTGACATGTGTCACGCGCTGGGGCATTTGCGCCAAACAGAATAAAGATTTTAAAGAAATCTTTCTGTTCTTGTTAAAACAAGAAGATTTACTTCTGTAAAATAGAAGCCCTTGGATCAAAGATCCAACGGTGGGAAAAATTCCCCAAATCACTCAGAAAATGATCTCTTTAACAAATTTAACTAATTTATGGGCACTATAAAAAGGACCCTAGGCCTCAATTCAAAGGCATCAACATTTTCTAAAAAAAAAAGAAGGGAAAGAGAACTCTAAAGAACTCCTCAAGAACAAAAAGGTAAAAACCTTTAGAAGGAAGAGAAAGTTCTCTTATGAACATATCATATATCTAAAAACAAGATCAATGATATTTAATAAAAATAAAAATAAAATAAAATAATAATAAAATAGTGCTTTGCACTTTTATGAACCTTTGGTTCTTTGAGATAAGAAAAACAAGAAAAACTTATCTTTTCTTTGATCTAAATTAGATCAAGAAATCAAATAGTGCTTTGCACTTCTGTTCTTGAATCTAAAAGATTCTTAGTGCTTTGCACTGCCAAACTGCGCTGTTGCGCTTTTGGGAGAGCGCCACGTGTCAGCTACAGAACAACTTGCGCTACGCGCTTTTGAAATAGAGCTTTGCTATCTGGAATTGGTGCAACTCACCAAGGTACGCCACGTGTCAGCAGCGTAAGCGCAGCGCACTAACACAGCGCACTGCACTTGTATGACACGTGTCGTCATCACAAGCGCTTGCGCTCCCTGATTGGCGCAAAGCGTCTGACAAATGCAATGCATTTCCTAAAGGGCCAGGCCCAAATCAAAAAGACCAACATGCCAAAATAAATTGCAAAGAAATAAAAAAAAAGAGGAGAGCCCAAACAAAATGGATGCTCTGCATCATTTATAAAAGGGCAGAGCCCAGTCCAAATAAAAATAGAAAATAATGCAATGCATTATTTTAAAAATGGGCCAAGCCCTGGCACAGGTCTAACAGACCAACAACAAATAAAATGTTGAACATTTTCAAATGGACTTAGCCCAATTTTGGCCGTAAGTCCTCAAATTAAATTGACTGAGCAAGATTGCTCTCTTAAATCAATTTACCTCCGGTTCGAGGGTACATCTCCGAACTCCTTTGACACTTCTCGTTGTAATCCTTCAACGACGTCAAAGAGGCGACGGGTCCCAACGACCACACATCGATACGGACTGCGGGGTCCTTAAACTCGTGGACCGAAATGTCCTTAAACTAATATTGGACCGAAACGTTCTTAAACTAATATTGGACCGAAACGTCCTTAAACTAATGATGGACCACTACGTCCTTAAACTGGCGATGGACCGAAACGTTCTTAAACTAATAATGGACCACCACGTCCCTAAACTGGAATATGGACCACCACGTCCCTAAACTGGAGCAATAGAGCCCCCAAATGCTCTTTTGCCGGATCTAAACGATCCCGTTTAAGTTGATCTTAGCCCCCAAACACGGCTAACGTATCCTTAAACATTCAAATGGACTATAAAAATCCAAATTGACTTTGGTTCAAGGGTACATCTCCGAACTCCTTTGACACTTCTCGTTGTAATCCTTCAACAACGTCAGAGAGGCGACGGGTCCCAACGACCACACATCGATACGGACTGCGGGGTTCTTAAACTCGTGGACCGAAATGTCCTTAAACTAATATTGGACCGAAACGTCCTTAAACTAATATTGGACCGAAACGTCCTTAAACTAATGATGGACCACTACGTCCTTAAACTGGCGATGGACCGAAACGTCCTTAAACTAATAATGGACCACCACGTCCCTAAACTGGAATATGGACCACCACGTCCCTAAACTGGAGCAATAGAGCCCCCAAATGCTCTTTTGTCGGATCTAAACGATCCCGTATAAGTTGATCTTAGCCCCCAAACACGGCTAACGTATCCTTAAACATTAAAATCCAAATTGACTTTGGTTCAAGGGTACATCTCTGAACTCCTCTGACGGTTATCGTTGTAATCCTTCAACGACGTCAGAGAGGTGATGAATCCCGACGGCCATATATTAAATGGACCATCACGTTAAGTTGATCTTGGTCTTAAATCAGACTAACGTATCCTTAACGAACGTTTAAGTTGATCTTAGCCTCAATACGGCTAACGTATCCTTAAACTAAAAACACCAAACCCAAATTTAAGTAAATACGGATTTGGACTAATCTACGTCTTACGGGCGACGGCATTACTTAGTCTCCATATACAATCCACGGGCAACCACAAACAAAACAAACACCCACGACACGAAGTGAAATTCTGGAGAAGGAGAAAGTTGTTACCGCAATGCGGTAGCGTAATTAACTGCAGGGGCTTGCGCCTGCAGGGAAGAGCGTCCCCACAATCAAAAACCCCTCAAGCAAGGGGGAATCTGACGAAGTCTGCTACATCGGCCGCATCCGTCTAAACCTCCTATACACGGTGCCATAAATCAACTTGGCATCTTCGGAGAGGTAGACGGATAAAACCATATAGCATCTGCCCCGAATCCCAGGCCAGACGTCCTCAGCGTCATCGGCCGCCGTTCGGAGGGGAACAGATTCTGGCACGCCCGGTGGGACCTTTTCCTCTTTCTACTCCACATTTCGTGTGTCGTCTTCGCGAACCAATCGCGGTTTGTTAACGGTTGCCTTTGGATTTCAAGTTACTAAGATTTGGTCTTTTTCCTGGCGCAGAACTCAAGTATCAATGGCCTCTAACTGCACCAATTGCTCGAAATGCCACTGCAAAGGACGCTCCACCTCACCAGGAGGTGTAGCATATGGGCCCCAAGCGGCTTCCTTCATCGCTCTACCGGTAGAACAGGTGGCCCAGGCCACCACCGGCCTATTTTTCGGGACCATGATCCCGCCTTCAAGCTTCTCTATGCCTATACCTGCACCGGAAGTGAACAAGAAGTCGGTCTTCGATCGGCTCACTGCTACGACGGCCCCTGTCAACGAGTCGTCCATTACCAAGCCAACAGCCTCTGTCTTTGCTAGGCTGGATCAAAACTCTGAGGGGCCCACCAAGAAGCCTGTGAATCCCAAGGTGGCTGTCCCAAGGAAGCCAATAGCCGCTACTCCAGAAGTCGTCAAGGCGGCTTCCCCTGTCAAAGAGTCAGTCTTTTCAAGACTGACGATTCCTGCTCCTGCCCCTGCCCGAGGATCTGTCTTCGACAGGTTAAATATCATCCCTCAAAGGACAACCTCAGTTTTTGAGAGGTTAACACCAGCGACGCCTCATTCAGACAGGGGGCAAAAAGAAGCTGTCTGTATCTCCGAGCCAGTCCCAACGGCTCGTCATGCTCGACGTCGCCATTGGCGACGAGTGAGGAAGGCAGGGGGTAACTCCCCCTCAGGGCTAACTCCACCGCTCCAGAGGTGGAAGTCAACGCTGCTGTTCCAACTGGAAACAGTTTTGAACTGCTGAGGAGGGTACGTAAGAACTCTCCAACCGCTACATTGAAAAGATCTCCTCCACCCGCAGAGAGAGTTCCGGAAACGAAGCAAGAACAGCCCCCTCAACGGCTGTCCTAAAAAATATACAAGGTTTGGCGTAGGGTTCAAGACTCCGTGATTGACCCGGGTTATTCTCGTCAACAGAAGAAGGCGAAGGTGCAAAAAGAAAAGGACCGTCCTATTAAACAACAGAGGACAACAATCACCAAGATGCCCATTGCATCGGCCCCCTCCACTTCAACGGCCCACAAAAGAAGAAGGCCGGAGAAAACCCCCGCGCCCGCGGCAAATGCCAAAGGTGGTGAGCCTAAACGCCCTAAGTCCGGGGGCATGATAGTTCATACAGTTTATGTGGCATCGAGAAAGGAGGATAGCCGCATATCAACAGGTCATAGACCGCACACGAGGTCAGTGACCAAGGCTCAGGAGCAGCAGCAGAAGCTCCAAGAAATGATGAACGCTATGGCCGCACTTACAGGGCCAAAAGAAAACCCTGAAACGTCCTCGGATGAACGCCAAGAGGAAGAAACCGACGCCGAATTCCTTCGTCGGATATTGGAGAAGAAGGACAAAGAGGCTGCTGAACAAGCAGCCAACATACAGCGTATGGGCCTCCTCTTCCAAGACATGATAGGGATGATGATACAGCAAGATCCTCCGACCGAAGAGCCCCCGATTGTCCTTGGAGATGATAGGGGAGAGACATCAAATCCTCTACCAGCTCTGTCGACGGCTAAAGAAGATACAATCTCTAAAGCTGATTTGGACGAGTACATAGCCCAATAAATACGGGTTCATCATGCGACCGAAGCAGCTGGCCAGGTCGTAAAAACAGGACGGCCATATCCAAGTTGGTACGATCAAATCAAGTACCCACCCGGTTACACAATTCCCAAGTTCCATGTCTACAAGGGAACGGGCAATCCTCACCAACTTGTTGCCCAGTTCATGGCACTCTGCGGCAACACCGGTGGTGATGACAAGCTTTTACTTCGCCAGTTTGTTGGAAGTTTATCGGATACGGCGTTCGAGTGGTACTCTGAGCTCCCGAACGACTCTATCAAAACCTTCGCGGAAATGGAGCTGTTGTTTACTCAGTGTTTTGCAAGCGCCAGTGAACGTACCCCGATGACAGCACTGATTAACGCCAGGGTAAATCCAGGCGAGACATGGGTTCAATACGCTATACGATGGCGGAACTTATGGTCGAAGTGCGATCAGCGCATTGAAGAAGCTCCCGCGGTGGGTAAGTTTGTAGGAACCCTTGATCCACAAGCAACCATCTCGCAATTTATGATGTTTTTCAAGCCGACTACCTTCCAGGCTTTGATTGACAAGCTAACATAGATGGATCAGATAGGCCATAAACCTCCTCTTCCAAAGCCGGACTCCCGAAATGACAAAGGGAAGGGAAAAGTGATCGTCGTCGCTAATGCTCAACAACAACCGAGCAACTCGAAGCCGGTCATGTGTCAAAATAATATGCGCCCGTACGTAGACCTTGAGGAGAGACTAGGGCGACCTTACTCGTTTCCCCGCAATAAAACGAGAAGGTTATTCGAGCTGGCATTACGCAACAGACTCATAAATCTGCCGGATCCAAAACGTCCGTTGCAACCAAGTGACGTCAACGAGCCCAACTACTGTCCTTATCATCGAGTACTAGGCCATCCGATCGAAGATTGCTACGTTTTCAAAAATTGGCTTGAAAACCAGTACCGACAGAGCAAGTTCGCGTTATCTGACAAATGAAAGGTGAATCCCCCGCAGCCTCACACCTCTAAGGGGACGAATACGCCGAGGGCAATATGCTCCGTCGTTGAAGAAGCTCCTTGGGAGGTTTTATTATCAGCCAAGACAAAGAGGATGCTGAACGAACTTCAGACATGTCCAGCGATTAGGTGGAAGAACCCGTTGGAACCGCAGGTCATTGAGGGGATGTTGAAGCCACGTCCAACTCCAAAGACCGATGGTGGTGGCTCAAGCACTCGCAACCAGCCGTCAAAATCCTCGAAGAAGAAGAAAAAGAAGTCAAAGAAGCCCGTGAAGCCTGGCGACAAGCGCACGGACCTGCAAAAACAAATTGACGCGCTGGAGGAATACAACCAGAAGGCACGGACTCCCATTACATTCTAAGAGTTTCTCAACCACGTCTTTCAAGAGGAAGGTGAGGGAGAAAGTTCGTCAGATGAATCTGAAGAATGCGTGGCGAGCTGTCATATGATTTCCCATTCGTTCACGAACGATGAGGAGACTTCTTGTACTGAAACGCTGGGGGCAGACCCTGAATCAAAAATTCTGGGGCCATCAGATGAGGAAATTGACGCATTCCTCAACGAAGCTCGATTAAAAAGCAGAGCTGATCGGGAGCGCGAGGAGGTTATATTCGAAAGGGCTAAACGCCAGCGCCTTGACGAAAGAATTGAGATACTCCCGCTGGAGCGAAGTACACCCACTGCGGACAAAAGCCAATTCAAGATGAGGAAAAAGTTTGCTAAGGCCATATCAATAGGCATGAAGCTACCATCCTCTGAAGGAAACATCACCGGTGAAGTGGAAACGCACCCTTCCTATTGATTATATCATCAGAAGGTTTCACACCCCACTCAAGAGTGCAAAGCTTTTGATAGATGGTGGCAAGGATATGTTGCTCATCGACAACACTTTAAGCGAGAAAAACGCAAAACTCGTCGGGAGCAAAGAAATACGACCGAAGGGCTTAAAAGAACTGCTGGCGATTGTTGCATGGTTAACACCGGTGGATCACAAGTGCCTACATTCGGGAGCGATTTTGATGAAGAGCTGGAACTTGCCCCTCTCTTTAAAGAATCCACTCCGGGAAAAGAAGAAGAGCCGAAGGTCTGCGAAAATATCCGGCTACGTAATCGCACGCTGCCCGAAAAGAACCTCGGACCATCGAACAGAAAAATAAAAGGAAAGAAAAGGCCCCTGAAGATATCGTCTTAGATGACCAAGTGGTGGAAGAGCTAGCTGCCAAAGACCCGCCAAAGAAGAATAAGGTGGATTACAACGTCTTAGCACATCTGAGGAAGCTGCCCTCACAGCTCAGCATTCTTGATGCCCTTTTGCTATCAAAAGAGGCGAGAGATTCGTTGATTAAGGCACTCCAAGATCCAGAACAATTCCAAGCATGCCTGGCCGAGGAAAAGATGAAGGATGAATTGGAGGAAGTGCACACGGCCGATGTCACTTTCGGCGACGAGGACCTTCTCCTTGGGACGTGCGAACACAATCGCCCCCTCTATGTCTCAGGATACTGCCACGATATTAAGATAGGCAAAATCCTGATCGACAATGGATCCTCCGTTAATCTCCTCAACGTGCGGGTGTTAAAAGAAATCTGCATGAGCGTCCAGCACCTTGCTCGGGATAAGATCACCATCTCCGGGTTCGACTCCCAATCATCAAAGACTCTTGGATCTGTGATACTGACGCTACGCTTTGGGCTGCTCGTCACGGACATTAAATTCCACGTCATAGATGCTAAGACATGCTACAACGCTTTGCTCGGCCGACCATGGTTACACGAGTACAACATCATCCCTTCTACACAACATCAGTGTATGAAGTATTTTAAGGATGGTTTCGAGTATACCGTGACGGGAGAACTGAACCTGTTCTCTGTGAACAAGGTCCGCAAATATGAAGATACCAAATACTTCTTACCGGATTTCGAAGACACGGAGAAGTGTCACAAGCTAGAGAACAAAGCTAACGCCACCATCCCTGTCTTCGGCAGTGATACCGAGGAGGAAGAGGAGATAGTTTGTTCGGGTCCGTCCCAACACAACAAGCCAGGACCGTCCACTCCTATGTTGGTCTTTGATAGCGACTCGGAAGATGAGATCCATACTGTATTCTCTGCTCGACCTTCAATACGAACGTCCACTGACGAAGGGCAAAGTCTACAAGTCGCCATAGTGCCGCTTAAACACCATAGAGAACTGGATGCGCTTAATATTTACAATGTAGAAGAGCTGCAAACGTTCTATATCCCTCCCAGGCGAGAGAGCGAGAAAGCAATTCTGTTCTACCGCTCTTAAGAAACCAAGGTGGAGAAAGAAATCTGGCATGGCGCGGATCCTACGCTCGACAGGCTTCAGCCTATCCGTCTTCCCAGATATTATACGGAGGGTTTGAAAAAACTGCTGAAACGCCAGGGGATATCCTTCAAGCAGACCGTTCGAAAAGCCAAGTTCTATGACAAAGTCTGGAACGTTCCCGGGACTCAACGCAAACTGCCTAATGGGAGAATGGAAACAAAAGGACTTGGATACATCCTGTCAAAGAAACGAGAGCTACTAAACAGCTGCTATGTCATGTATGACTTCGATGAAGAAGCGGATGCTCAATGGGAGGAAGCTAATCCTGAACCGGTAAAAGTTCCTGATGCAAAAGTGCCCAGTCCGTCGTTCGAAGAACAAATGGACAAGCTTATAAGGGAAGCAGGTCAAAAAGTCCGGGACGACCATAACCGCGAAATGGCCATCTACGAGAAATTCAGAACGCAACGCCTCCTTCAACAGGCCGTGAAAGACGAAAATGCCGCTCCTTGTCAACCCGTTATAAAGAAGGCTCGGCGCAAAAGCAGAAATAAGTCGAAAGGCCAAAAAGGCGCTCAACAGCAACAAAGCAGGGCTAAGAAGCCACGCAAACGGGAGTCGAGCGTTATTGATCCATCCCTCATGAAGAAAATGAGTCGAGCATACTCTTTTCCTCGCAATAAGATGAAGAGGATACTTGACTTTGCTCTAAAACATCAAATGCTTACACTGCCGGAGTCTAAATACCCCGAACAAGCATGCGAAGTCTCTCATCCGGACTATTGCCCTTATCACCGAGTGATAGAGCACCCTCTCGAGGACTGCTTCACCTTCAAGAATTGGGTTGAAGATCAGTATCAGCTTGGTAAGTTCGCTCTGTCTGACAACTGGAGGGTAGCACCGCCACTAAAGCACGAGCCCAAGGCCACGAAAGAAGAACCGGTTCCACATTGGGATTGGAAACGAATTCGCACCTGTCACATGATTACAATATTAAAAGAAGAGCCCGAGGACATGGATGACCTTCCCTGGTGCTTCGAAAACAGCAACGACGAGGTAATCTCAGAATTTCCACCAGCGCCAAAAGAACTGGAGGATGGCATACATACTACTGTAGATAACCTCAAGAAGATTGAGTTGGGATCGGCAGACGATCCGCGACCGACATTCATCAGCGAGCTACTATCTGAAGAAAGGGTGGCTGCGTTAAAGGACGTGCTTCTACAGCATAGAGATTGCTTCGCGTGGAACTATTCCGAAATGCCGGGACTAGATCCAGAAATTGCTGTACACAGATTGGCGATATCCCCGGACATCAAGCCAGTCAAACAGGCGCCGAGGAGAATGCGGCTCGAGCTTGAGGTGAGCATCAATGCTGAGGTCAAGAAACTGATCGACTCTGGCTTCATCCAGGAAGTTCAATACCCTGAATGGATTGCCAACATCATCCCGGTGATAAAGAAAAATGGGACAGTGCGCATATGCGTGGATTTCCGGGATCTCAATAAAGCCTGCCCGAAAGACGATTTCCCAGTGCCAGTCACCTAATTGATGATAGACAACACGTCCACTCATGAGGTTTTCTCCTTTATGGACGGCTCATCGGGGTATAATCAGATAAAAATGCATACCGAAGACCAGAAGCACACAGCTTTCCGGACCCCTTTGGGAATATTCTGTTATAAAGTGATGCCCTTCGGATTAAAGAACGCCGGTGCTACTTATCAGAGAGCCATGACGCAGATCTTTGATGACCTTATACACGAAATCGTCGAATGCTATATCGACGATCTCGTGGTTAAAAGCAAATCATACGAAGAACATCTCGAGCATTTGAAGACCGTGTTTCAACGCCTTCGACAATACAACTTGAAGATGAACCCCCTCAAGTGTGCGTTCGGAGTTTCCTCGGGCAAATTCCTGGGATTCATCGTCCAACACCGAGGTATTGAGATAGATCCGTCAAAGATCAAGGCGATCATGGAAATGCCTTCGCCTAGAACTCTCAAACAGCTACGGTCTCTCCAGGGGAAGCTCGCGTATATACGACGATTTATAGCCAACCTTTCAGGAAAGTGCCGTCCTTACAGCCACCTGATGAAGAAGGGAACCCCGTTCGTCTGGGACCAAAAATGCCAAAGCGCGCTAGACGAGATCAAGCAATACCTGCAGAACCCGCCGGTGTTGGCTGCTCCGGTCAAGGGAAAACCCCTCATTCTTTATACAACCGCCCGCGAAGGTTCCTTAGGCGCATTATGGGCGCAAGAGAATGACCAAGGAAAAGAAAGAGCTCTCTATTACTTGAGTCGAGTTCTTCTGGGGGAAGAAAGCAACTACTCTCCCATTGAAAAACACTGCCTGGCGTTGATCTTCGCGATAACAAAGCTCAGGCACTATGCATTGGCGCATGAGGTCCGTCTCATTTCAAAGGTGGACCCCCTTAAATACTTGATGTCGAAGGCCATGTTGACGGGACGACTCGCTAAATGGGCCCTACTCTTGATGGAGTTCTCGATAACATATCAACCTCTCAAGGTAGTGAAAGGCCAGGCCATCGCCGACTTCCTCGCTGAGCACCCGATATCTGCCGATTCTCTTCTGAATTGCGATTTGCCAGACGAACATACGTTTGACGCGATCGACGGTGGTGATACCCGATAGGAGCTCTATTTCGATGGAGCATCTTCCATGAAAAAGCGCAAACAAAGTACCCCTATAATCAAATCGGGAGTAGGCCTCATCTTCGTAACTCCATAAGGAGGGATTATGCGCTTCGCCTTCTTCTTAACAGAGCCGAGGACAAATAACGAAGCTGAATACGAAACTTTGATAGCAGGCCTTGAGATCGCCATTGACATGGGAATTGGAGACCTCCTCATATACGGGGATTCTCAGCTGGTCGTTAGTCAAGTAAACCGCGACTACCAAACGTGCAAGCCAGAACTGGTGAAGTACGGCGAAAAGTGCAACAACTATTGACCCAAATTCCCTCCTATACTTTGGAGAACATACCGCGTGCGGAAAACAGCAAAGCGGACGCATTGGCCAAACTTGCTAAAGAACTGGCCGACGAGAACCTCGATGACGTTAGAATCATGGTACAAAGCCGTCGAGTGCTTGCCCCAGCAGAAATATCTCCGGAATCATCCGAAGAAAAAGGAGCGAACGAGCAGACTACCCTACAAGTAAAAGAATGGGAAAATACCGAGGATTGGACAAAAGTCTTCATAGATTACTTTAAATCCCACCGAATGCCTGAAGAAGCGTCCGCAAGACATCAGCTCATGAAACGAGCTCTGTCTTTCGCCTTCGTCAATGATACTCTGTACAAGAGATCGTTTGATTCTCCGTGGTTGAGATGCCTGGGACCTGACGAAGCAAAAAGAGTCATTCAGGAAGTTCACGACGGACTCTGCGGTTCTCACCAAGCGGGCCCAAAGATGAAGTGGAAGATAAAACGGATGGGCTACTACTGGCCCACGATGATCCAGGACTGCCTCGAATATGCGAAGCAATGCCACTCATGCCAAATCCATAGGGACTTCATCCACCAGCATCCAAATCCACTACATCCGACGGTGGCTAGCTGGCCATTTGAAATATGGGGGACTGATATAGTCGGCCCCATCGAACCAGCATCGTCTAGAGGACATCGGTTCATCCTGGCAACGACTGACTACTTCTCCAAATGGGCAGAAGCAGTACCACTGAGGGAAGTTAAGACGGAGAATATCCTCCATTTCTTCAAGACGCATGTCATATATCGGTTTGGAACTCCGCGACGGATCATCTCCGATAACGGGCCAGCTTACAGAAGCCATAAGATCAGTCGCTTTGCACAGCAGCACAATATAGACTGGAGATATTCCTCGGTTTATAATCCGCGAGCTAATGGTCTAGCTGAGGCCTTCAACAAGACCTTGACGAAGATCATAAAGAAAACGGTGTCCCGAAATAAGAAAGACTGGCACGAGAGACTGCAAGAGGCTCTTTGGGCGTATCGAACTACGTTCAAGACGACCACGAACACAACGCCGTACGCTTTGGTATTTGGGACGGAAGCAGTGCTCCCCCTCGAGATAGAGTTACCCTCTCTACGAGTGGCAGTCCACTACGAGCTGACGGATGAAGAAAATGCTTACCTTCGGCTTGAGGAGCTTGACGCCCTTGATGAAGCCCGGCTCATAGCATAGCAAAATCTGGAAGCTTATAAAGCAAAGACGTGCTCTTATGAAAGATTGGCCCGACCGAGGACATTCCGCCAAGGCGAACTTGTGCTAATGGTCAAAAGGCTTATGATTCCCAATCGCGCCAAGCGAGGAAAATTCGAACCAAACTATGAAGGCCCGTACATCATAGATAAGGTCTACCAGGGTGGGGCCTATCTACTCATGGATATGCACGGTGAAAGGCCTTTCAGGCCAATAAACGGTCGCTTCCTAAAGAGATACTACGCTTAATGAGCCACAGCCTAGGTCAATGATAGATGACGACGACTATGTCCGCTCGCTATCTTCCTAAGCTCAAACTCTATCAGCAGTAACCAGCCTTCTCAATGACGGACCGAAACGTCCTTAAACTAATAGCAGACCGAAACGTCTTTAAACTACTACCGCAGCATCTTTAGGCTAACAAGATATAAAAAAAATATATAAAAAAATAAAATAAAAAAAAACGGTATGTCCATAAGCAAAAAGGGCACGGATGAAAACCCGAAAGGGCTCCGTGAGTAAAAACAGCAGGGCTACCGACGAGTGTTCGTGAAAACCTGAAAGGGCGCGACCTCGTAAAATATATATATATATATATATATATATAAATAAAAAGAATAAAAAAACGGTATGTCCATAAGCAAAACGGGCACAGATGAAAACCCGAAAGGGCTCCGTGAGTAAAAACAGCAGGGCTACCGGCGAGTGTTTGTGAAAACCCGAAAGGGCGCAACCTCGTTAAAGAACACTTACAAGATCCTCTCGACCTTGTAAGGAGAAACCACCCGTGTGAGATCCTTACGACTCACAAGGGAGCAACACACTTAGGGATCCCCACGATTCCTAAGGAGAAAATACACTTGCGAGATCCTCACGACTCGTAAGGAGAACTCTCTTATGGGACCCTCACGGCTCATAAGAGTTGAAAGTCTTAAGTTACAGAGACCTAAACCTGTGCTTAAGCAACTCCCACGACTTTCTATATTGCCTTACAAGTGGCTCAATACTGACCCTTGTATGCAATCCACGGGCGCGAATAAGCATTTTCCCTAACCAAGTCCCATCTGTGACTGGGGATATATGCACATGATGAACAACCCTTATAAGTCCTCTCGACTTATAAGGAGAAAACCCTCTTGTAGGATCCTTACGACTTACAGAGGAACATACACTTAGGAATCCTCATGATTCCTAAGGAGAAAATACACCTACAAGATCCTCACGACTTGTAGGGAGAAATACCTTTGTGAGACCCTTACGGCTTATGAAGTTAAAAGCCTTAGACGACAGGACCCTAACCCTGGTCGCTAAGCCACCTTTGTTCAACATCGACAGAGGCAGATGATGATTCGCTCCTGACAATATTCCAGTTGTAGCGGTGCTGATGCCGAAATCGGTGTTTAATTTCAGGTTTACGGCGAAAGCCAGTAGGCCGCTCGTGCATATGAAATAGCCGAAATGATGGGGCAACTCGTAATAAAAAGCAGCGAGTAAAAATGAAATAAACAGCTGAAATGATTGGGCACCGCGAAAAATAGCCGAAATGATTGGGCAATCACGACCTTCGCGATATAAAAGCTGAAATGATAAAGCATCGCGGAAATAAAACAAAAAAAAGGAAGATGATAAAACTTTGGCCCTACAGTTAAGATCACATCGATCCCTGTATACAATCCAAGGGCGTAAACAAACAAGAGGGAACCATACTTTCCCAACAGGATCCGCCAGAAGACGAGGCCAAATCTCGACGGTTCAATCCAACTCCGAAGAAACCAGTGTCTTCAGCAAATTCCTCGACTCATGGATACAAACACTCCTTGACGAGAGCCTCCTAATCCGCGTCGACTCGCAGAGCCACCAGTGCCTCCGTGGGAAATTCTCGACTCATTTCAAACCCCAAGGAAACAAACAATTCTTGGCGCTAGGGAAACAAATAATCCCTAGCAAATTTCTCGACTCACGGATACAAACACTCCTTGACGAGAGCCTTCTGATCCGCGTCGACTCGCAGAGCCGCCAGTGCCTCCGTGGGAAATTCTCGACTCGTTTCAAACCCCAAGGAAACAAATAATCCTTGGCGCTTGGGAAACAAATAATCCCTAGCAAATTCCTCGACTCACGGATACAAACACTCCTTGACGAGAGTCTTCTGATCCGCGTCGACTCGCAGAGCCGCCAGTGCCTCCGTGGGAAATTCTCGATTCGTTTCAAACCCCAAGGAAACAAATAATCCTTGGTGCTTGGGAAACAGATAATCCTTAGCAAATTTCTCGACTCACGGATACAAACACTCCTTGACGAGAGCCTCCTGATTCGTGTCGGCTCGCAGAGAAACCAGTGTCTCCGCGGGAAATTCCCGATTCGTCTCAACTTGCAAGATGAAGACTCAGGCAGCAGGGACTAAAAAACTTGCTTCCTGAACAATGGGACCCTGCAAGTCGATCCAAAAAGGTCTCTTGCATACTATTCACGGGTCTCACTCTCCAAAGTCGAATCTCGACAAGGAAGGAAACAACCGCTTACGGGCCCTCTCGACTCGTAAAAGGGAAAAATTCTCTTACAGGATCCTTACGACTTATAAGAGAAAACCACACATAGGAGTCCTCACAATTCCTAAGGAGAAAAACCCACCTACGAGATCCTCTCGATCCGTAGGGAGAAAAATCTCTACGAGACCCTCATGGCTCATAGAGTTGAAAAGTCTTAGACAGCAGATCTGAACCTGCGGCCTAAGCCATCGCTATTTTCTTAAGAAAGTCAATATGCGTGCTCTATTGTCTGTTGACCATGTTTACTAAGGTGGCATGCTGATGATAAAAGAAAGAAAAAGCAAGGAAATAGCACAAGACATTACAAAAAAATGTGTATCTTTTATTCATAAACTTGATTGAGTACATGATACATTGTGCTAAAGAATAAAATATATATATATATACATTTTTTTTATTTACAAGTACAAACGATACAAAGACGGATAGCTACTGAGGAGGAAGTGTCTTTAACAAATCCGCAAGCCGCTCTCGCACTTCCTTCAGCGCCTCCTCCTGAGTGGCTGCCGCGGCCACCTCCGCTTCCACCTGGGCTCGCTGCTGCAAGAAGGATGAAAGTTGCTCCTCCGCCGCCTTCTGGGCTGCTTCCTGGCTGGGTGCATCTCGCTCGATAATGTCAAGCTGTTGCCTCAATGAAAACCCTTCGGAAAGACATTGCAGAAGGCCCTCAAAGACAACCTTCAACCGTGCAGCATTGGCCTCCACCCGAGCATACAGTTGGGCAGACTTGCTCGAAGTCTCACCGCGCTCCTTACGCCTTGAAATGACTTCTTGTTCGAGATGGCGGAAGTAAGAAGCGCTCTGCTCAATCCACGCTGCTCTTTGATTGCTGGCGGCCAAGGTCTCGGGAGCGGGACACAGCGACTCCAACTGATGCAGGCGGGCCTCGATATCTCTGCAATGGTTAACCCAAGAGGCGATGATACCCTCGTCATGAAAGTTCACGAGTATCACCAGCATCGGGTTAACCGCTGTAGCGAAATCCGCAGCAGAAGTAGGGGTCTTGACGTCGAGCTCCTCAATGTAGTCGCTCAACATACGCAAGCTGTTCGCGGCGCCTTTCGAAGATGGACGTCTCAGGTAAGGACCTGCTGGCATTGTGATGCGAGATTCGAAGGGCGCCGAGACCGGAACGACAGCTGAAAAGAAACAAGATGTGATCAGATAACAGTTCAGGAAATAAAAAAGGGGGAGTTATCAATGTGATAGTCGCTGTACCAGCTGAGGCAGGTGGCAAGGCCGGAAGGGTCGGCGGTGCAGCCGATCCTTCATCCCCTCCTTCGATTTGTAGCACTGCAGTCGAGATGAGAAAAAAGGGTTTAGAAGTAATTCCATCAATGAAGAAAGAAGGATATCAATGGAAATCATACTCACCAACGCCACCAGAGGAAGAAGCGAGTTCGGATGGGAAAGAGAAGTGTGGGAGCAATATCTGATAAAGATGGTCAAAAAGCACTCCTGAAAGACATGACAGTATGACTTTAGTACACAAATTATACGTCTGAAAAGTGAGATCAATAAATTGCAAACCCATACCTTCCAACATCTTCGAGGGTATGAGAGAGGGTTGAGAGGTGACCACCGCTAAGGCAGTCGTTGAAGGCGTTCCTTCGAGCAGTGGGGCATCGGCACTGGCTGCACCTGCGTTACGAAAAGGTGAACTTGTCAGAAAGGATTGTGAGGTAAAGAAAGACAGAAACCTGGGATTTACCTGATGAGCTACCGGCTGAAACGGAGGCGACTCCCTCTTCTATTGACATGAGGCCACCGCCCGTGGCCTCATCACCCGACTCGATGGGGACCGTCGTCGTGCTCGCGCGGCCAGGAGACGGCGGAAGATCGTAGACGGGGAGGGCAATAATCGGAGCATTACCAGACTCTTGGGAGAGAGCGGCTGACTCTTTCCTGAGAGTCATGCTCATCTCACCTGCTACTTCTTCGGGCTCCGCGATCTCCATCAGCTCATCCGCCGTCACCACAAGGTCACCGGCCTCAAGCGCCTCGTCCGCCACTACCCTAGGCTCGGTCATGATGATCATTTCATCTGCCGTCACTTCAGGCTCGACATCAATGACCTTCTCGGCTACAGACCCCCCAACCTCCACTTCAGGCTCCAAAGCCTCAGCAACGTTGCCCACCGTCGGCTCGGGTTCGGTAGGTGCCGCTTCCTCTGCTTCCTTGGGTTCAACGGTCTCCGCCTCCCCCTCGGTCGGACTTGGCCCTGCAAGATAAAATATATAAGAACCGACAACTTTATGAGTTTTATGACGAAATTCTGAAAGAAGTATTACCTGAGGTAAACTTGTCGTTAGATTCTCTATTGGCATGGATCGCCTGTCTATGAGCTGTAGACAGGGCGACCGAGGACTCTTCTGACGGAGTATCGGCTCGAGGAACGGTGCTGGGGCCCGCTCCAATGGCCAAAGCAGCCCTGCGTGCCTTTGCTTCGCGCCTCGATCGCTTCCGTTCCTCTCGGGCTGTCGCGATGGACCTCTGTGACGCTTCCTTCAAGGCGTCGTCATCCTCGTTCAGAGATGCCTCCAGAGCCTTTAAGGCATCTCTCATCGGCTCTTCAATACGAACCTCCTGCGGTGGCCCAGAGGAAGCGGGAACATCGGCAGCTGGCGGAACATCTGCGTCGCTTGATGGGAACGGCATTGAGGTTTCTGCAATAAAAAGGGAGAGGTTAGATCGACCATAACACAAGGGAGATGGAAACTTGATGAATTGAAACTTACTAAGGCCCACGGACGCTCTAAGACATTCCTCCTCCTGGAAAGTCTTCAAAGAAGCGGCAATGGCTTCTTCATCAGTGATGCCTGTTGGAAGAAAGGAAAGAAAAGCGTTAGTCAAAGGCAATGAGGAGGATGTGTTACGATAAAGAAAATGCGATTAGTAGTTACCTGATTGTGCAAGCTTAGCCAGCAACGCGTCACGCTTTGCCAACCACGCTGAAGTTTCGAGAGCGGCCTCCAAGTCTGTATCGTCCGGCGGCAGCATGATTAATCCCTCGTTAGTCCCATATTCGATTAGGCCCTCGGCGTAGGGAGCATGGGGTTCCTGACCGAATACGATATCTGCAGCGAAGAGCGATTTCTTTTTCTTCTGCCCTCCGACCCTAGGCTCACGTGGGATCGACTTTCGCTTAGCAGCCACCTTGGGACAACGGGTCCCGATGTCCGCACCCACACCAGACTCCGGCGAAGATACAACCACTGTCTCCACTGGAGCACAGGGTGCGGGAGGTGCATCTGTGATATCAGGGAGCGGCAATCCACGTGGAGGACTTTGCGCACGCGATGGTCTGCCCCGGCATCTTTTAGAGGAGGAACCACCGGGGTCCTTGGCACTAAGGGAGCGTTACGGTTGGTGCTGGGAGGTGCACCTTTACGGTCGATCAACACTCGCCTCTCTTCCTTTATAACGGCCCCCGTCGCATGATTGTACCACTCTTTATATACATTAAGGAGTCGTGGAGCGCAGGCCGGCACACTGATAAAAAAACGAGAACCCGTGTTCAGACGCATGAAGTGATGTAACGCGTTCTCCATCCCTTCTTCATTGGCAGCAGGTTCCAGTAAGAAAGCTTCCAAGGGTACCCCTTGATCGTAGCCCAGTTGTTGGGCGAAACGATGCGGGTTATATCTCATGAAGATTGCCGCACCGCCCTGCCTGAAGACTAGGAAGCCCGGTCTAATAGAATACAAGTGGAGGGTCTCCCGGGCCGTCAAAACTGAAGCTCCATCCTTAAAGGAGTCCTGTAATGGTCGCACCACAGCGGTGGACGCTTTTCCAATGGTTAATACCTTGTCAATGAAGGACATCCTGACTCCAACGGTGTGAGGGTGAAGCAGTAAACCCCTGGCGTTCTGTGGTAAAGGGGTCACGATTGATGCGCCAATCAACTGAATGATGCGAGGGAAACCACACTTATCAAAGAACGAGGGCCTTTTATGCATACCAAAGACACCCTCCGTATGTAGCTCGAGCCATGATACAAAGTAATGCATCGGGAAGACCACGTGTAGTACCCTAGGCTCATTAGCATCCGCTGCTCGGCTGAGGCCATGGTATAAGTGCGCCAAGCCGGCGATCCCAACGGCCACCTTTACCCCGATAGTCATCCGGTGGGCGGGGTAAAAAACAGAGGGCCGCATACGATGAGAGTACATTAGGATCGCAAACCAACTCAGCCACAATCCGAGAAACCCTAAGAAAAAAGCCTCCTCGTCCATCCCGGGGGCCGCAATTTTTGCAAAAGATATAGTCGGGAAGTCCGGAAGGAAAAAACCCTTTTGATCTGTCTCCTTCACCGGCAGGTTATCCAGACCTAGACCGAAAGGGTCATCCAGGGTAGCAAACTTGGCAGCTTCTGATGAGAGGACGCTTGGGCAAAGGAAACGAGCGATGAAATCCTCAAAATTAACTCCTCGACTCCCATGCTCGATAAAAAGAGACTCGTAGATGTTCAACACCTTGATCAGGCTTGGGAATTGGTATTGAACAGCGTTTTCCGGCGTGATCCCCCTTACCACCGGCTTAGCACCGAAGACGTACTCATCTGTCGGGAGCAGCTCTTCATAGTGTTCCCCCATGACTGGTAAGCCGGATACCTCCGTGAACTCCTCCAAAGAGATGGACACTTCCCGATCCATGGCAAGGAAAGTGTGGGTAGGAATATTCCACTGCTCCAGGAAAGCCTTGAACCACCAGGTGGGGAGCGTGGGATACTGGAAGAGAGAGACGTGGACCGCGGTGTACAGTCCTAATCTTATCAACTGCGACTTCTTCGTCGACAGGATATACCGGGCCCACGGCAGATAGCCGATCGGGTGACGGGGGATCAGACCAAGGTTATATGATTGCCCCCAGGGTCATGCTTCACCTTGACAGATACGGTGTCCTAGGATGTCCAAAACCATGGGACGCTGAACCGGTATCGCATCTATGGCGGGATGTAGAAAGCCCTTCGATGTCCAATCCACCAACTCCACGGCATACTGCACCGAGGGTGGGGTAGCATAATGAATCGCCGTGATGGGCTCGGACGGCACTGCGCATGTGAAGCTGCGTCGACCCATAATGATCTGGTTATACCACGACCCCCAAAGGTGGAGACTCTTGTACTCTGGGTCGTATTCTCTAATCATGGCCAAGACTTCACGGTCCAAAGGCGCTTCGGGAAACCCTTCCTCCGAGCGGACGAACGGAAACGAGGTGTCGAGAGACATGATCGCTGCAAAAGAACAATCTAGCCGTTAGTGTTGTAATTCCAACGCTTGGCGTTTAAAAAAAGAAGAAAAATACATTAATCAATTAATTAAATTAAAATTAATTAATTACACCACACAACAGTGCGGCGGGTAGAAGACCGAAGGGGGACCCACAAAATCTGGATGACAATATGTCAGTTAATAAGACAACCTCATCATTGGATGGGATTGTCAGTTGGTCCCCAGGAAAACATTCCCATTAATAAAAAAAAAGAGGGAAGAATCCCTAGAGACAAAGAGAAAATCTTCTCTTTCAGAGCAAAGCTCTGTCACAGAGTGACACTTGTCAAACTCTGGTCCCAGGGAAATAAGATTCCTTAAAAGAGCATAGCTCTATGGTAATAATGGAAAGGTCCATCAGAAAATGTTTACACCTAAAAGAATTAAAAAATTTGGAGTCTTGAAAAATCCATGAAAAACTTATGAAAATTTCTTCATTTTTCAGATCTAAAAGATCTACAGATGATTCAAAGAGCAAAGCTCTGTCCATGGGTTACAACCCATAAACAAGATCTCTGCAGATCTATAAATTTTTGAGAGCAAAGCTCTGTTTATGAAACCCCAATGGGGATCTCTTTAGATCAAAAGATCTGTAAGAGCAAAGCTCTTTAGTTAAAGTTAATTTAAATTAATTTGATTTGAATTAATTTTACCTAAAGTTTCTAACTTTGGAAATGAGCAAAGCTCTAAAATTCTCAAGCAAGAGTAAAGCTCTGGTAATTAAAATCTTGAAGATGGTGAATATTTTTCTAAGGACCATAGGTCCTATTTATAAGGCGCTTGCGCTCCTTCAGCTCACCCCTTAATCCAACGATCAGGAGTTTGCCACCGCTGCACTCACGTGTGCGCCACGTGAGCGCAACGGTGGGGAGCATTTGTTTCCCCAATCAGAGCAAAGCTCTGCTAGAAATTCAAAATTCAAATTTTGAAGCAACGCTTCAAATCCCGGGCGCAACGCGCCACGTGTCAGGCGCAGACGCATCAGCGCGGCGCCCAAGAAGGCGCGCCCAATCAGAGCAAATCTCTATTTTAAGCAAAATTAAAGGAAGCAACGCTTCAGTTGCGCAAGCACTGCGCTGCGCGACACGTGTCAGCGCAGTTGCGCTGCTCTGTGCGCTGCGCGACGCGTGTCACGCGCTGGGGCATTTGCGCCAAACAAAATAAAGATTTTAAAGAAATCTTTCTGTTCTTTTTAAAACAAGAAGATTTTCTTCTGTAAAACAGAAGCCCTTGGATCAAAGATCCAACGGTGGGGAAAATTCCCCAAATCACTCAGAGAAAGATCTCTTTAACAAATTTAACTAATTTATGGGCACTATAAAAAGGACCTTAGGCCTCAATTCAAAGGCATCAACATTTTCTAAAAAAAAAGAAGGGAAAGAGAACTCTGAAGAACTCCTCAAGAACAAAAAGGTAAAAACCTTTAGAAGGAAGAGAAAGTTCTCTTATGAACAGATCATAGATCTAAAAACAAGATCAATGATCTTTAATAAAAATAAAAAAATAAAAAAATAATAATAAAATAGTGCTTTGCACTTTTATGAACCTTTGGTTCTTTGAGATAAGAAAAACAAGAAAAACTTATCTTTTCTTTGATCTAAATTAGATCAAGAAATCAAATAGTGCTTTGCACTTCTGTTCTTGAATCTAAAATGTTCTTAGTGCTTTACACTGCCAAACTGCGCTGTTGCGCTCTTGGGAGAGCACCACGTGTCAGCTACAGAACAACTTGCGCTACGCGCTTTTGAAATAGAGTTTTGCTCTCTGGAATTGGCGCAACTCACCAAGGTACGCCACGTGTCAGCAGCGCAAGCGCAGCGCACTAACGCAGTGCACTGCGCTTGTATGACACGTGTCGCCATCACAAGCACTTGCGCTCCCTGATTGGCGCAAAGCGTCTGACAAATGCAATGCATTTCCTAAAGGGCCAGGCCCAAATCAAAAAGACCAACAGGCCAAAATAAATTGCAAAGCAATAAAAAAAAAGAGGAGAGCCCAAACAAAATTGATGCTCTGCATCATTTATAAAAGGGAAGAGCCCAGTCCAAATAAAAATAGAAAATAATGCAATGCATTATTTTAAAAATGGGCCAAGCCCTGGCACAGGTCTAACAGACTAACAACAAATAAAATGTTGAACATTTTCAACTGGACTTAGCCCAATTTTGGCCGTAAGTCCTCAAATTAAATTGACTGAGCAAGATTGCTCTCTTAAATCAATTTACCTCCGGTTCGAGGGTACATCTCCGAACTCCTTTGACACTTCTCGTTGTAATCCTTCAACGACGTCAGAGAGGCGACGGGTCCCAACGACCACACATCGATACGGACTGCGGGGTCCTTAAACTCGTGGACCGAAATGTCCTTAAACTAATATTGGACCGAAACGTCCTTAAACTAATATTGGACCGAAACGTGCTTAAACTAATGATGGACCACTACGTCCTTAAACTGGCGATGGACCGAAACGTCCTTAAACTAATAATGGACCACCACGTCTCTAAACTGGAATATGGACCACCACGTCCCTAAACTGGAGCAATAAAGCCCCCAAATGCTCTTTTGCCGGATCTAAACGATCCCGTTTAAGTTGATCTTAGCCCCCAAACACGGCTAACGTATCCTTAAACATTCAAATGGACTGTAAAAATCCAAATTGACTTTGGTTCAAGGGTACATCTCCGAACTCCTTTGACACTTCTCGTTGTAATCCTTCAACGACGTCAGAGAGGCGACGGGTCCCAACGACCACACATCGATACGGACTGTGGGGTCCTTAAACTCGTAGACCGAAATGTCCTTAAACTAATATTGGACCGAAACGTCCTTAAACTAATATTGGACCAAAACGTCCTTAAACTAATGATGGACCACTACGTCCTTAAACTGGCGATGGACCGAAACGTCCTTAAACTAATAATGGACCACCACGTCCCTAAACTGGAATATGGACCACCACGTCCCTAAACTGGAGCAATAAAGCCCCCAAATGCTCCTTTGCCGGATCTAAACGATCCCGTTTAAGTTGATCTTAGCCCCAAACACGGCTAACGTATCCTTAAACATTCAAATGGACTGTAAAAATCCAAATTGACTTTGGTTCAAGGGTACATCTCTGAACTCCTATGACACCTATCGTTGTAATCCTTCAACGACGTCAGAGAGGTGATGAATCCCGACGGCCAAATATTAAATGGACCATCAAGTTAAGTTGATCTTGGTCTTAAATCAGACTAACGTATCCTTAACGAACGTTTAAGTTGATCTTAGCCTCAATACGGCTAACGTATCCTTAAACTAAAAATACCAAACCCAAATCTAAGTAAATACGGATTTGGACTAATCCACGTCCTACGGGCGACGGCATTACTTAGTCTCCGTATACAATCCACGGGCAACCACAAACAAAACAAACACCCACGACACGAAGTGAAATTCTGGAGAAGGAGAAAGTTGTTACCGCGATGCGGTAGCGTAATTAACTGCAGGGGCTTGCGCCTGCAGGGAAGAGCGTCCCCACAATAAAAAAACCCCTCAAGCAAGGGGGAATCTGACGAAGTCTGCTACATCGGCCGCATCCGTTTAAACCTCCTATACACGGTGCCATAAATCAACTTGGCATCTTTGGAGAGGTAGACGGATAAAACCATATAGCATCTACCCCGAATCTCAGGCCAGACGTCCTCAGCGTCGTCGGCCGCCGTTCGGAAGGGAACACGCGCTTTCAAGAAAGGTGAATTGGTGTTGGTCCTCAAAAGACCGATTATCCCCAATCGACATGCCAAGGGAAAATTCGAGCCAAACTGGGAAGGACCATATGTCATCGAGAAAGTGTTCGACGGAGGATCCTACCAACTAATAAGTGCCGAGGGAGAAAGGCCCATGCCACCCATCAATGGCCGATATCTCAAGAAATACTACACGTAAATGCTCCAAGTCGCAGGCGAATTGAGCACATCAACCCTACGGTCTGGATCATACATCCTGCAAAACCGTATATAATCCACGGGCGTAAATGACCCCTATCTCTCCCAAATCCTGCCGGTGAGACTACTTTTAAAGTCCCACCAGCGGCAAAAAAAAAAGAAGAAGAAAAATTTAAAAAAAAATAAAAGAAATAAAAAAATAAACGGTATGTCCACAAGCAAAACGGGCACGGATGAAAACCCGAAAGGGCTCCATGAGTAAAAACAGCAGGACTACCGGCGAGTTTATGAAAACCCGAAAGGGCGCAAACTCGTGAAAAGAGATGAATACACTCGCAAAGTCCTCTCGACCTTGTGAGGAGAAAACCCCTGCGTGAGATCCTTACGACTCACAAACGACAAATGATGAGTCGCTCCTGGCGTTTCACTTCAGTGTTAGCGGTGCTGATGCCGACCAAAAACCTAAATCCCAAGTCCTCCCAAGGCTAATGATGAGTTGCTCCTGGCATTATTCCAGTGCAGCAATGCTGATGCCAAACAAGATCCAAATTCCAAGTCCCCAAACGGCGAATGATGAGTCGCTCCTGATACCATATTCCAGTGTAGCGATGCAGACGCCAACCAAAATCCAATTTCTCAAAATTCTCCAGCCCTACGGTGGGTCCCCAAGTTGACCATCGTATACAATCTACGGGCTCAAATAATTCTCATCATACCCATGCCCCACCGTAATCACCAGTTACGCGGCCGGTCTCCGCTTTGGGAATGATGCTCCATTGATAAGACCCACTCATGTGTCCTCACGATATATGAGGAGAACAAACCTTTGTGGGATCCTTACGACTCATAAAGGAAAAACACACTTAGGAGTCCTCACGACTCCTAAGAAGAAAATACACCTGCGGGATCCTTACGACTCGTAGGGAGAAATTGCTTTTATGGGACCCTCACGGCCCATAAAATTGAAAAGCCTTAGGCGATAGGGATCTAAACCTGTCTCCTAAGCCATCGCTCCCCAATCCCCAAATGGCGAATGATGAGTCGCTCCTGGTACCATATTCCAGTGCAGCGATGCAGACGCCAACCAAATTCCAAATCCCATACCCCAACGGTGAATGATGAGTCGCTCCTGGTACCATATTCCAGTGCAGCAATGTAGACGCCGACAAAGTTCCAAAATTTTTCCGGCCCTACGGTCTGGATCACACATCCTGCAAAACCGTATACAATTCACGGGCGTAAAACGATCCCAACCTCTCCCAAGTCCTACCGATGAGACCACATTATTCCAAAATCCTCCTGGGGCAAATGATGAGTTGCTCCTGGTATTATTCCAGTGCAGCAATGCAGATGCCAAACAAAAACCAAAATCCCAAAATCCTCTCAATGACAGATGATGATTCGCTCCTGGTACCATATTCCAGTATAGCGATGCTGATGTCAACACAAATCAAAATCAACAAGTCAACTTCCACTCCGACATCGTAGAAAGCGGAGCAAGTCAGAATCCAATCTCGACACCTCAAGAAGCGGAGCAAGTCAAGTCTACCCCTGACACTGCAAGAAGCAGAGCAAGTCAAATCAAGCACCGACCGTCCAAGTCGCAAAAAGAGCAGAACCGACCGTCCATGTCGCTAAAAGGGCAACACCGACCGTCCAAGTCGCAAAAAGGGCAGAACCGACCGTCCAAGTCGCAAAAAGGGCAGAACCGACCGTCCACGTCGCTAAAATGGCAGTACCGACCGTCCAAGTCGCAAAATGGGCAGCACCGACCGTCCATGTCGCTAAAAGGGCAGCAACGACCGTCCAAGTCGCAAAAAGGGCAGAACCGACCGTCCAAGCCGCAAAAAGGGCAGAACCGACCGTCCACGTCGCTAAAATGGAAATACCGACCGTCCACGTCGCTAAAATGGCAGCACCGACCGTCCACGTCGCTAAAAGGGCAGAACCGACCGTCCAAGTCACAAAAAGGGCAGAACCGACCGTCCAAGTCGCAAAAAGGGCAACACCGACCGTCCATATCGCTAAAATGGCAGCATCGACCATCCAAGTCGCAAAAAGGGCAGAACCGACCGTCCAAGTCGCAAAAATGGCAGCACCGACCGTCCAAGTCGCAAAAAGGGCAGCATCGACCGTCCAAGTCGCTAAAAGGGCAGCATCGACCGTCCAAGTCGCAAAAAGGGCAGCATTGACCGTCCATGTCGTAAAAAGGGCAGCGCAGGATTCCTACAAAGCGGGAACCAGATTACTCCAGGCCAGGTAAACGTCTATCACGGACACTCCGTCTCGGAGACATGTCAAGCAACGACCGTCCATGTCGTAAAAAGGGCAGTGCCAGCTTCCCGAAAAGCGGGAACCAAATCAGGTCGCCTCTAAGTAAAAGAAGATCCATCAATTTCATGCACACGACCCACATATGTGGTGTGCATTTATTGATGGGGGGCAATTTGTTGGGATAAAAATTTACACCCCGGTTGACCAAGTCAAAATCAAAGTCAACCCCAAGCCAAGTGGGCCCAAGCCCAGACCCAGTGGGCCCATGCCCGGGTCGAGCCCGAACATGAAGCGGCCGGCCTCCCCCCATGCCAAGATAAAATTTTGTAATAAATAATTTTGTTGCATTTTATAGGCATAAGCCAAATTTTTGTAAAGCCAATGACTTATGTGTAAAAAGAAATGGCACATGAACCATGGGATAAGCAAAACGCCATTTTGTGAAGCCCAAAGGGCTATGTGTAAAGTGTATAGCCTATAAAGGCAAATATAATGAAATATCTCAACAACTTTTTCTCTCTCCAAAAAAAAGTTTCAGATCTGAGATCTTTCTCCTTCTTCAAGGTTCCAAAACCTTCTTCTTTCTCTTGAATTAAATCAAGAGTTCTACTCTCCTTTTTATAAAACAAATTAGTTTTTTACCACAAAACCTATAGGGAAACTCAAATCTTCCATTAGATCTCAAAAAGGAGTGATTTTTAAAATCCCATATCTCTTGATCTTCAAGATCCAGCTAACAGAGGAGGAAGAAGAAGAACCCCTCCCATTAACCTCCCCCCCCAAAAAAACACACTCAGGAGTCCAAGCCCTCTCTGATTTCTCTTCCGAGAAATTTATTTTAGGCTAAAAGCCTCTTTTTCTCGCCGGCGCTCAAGCGCAGAGCACCCGCGTGCCGACACGTGGCGCGCTTGCGCTCAAGCGCTCAGTGCTCGAGCGCAAAGCGCCCACGTGCCGACACGTGGCGCGCTTGCGCTCCAGCGCAAGCGCTCGAGCGCAAGTCGCCCCGGTGCCGACACGTGGCGCGCTTGCGCTCCAGTGTAAGCGCTCGAGCGCAAGTCGGCCCCGTGCCGACACGTGGCGCGCTTGCGCTCAAGCGCAAGCGCAAGTCGCCCCCGTGCCGACACGTGGCGCGCTTGCGCTGAAGCGCCCAGCGCTGAAGCGCCCAGCGCTCAAGCGCGGAGCGCCCACGTGCCGACACGTGGCACTCTAGCGCCTGAGCGCGCAGCACCTAGGCGCACAGCGTCCAAGGTGCTGCCCCACGCATCCTTTGGATGTCTTTTCCCCTTTTTATATATATACATGTATATATATACATATGTATACATATGTACACATACACATACTCTGCGACACTCTCCCCCTCAAAAGATTTTTTGGGTCGGGGCGCTGCCCCGAACCCCGTAAGGGGGCTGCTAGCCCTCTTGACCCCCAGCCCGCTATCCGGGTAGCGGGACCCCCGTAAAAACTCTGCGTGGCTCCCGATATATCCAAAAACCCCTTTCAAAACAAAACACATGTACACTGCACATTGAGTTCGCATGACCAGTTTAACCCGTTAATCGGAGGTTCCCTCGCTCCAAAGGTGAGGGGTAATTAACGGCAGCTTAGTCCGCGGCTGCCGGAGATTCGGATCCCCACAATCATTAAACCCCGGCCTACCCTAGGCAGGGGGAATCTGTAGTACGCTTGAGAAGCATGCGCGTATTCCCATCTCAATGGGGTGATGAAAAACACCATAGAGATCAAAGATCCAACGGTGGGGAAAAATCCCCAAATCACTCAGAGAATGATCCCTTTAACAAATTTAACAAATTAACGGGCACTATATAAAGGACCCTAGACCCCAATTCCAAAAGACATAGAGAGACAGAAACAGAGAGAAAATTCAGAGAACTCTAGAAAATTTTGAGAAGAATTCAGAAAGGAAAAAGAAGGTAAAACCTTATAAAAAGAAGGATTTCTTCTGAATAGATCATTGATTTAAGAACAAGATCAAGGATATTCAATAAAAAAATATAATAAATAAAAAAGGCATTGCCCTTTTGATGAACCATTGGTTCTGGAATCTTAAAGATTCTTTTCTTGAATCCAAAACTGGATCAAGATATTAAAACAACGTCTTGCACTTGCAAATCTGCACTGTTGCGCTCCTGGATTGGCGCAAGCCACCAGAGAGTGCCACATGTCAGCACCAGAATAACTTGCGCTATGCGCTTTTAAGATAGAGCATTGCTCTCTGAAATTGGTGCAACTCACCAAAGCGCGCCACGTGTCAGCAGCGCAGCACACTGCGCTTGCGCTCACCAGAGCGTGACACGTGTCACCTCCACATGCGCTTGCGCTCAATAATTGGCGCAAAGTGCCTGACAGGCCATATGGCCACTGTCAGTTTGATTAATGCACTGCATTATTTACAGAAGGGCCAAGCCCAATTAAAAAGGGCCTAACAAGCCTAATAAAATGCAATGCATTATTTTAAAAAGGGCAGAGCCCAAACAAAAACAGATGATGTGCATCATTTAAAAGGGACAGAGCCCAAATCAAAAAGGTTTAGCAGGCCAAAAGAAAATGCAGTGCATTATTAAACAGGGGCAAAACCCTAGCACAGACCTAATAGGCCAGAGATAAAAACGTTGAATATTCTCAACTGGACTTAGCCCAATCATGGCCGTAAGTCCTCAAATTAAATTGACTGAGCAAGACTGCTCTCTTAAATCAATTTACATCTGGT
The DNA here is from genome assembly GCA_030015575.1 of Agapanthus africanus. Lineage (NCBI taxonomy): Eukaryota > Viridiplantae > Streptophyta > Magnoliopsida > Asparagales > Amaryllidaceae > Agapanthus > Agapanthus africanus. The sequence goes on from CM057337.1 coordinate 896,319,185, forward strand.
TCAAGGGTACATCTCCGAACTCCTCTGACACCTATCGTTGTAATCCTTCAATGACGTCAGAGAGATGACGGGTCCCAACAACCACACATTAATACGGACCGTGGGGTCCTTAAACCCATGGACTTATGTGTCCTTAAACTAATGGACTAATGCGTCCTTAAACACAGCCATATGGACAGTGGGGTCCTTAAACCCATGGACTTATGCGTCCTTAAACTAATGGACTAATGCATCCTTAAACACATCTATATGGACTATGGGGTCCTTAAACCCATGGACTAATGCGTCCTTAAACTAATATCCGTCCCTAAAACGGGAACGATGGACCACCATGTCCCTAAACTGGTGATGGACCACTATGTCCTTAAACTGGTAATGGACCGCAACGTCCTTAAACTACCTATGGACCACTACGTCCCTAAACTGGAACAATAGAGCCCCCAAACGCTCTTCTGTCGGATCTAAACGATCCCGTTTAAGTTGATCTTAGCCTCAAATATGGTTAACGTATCCTTAAACATTCAAACAGACTTTAGTCCCAAATTGGACTATAAGACCCCCAATCAACTATGGTTCAAGGGTACATCTCCGAACTCCTCTGACACCTGTCGTTGTAATCCTTCAACGTCGTCAGAGAGGTGACGGGTCCCGACGGCCATATATTAAATGGACCACTACGTCCCTAAACTGGAACAATAGAGCCCCTAAATGCTCTTTCCGTTAAGTTGATCTTAGTCTTAAATCGGACTAACGTATCCTTAACGGACGTTTAAGTTGATCTTAGCCTCAATATGGCTAACGTATCCTTAAACTAAAACACCAAAACCAAATCTAAGTAAATACGGATTTGGACTAATCCACGTCCTACGGACGACGGCATAACTTAGTCTCCGTATACAATCCACGGGCAACCACAAACAAACAAACACACACGACACGAAGTGAAATTATAGAGAAGGAGAAAGTTGTTACCGCGATGCGGTAGCGTAATTAACTGCAGGGGCTTGCGCCTGCAGGGAAGAGCGTCCCTACAATCAAAAACCCCTCAAGAGAGGGGGAATCTGACGAAATCTGCTACATCGGCCGCATCCATCTAAACCTCCGATACACGGTGCCATAAATCAACTTGGCATCTTCGGAGAGGTGGACGGATAAAACCAAATAGCATCTGCCCCGAATCTCAGGCAAGACGTCCCTGTCTTGGCCGCCGTTCGGAGGGGAACAGATTCTGGCACGCCCGGTGGGACCTTTTCCTCTTTCCACTCTACACTTCGTGTGTCGTCTTCGCAAACGAATCACGGTTTGTTAATGGTTGCCTTTGGGTTTCAAGTTACTAAAATTTGTTCTTTTACCTGGCGCAGAAACTAAGCATCAATGGCATCCAACTGCTCAAACTGCTCCAAGTGCAACTGCAACCAGCGCTCCGCTTCACCTGGAGGTGTGGCTTACAGGCCTTGAGCGGCCTCCATCTTTGCTATGCCGGTGGGACAAGTAACTCAGGCTACCACCGGTCTGTTCTTCGGGACCATGCTCCCGCCGGTGAACGTTAACATCCCAGTGCCTGTACCGAAAGCGCAAAAGAAGTCAGTCTTCGATCGGCTCACTACTACCACGACCCCTCTCAACGGGTCGTCCAATATCAAGCCGGCAGCCTCTGTCTTTACCAGGCTGAACCAGAATTCCGATGGGCCCGCCAAGAAGCCCATGAACCCTGAAGTGGCCGTCGCGAGGAAGATAGCCACCTCTGCTCCTGAAGTCGTCAAGACGGCTTCTCCTGTTAAAGAGTCGGTCTTTTCAAGGCTGACCATTCCGACTCCTACTCCTGCTCGAGGGTCTGTCTTTGACAGATTGAACATCGCCACTCAAAGGACAACATCAGTCTTTAAGAGGCTGGCACCGGCAGCGCCTCATCCGGACAGGGGGCAAGACGAAACTATCCCTATCGCCGAGCCAGTCCCAACAGCTCGACACGCTCGACGTCACCACTGGCACTGAGTAAGGAAGGCCGAGGGCAACTCCCCCTCAGGGCTAACTACACCGGCTCCGATGGTGGACGTTAATGCTACTGTTCCGACCGGGAACAGCTTTGAACCGCTAAGGAGGGTACGCAAGAACTCTCCGACTGCCACACTGAAAAGATCTCCTCCACCTGCGGAGAGAGTTACAGAAACTAAGCTGGAGCAGCCCCCTCAACGGCTGTCCTCCAAAATTTACAAGGTCTGGCGGAGGGTTCAAGATTCCGTAATTGACCAAGATCACTCTCGCCGGCAGAAAAGGGCGATAGTGCAGGAAGAAAAGAACCGTCCTGACAAACAGCAAAGGACGACAACCGCCAGGGTGCCCGCTGCAACGGTCCCCTCAACTTCAACGGCCCATAAGAGAAGAAGGCCGGAGAAGGTCCCCACGCCTGCGGCAAATGCCAGGCGGCGAGCCCAAACGCGCTAAGTCCGGGGGCATTGTAGTCCATACTGTCTACATGGCGTCTAGTAAAGAGGACAGCCGTACATCTACAGGTCATAGACCGCTTACACGGTCAGTGACCAAAGCTCAGGAGCAACAGCAGAAGCTCCAAGAAATGATGAACGCGATGGCCGCACTCACTGGGCTAAAAGAAAGCTCCGAAGCGGCGTCGGATCAATGCCAGGAGCAAGAAACTGACGCTGAATTCCTTCGCAGGATATTGGAGAAGAAGGACAAAGAGGCTGCGGAACAAGCAGCCAACATAAAGCGAATGGCCCTCTAATTCCAGGACATGGTGGGTATGATGATCCAAAAAGAAACTCCTGCTGAAGATCCTCCGATCGTCCTTGAAGATGACAGGAGAGAAACGTCGAATCCTCCACCGGCTTTGTCAACAGCCAAGGAGGAGACGATTTCCAAAGCTGACCTGGACGAATATATAGCTCAGCAGATACAGGTTCACCAGGCGACTGAGGCAGCCGGTCAGGTCGTAAAAACGGGGCGACCATATCCGAGCTGGTACGATCAGATCAAGTACCCGCCGGGCTATACAATACCGAAATTCCATGTGTATAAGGGGACTGGCAATCCCCATCAACATGTTGCCCAGTTCAGGGCTCTTTGCGGCAATACCGGCGATGATGATAAATTGTTGCTTCGCCGGTTCGTCGGTAGCTTGTCGGATACAGCATTCGAGTGGTACTCCGAACTCCCGAATGACACCATCAAAACATTTGCGGAGATGGAGCTGCTGTTTATGCAACGGTTCGCGAGCGCCAGCGAATGCACCCCGATAACAGCATTGATTAATGCTAGGGTGAAGCCGGGCGAGACGTGGGTCCAATATGCGATACGGTGGAGGAACCTATGGTCGAAATGCGAACAACGCATAGAAGAGGCTCCGGCAGTAGGCATGTTTGTGGGAACCCTCGATCCGCAGGCAATCATATCTCAATTCATAATGTTCTTCAAGCCGACTGCCTTCCAGGACCTGATCGACAAGCTAGCTCAAATGGATCAGATGGGCCATAGACCGTCTCCTCCAAAGACGGATTCTCGAAACGAGAAGGGGAAGGAAAAAGCGATCGTTGTCGCCAATGCTCAACAACAACCGAGCAACTTGAAGCCGGTTGTATGTCAAAATAATATGCGTCTGCGCGTACCCCTTGAGGAGAGGCTAGGACGTCCTTACTCGTTTCCTCAAGATAAAACGAGAAGACTGTTTGAGCTGGCATTGCGCAACCGACTCATAAACCTGCCGGACCCAAGACGTCCGTCGCAGCCAAACGACGTCAATGATCCCAATTATTGCCCCTATCACTGAGTATTGGGCCATCCGATCGAGGATTGCTACGTCTTCAAAAATTGAATTGAAGACCAGTACCAACAGGGCAAGTTCACGCTGTCCGAAAGATGGAAGGTGAACCGACCGCAGCCTCACACCCCTAGAAAGGTGAATACACCGGGGGCAACATGCTCCCTCGTTGAAGAAGCTCCATGGAAGGTTGTGCTATCAGCCAAAACAAAGAGGATGCTGAACGATCTTCAAACATGCCCAGCGATCAGGTGGAAGAACCCGTTGGAACCTCGGATCATTGAAGGGATGCTAAAACCGCGCCCAACTCCAAAGATCGATAGTGGTGGCCCAAGCACTCACAACCAGCCGTCAAAATCTTCAAAGAAGAAGAAGAAGAAATCCAAGAAGCCCGTGAAGCCTGGCGACAAGCGCACGGACTTACAAAAACAAATTGATGCACTGGAGGAGTACAACCAGAAAGCACGAACTCCCATCACGCTCCAAGAGTTTCTCAACCACTTCTTTCAAGAGGAAGATGAGGGGGATAGCCCGTCGGATGAATCCGAGGAATACGTGGCGAGCTGCCATGTGATCTCTCATTTGTTTACGGACGATGAGAAAACTCCTTGCACTGAGAAGCTGAGGGCAGATCCTGAACCGAAACTTCTGGGGCCATCAGATGAAACCATTGATGCATTCCTCAATGAAGCTCTGTTGAAAAGTAAGGCTGATCGGGAACGCGAGACGGTCCTATTTGAAAAGGCCAAGCACCGGCGATTAGACGAAAGAGTTGAGGCACTCCCGTCAAATCAATATACATCCATTACGGACAAAATCAAATTCAAGACGAGGAAACGGTTTCCTAAAGCCGTATCACTGGGGATGAAGCTACCACCTTCTCAAGAAAACAGTACCGGCAAAGCAGAAATGCATCCCTCCTATTGCTTATATCATCAAAAGGTTTCGCACCCCACCGAAGAGTGCAAAGCTTTCAATAAATGGTGGCAGGGGTATGTCGCTCACCGGCAACATTTTAAACGGGAGAAGTGCAAAACTCATCGGGAGCAGAAAAGTACGACCGAGGAGCCTAGAAGGACTACCGGCAATTGTCGCATGGTTAACGCCGGGAAAGCGCAAGTTCTCACATTCAGGAGCGACTCTGACGAGGAAATGGAGCTTAGCCCTCTCTTTAAAGAGTCCACCTCGGGAAAAAAAGAAGAGCCAAAGACCTGCGATAATATCCAGTTACGTAATCGTACGCTACCCGAAAAGAATCTCGGACCATCAAACAAGAAGGACAAGGGAAAAGAAAAGGTCTCTGAGGATATTGCCATAGATGACCAAGTCATAAAAGAGCTGACTGCCAAGGACCCGCCAAAGAAAAATAAGATGGACTACAACGTTCTGGCGCATCTGAGGAAGCTGCCCTCGCAGCTCTGCATTCTTGACGCCCTTTTACTATCAAAAGAGGCAAGGGATTCATTAATCAAGGCATTACAGGAGCCGGAGCAATTCCAAGCTTTTCTCGCCGAAGAAAAGATAAAGGACGAGCTAGAGGAAGTACACACAGCCGATGTCACTTTCGGTGATGAAGACCTCCACCTCGGGACGTGCGAACACAACCGTCCTCTTTATGTCTCAGGGTATTGCCATGATATAAAGATAGGCAAAATCTTGGTTGACAATGGGTCTTCCGTTAATCTCCTTAACGTGCGGGTGTTAAAAGAAATCTGCATGAGCGTCCAGCACCTAGCGCGGGATAAGATCACCATCTCTGGTTTCGACTCCCAATCATCCCAGACTCTTGGATCTGTGATATTGACGCTACGCTTTGGGCTACTCGTCACGGACATTAAATTACTCGTAATCGACGCCAAGACATGCTATAATGCTCTGCTCGGCCGGCCATGGTTTCACGAGTACAACATCATCCCTTCTACACAGCATCAGTGTATGAAATATTTTAAGAATGGTCTCGAGTATACCGTGACGGGAGAACTGAACCCGTTCTCCATGAACGAAGTCCGCAAATATGAGGATGCCAAATACTTCTTACCGGATTTCGAAGACATGGAGAGGTGTCACAAGCCGGAGAACAAAGCTAACGCCACCATCCCTGTCTTCAGGAGTGATACCGAGGAGGAAGAGGAGATAGTTTATTCGGGTCCGCCCCAATACAACAAGCCAGGACCATCCGCTCCTACGTTGATCTTTGGTAGTGATTCAGAAGATGAGGTCCACGCTATATTCTCTGCTCGGCCTTCAATACAAACATCCACTGACGAAGAGCAAAGCCTGCAAATCGCCATGATTCCACTTAAACATCATAAAGAACTGGATGCGCTCGATGCCTATACTGTAGAGGAGCTGCAGACGTTCTATGTCCCTCCCAGGAAAAAAAGCGAAAAGGCAATTCTATTCTACCGCTCTGAAGAAACCAAAGTGGAGAAAGAAATCTGGCACGGTATGGATCCTACGCTTGACAAGCTTCAGCCCATCCGTCTGCCCAGATATTATACAGAAGGCTTGAAGAGGCTGCCGAAGCGCCAGGGGATATCCTTCAAATAGACTGCTTGAAAGGCCAAATTCCATGACAGGGTCTGGAATGTCCCCGGGACTCAGCATAAGTTGCCCAGTGGGAGGATGGAAACAATCGGGCTTGGATACATTCGATCCAAGAAACGAGAGCTACTCTGCGATTGCTACGTCGTGCACGACTTCAATGAAGAAGGGGATGCTCAATAGGAGGACGCTAATCCTAAACCAGAAAAAATTCCTGATACAAAGGTGCCCAGTCCGTCATTCGAGGAACAAATGAACAGGCTTATAATGGAAGCTGGTCAAAAAGTCCGAGATGACCACAGCCGCAAAATGGCCATCTACGAGAAAGCCAAAACGCAACTCCTCCTACAACAGGTCGCGAAAGATGAAAGTGCCGCTCCCTGTCAACCTGTGGTAAAAAAGGCTCGGCGCAGAGGCAGAAACAAGTCGAAAAACGAAAAAGCGGGACTAAGAAGCCACGCAGTCGGGAATCGAGTGGTCCGGATCTGTCCCTTGTAAAGAAAATGAGTCGAGCATACTCTTTTCCTCGAGACAAGACGAAGAAGATACTTGACCGAGCTCTAAAACATCAAATGCTTACACTGCCAGAGTCCAAGCATCCAGAGCAAGCAGGCGAAGTCTCGCACCCAAACTATTGCTCTTATCACCGAGTAATAGGGCATTCTCTCGAAGACTGCTTCACCTTCAAGAACTGGGTTGAAGATCAGTATCAGCTCGGCAAGTTCGCTCTATCTGACAGTTGGAGGGTAACACCGCCACAGAAGCATGAACCCAAAGCTACGAGAGCAGAACCAGATCCACATCGGTCTTGGAAGCGAGCTCGTACTTGTCACATGATAACAATATCAAAAGAAGGGCCCGAGAATATGGATGACCTTCCCTGGTGCTTCGAAAACAGCGATGACGGGGTGATCTCAGAATTTCCACCAGCACCGAAAGAGCTGGAGGATGGAATACATACTACTGCAGATAACCTCAAAAAAAATTGAGTTGGGGACGGCGAACGACCCACGACCGACATTCGTCAGCAAGTTGCTATCGGAAGAAAGGGTGGCTACGTTAAAAGACGTGCTTATGCAGTATAGAGATTGCTTCGCGTGGAGTTATTCCGAAATGCCAGGACTAGACCCAGAAATCGCTGTGCATAAACTGGCGATATCCCCGGACATCAAGCCAGTCAAACAGACACCGAGAAGAATGCGGCTCGAGCTCGAGATGAGTATCAATGCTGAGGTCAAGAAGTTAATCGACTCTGGCTTCATCCAAGAAGTTCAATATCCCGACTGGATCACCAACATCGTCCCGGTGATGAAGAAAAATGGGACAGTACGCATATGCGTGGACTTCCGGGATCTCAATAAAGCTTGCCCGAAAGACGATTTTCCAGTGCCAGTCACTGAGCTGATGATAGATAACGCGTCCACTCACGAAGTTTTCTCCTTCATGGACGGCTCATCAGGATATAATCAGATAAAGATGCATCCCGAAGACCAGAAGCACACCGCTTTTCGGACCCCTCTGGGAATATTCTGTTACAAGGTGATGCCCTTCGGTTTAAAGAATGCCGGTGCCACCTATCAGAGGGCCATGATGAAGATCTTCGATGACCTTATACATGAAATTGTCGAATGCTATATCGACGACCTAATGGTGAAAAGCAAATCGTATGAGGAACATCTCGAGCATCTGAAGACCGTATTTCAACGCCTTCGACAATACAACTTGAAGATGAACCCTCTCAAGTGCGCATTCGGAGTTTCCTCGGGCAAATTCCTATGATTCGTCGTCCGACACCGAGGTATCGAGATAGATCCGTCGAAGATTAAGGCGATCATGGAAATGCCTCCGCCGAGAACTCTCAAACAGCTGCGGTCTCTCCAGGGAAAGCTCGCGTATATACGGCGATTTATAGCCAATCTTTCAGGTAAGTGCCGTCCTTATAGCCACCTAATGAAGAAGCGGGCCCCGTTCGTCTGGGATCAAAAATGCCAAAGCGCGCTAGACGAAATCAAGCAGTACTTGCAAAACCCGCCAGTGTTGGCTGCTCCGGTCAAGGGAAAGCCCTTCATTCTCTATACGACCGCCCTCGAAGGTTCCTTAGGCGCATTATAGGCGCAAGAGAGCGACCAAGGGAAAGAAAGAGCACTCTACTATTTAAGTCGAGTTCTTCTGGGGGCAGAAAGCAACTATTCCCCCATTGAAAAACACTGCCTGGCGTTGATCTTCGCGATAACAAAGCTCAGGCACTATGCGTTAGCGCATGAAGTCCGTCTCATTTCGAAGGTGGACCCCTTAAATATTTGATGTCAAAGGCCATATTGATGGGGCAACTCGCTAAATGGGCCCTACTCTTAATGGAGTTCTCGATAACCTATCAGCCTCTCAAGGCAGTGAAAGGCCAGGCCATCGCCGACTTCCTCGCTGAGCATCCGATACCTACCGATTCTCCTCTAAATTGCGATCTGCCAGACGAACATGCGTTTGACGCGATCGACAGTGGTGATACCCGATAGGAGCTTTATTTCGATGGAGCATCTTCCATGAAGAGGCGTAAACAAAGTACCCCTATAATCAAATCAGGGGTGGGCCTCATCTTCGTAACTCCCCAAGGAGGGATAATGCGCTTTGCTTTCTCCTTAACAGAGCCGAGGACGAACAATGAAGCCGAATACGAAGCTCTGATAGCAGGCCTTGAGATCGCCATCGACATGGGAATTGAAAACCTCCTCATATACGGGGACTCCCAACTGGTCGTTAGTCAAGTAAACAGCGACTACCATACGTGCAAGCCAGAGTTGGTGAAGTACGGCGAAAAGGTGCAACAATTGTTGACCCAAATTCCTTCATACACTTTGGAAAACATACCGCGTGCAGAAAACAGCAAAGCGGACGCGTTAGCCAAGCTCGCTAAAGAACTGGCCGATGAGAACCTCGATGACATAAGAATCGTGGTACAAAGTCCTCGGGTGCTTGCCCCAGCAGAAATATCTCCGGAATCATCCGAAGAAAAGGGAGCGACTGAGCGGACGACCCTGCAAATAAAAGACCGGGAAAAGGCTAAGGATTGGAGAGAAGTCTTTATAGACTACTTCAAATACCGTCGAACGCCCGAAGATGCGTCCTCAAGACATCAGCTCATGAAACGAGCTCTGTCTTTTTCCTTCGTCAATGATACTCTGTACAAGAGGTCGTTTGATTCTCTGTGGTTGAGATGCCTGGGACCTGACGAAGCGAAAAGAGTCTTCAGGAAGTTCACGACGGACTCTGCGGTTCTCACCAAGCAGGCCCGAAGATGAAGTTGAAGATAAAATGGATGGGTTACTACTGGCCCACGATGATTCAGGACTGCCTCGAATATGCGAAGCAATGCCACTCATGCCAAATTCATGGGGACTTCATCCACCAGCATCCAAATCCACTACATCCAACGGTGGCTAGCTGACCAATCGAAATGTGGGGAACTGATATAGTCGGCCCCATCGAACCAGCATCATCTAGAGGACATCGTTTCATCTTGGCGATGACTGACTACTTCTCCAAATGGGTAGAAGCAGTACCGTTGAAGGAAGTGAAGACGGAGAATATCCTCCATTTCTTCAAGACGCACATCATATATCGGTTTGGAACCCCACGACGGATCATCTCCGATAACGGGCCAGCCTACAGAAACCACAAGATCAGTCGCTTCACGCAACAACATAATATAGACTGGAGATTGTGAAGAAGACGGTGTCCCAAAATAAGAAGGACTGGCACGAGAGACTGCAAGAAGCTCTCTGGGCGTATCGAACTACGTTCAAGACGGCCACGAACACAACGCCGTATGCGTTGGTATTTGGTACAGAAACAGTACTCCCACTCGAGATAGAGCTACCTTCTCTATGAATGGCAGTTCACTATGAGCTGACGGACGAAGAAAATGCTTACCTTCGGCTTGAGGAGCTTGATGCCCTTGATGAAACCCGGCTCATAGCGCAACAAAATCTGGAGGCTTATAAAGCAAAGATGACGCGCTCATATGAAAGATTAACCCGGCCGAGGACATTCCGCCAAGGCGAACTCGTGCTAGTGGTCAAAAGACCCATGATCCCCAATCGAGCCAAGCGGGGAAAATTCGAGCCGAACTATGAAGGCCCATACATCATAGACAAGGTCTACCAGGGTGGAGCCTATCTACTCATGGATATGCACGGGGAAAGACCTTTCAGGCCAATAAACGGTCGCTTCCTAAAGAAATACTACGCCTAACGAGTCACAGCCTAGGTCAATGATAGATGACGACGACTATGTCCGCTCACTATCTTCCTAATCCCAAAATCTATAAGTAGTAGCCGGCCTTCTTTACCACGGACCGAAACGTCCTTAAACTAATGACGGACCACTACGTCCTAAAACTAGCTGACGACCGAAACGTTTTTAAACTACTACCGTAGCATCCTCAGGCTGAAGAGATAAAAGAAAAGAGAATAAAAAAAGTATATGAAAAAAAATAAAAAATAATAATAAAAAAAGACGGTATGTCCATAAGCAAAATGGGCACGGATGAAAACCCGAAAGGGCTCCGTGAATAAAAACAGCAGAGCTACCGGCGAGTGTTCGTGAAAACCCGAAAGGGCACGACCTCGTTAGAAAAAAAAAGAGAATAAAAAGAATAAAAAGAAAAAAAAAAGAGACGGTATGTCCATAAGCAAAATGGGCACGGATGAAAACCCGAAAGGGCTCCGTGAGTAAAAACAGCAAGACTACCGGCGAGTGTTTGTGAAAACCCGAAAGGGCGCAATCTCGTTAAAATACACTTGCAGGGTCCTCTCAACCTTGTAAGGAGAAACCACCCGCGTGAGATCCTTACGAATCACAAGAGAGCAACACACTTAGGGATCCCCACGATTCCTAAGGAGAAAATACACTTGCGAGATCCTCACGACTCGTAAGGAGAACTCTCTTATGGGACCCTCAAGGCTCATAAAATTTGAAAGTCTTAAGTTGCAGAGACCTAAACCTGTGCTTAAGCAACCCCCACAACCTTCGATACTGCCCTACAAGTGGTTCAATACTGACCCTTGTATACAATCCACGGGCGCGAATAAACATTTCCCTAACCAAGTCCCACCCGTGACTGGGGATATATCCATACAGTGAACAACCCTTATAAGTCCTCTCGACTTATAAGGAGAAAACCCTTTTGTAAGATCCTTACGACTTGCAGGGGAACATACACTTAGGAATCCTCACGATTCCTAAGGAGAAAACACACCTACGAGATCCTCACGACTGGTAGGGAGAAATACCTTTGTGAGACCCTTACGGCTCATGAAGTCAAAAGCCTCAGTCGACAGGACCCTGACCCTGTTTACTAAGCCACCTTTATTCGACATCGACAGAGGCAAATGATGATTCGCTCCTGGCAATATCCCAGTTGTAGCGGTGCTGATGCCAAAATCAGCGTCTAATTCCAGGCTTGCGGCGGAAAGACAGCAAGCCACACATGCATACGAAATAGCCGAAATGATGGGGCAACTTGCAACAAAATCAGCAAGTAAAAAAAATGTATGCATGCAAAATAGCCGAAATGATTGGGCAACTCGCAATAAAAAGCAGCGAGTAAAAATAAAATAAATAGCCGAAATGATGGGGCACTGCGAGAAAACAACCGAAATGATTGGGCAATCGCGACTTTCGCGATACAAAAAAGCTGAAATGATAGAGCATCGCGGAAAGAAATAAAATAAAAAAATAAATATATATAGTGAAATTTATGCCCTACAGGAGATATCATAGCAATCCCTGTATACAATCCAGGGGCACAAACACAGAAGGAAACATATCTTCCCTCCCCATGCTCCATCAGAAAACAGAGCCGAGTCTTGACGGCAACTCATATAAAGTCCGAAAGACGATCGGAGATCATCTCACCCCAGCGTGGAGTGATCACCACTTCAACATTCATCTATACACAACAGATGAAATGTCATCACAGCATCTTGATTCGCGTCGACCAGCAGAGAAACCAGCGTCTTTGCAGGAATACCTCGATTCGTTTCAACCCCGAGGAAACCAGTGTCCTCGGCAAAATATTTCAATTCAGGGAAATTAGCATCCATAATGAGAGCTTCTTGATTCGCGTCGACCCGCAGAGAAACCAGTGTCTTTACAGGAATACCTCGATTCATTTCAACTCCGAGGAAACCAGCGTCCTCGGCAAAATACTTCGACTCAGGGAAACCAGTGTCCTTGACGAGAACCTCTTGATTCGCGTCGACCCGTAGAGAAACTAGCGTCTTTGCAGGAACACCTCGACTCGTTTCAACCCCAGGGAAACCAGTGTCCTTGGCAGCATCCTCGATTCAGGAAAACCAGCGTCCTTAATGAGAGCTTCTTGATTTGCGTCGGCCCGCAGAGAAACCAGTGTCTCCGCAGGAATACTCCGATTCGTTTCAACTTCGAGGAAACCAGCGTCCTCGGCAAAAAACTTCGACTCAGGGAAACCAATGTCCTTGATGAGAGCTTCTTGATTCGCGTCGGCCCGCAGAGAAACCAGTGTCTCCGCAGGAATACTCCGATTCGTTTCAACTTCGAAGAAACCAGCGTCCTCGGCAAAATACTTCGACTCAGGGAAACCAGTGTCCTTGACGAGAATATCTTGATTCGCGTCGACCCGCAGAGAAATCAGTGTCTTTGCAGGAATACTTCGATTCGTTTGAACTCAAGGGAAATCAGTGTCCTTGGTAACCTCCTCAACTCAGGGAAACCAGCGTCCTTGATGAGAGCTTCTTGATTCGCGTCGACCCGCAGAGAAACCAGTGTCTTTGCAGGAGTACTTCAATTCGTTTCAACCCCGAGGAAACCAGTGTCCTCGGCAAAATACATCAACTCAGGGAAATCAGTGTCCTTGACGAGAGCTGCTCGATTCGTCTCGACTCGTGAGGAAATTAGTGTCTTCGCGAGGACTTCCCGATTCGTCTCAACTTGCAAGATAAAGCCTTAGGCAGCAGGGATTAAAAAACTTGTTTCCTAAGCACTGGGACCCTGCAAGTCGGTCTAAAACGGTCTCTTGCATACTATTCACGGGTCTCACTCTCCAAAGTCGAATTTCGACAAAGATGGAAACAACCGCTTTCGGGTTCTCTCAACTCGTAAGAGGGAAAATTCTATTATAAGATCCTTACAACTTATAAGAGAAAACGCACTTAGGAATCCTCATGATTCCTAAGGAGAAAATCCACCTAGAGATACTCTCGATCCGTAGGGAGAAAAATCTCTATGAGACCCTCACGGCTCATAGAGTTGAAAAGTCTTAGGCAGCAGATCTGAACCTGCGGCCTAAGCCATTGCTATCTCTTGAAGAAACAAAAATGCTTGCTCTATTATCTGTCAACCATGTTTATTAAGACAGCATGCTGATAATAAGAGAAGGGAGAAAGCAAAGAAATGATATAAGACATTGCCAAGAAAAAATGTGTATCTTTATTCATTAATTCAATCAAGTACAAGGTGAATCGTATAAAAGAATAAAGAATGGATACATCTTATTCGAAAAGAAATTTTTTACAAGTATATCAATACAAGGGCAGCTACCGGGAAGGAAGCGTCTTGAATAGCCCTATCAATTGTTCGCGCACTTCCTTCCATGCTTTCTCCTGATCGGCTGCTACCGCCAATTCTGCTTCCACTTGAGCCCGCTACTGCAAAAAGGATGAAAGCTGCTCCCCAACTGACTGCTGAGCTGCTTCGCGGCCTTAGGCATCACGCTCGGCGGCATCGAGCTTCCGCTTCAGTGTTAACCCATTAGAGGTACGTTCCAGAAGGCCCTCGAAGATAGCCTTCACCTGGGCAGCGTTCGCCTCAACCTCAGCACGCAGACGAGCCGTCTCGCTTGAGGTCTCTTGGCATTCCCTCAGCCTTAAAGCCGCTTCTTGTTCCAAGTGGCGGAAGTAAGAAGCGCTTTGCTCGATCCAAGCTGCTCGTTGATTGCTTGCGGCTAAGGTCTCAGGAGCAGGGCGCATAAACTCCGATTGATGCAGGCGGACCTCAATTTCCCTGCAGTGATTAACCCAACGCTCGACGACGCCTTCATCATGAAAATTTACAAGCGCCGCCAACATCGGGTTAACCTCCGCAACGAAATCCGCAGCAGATGGGGGAGCGTCCGCGTCAAGCTCTTCGACGTATCAGCTCAGCATGCCCAAACTCATTACAGCACCCTTTGAAGACGGACGTCTTAGGAAGGGGCCTGCCTGCATTATGACGCGAGACTCAAAGGGCGCTGAAATCGGAACGACAGCTGAAAAAACAAAATACAATTAGATGACGGTTCAAGAAATATGAAAAAGTCATCGATGGGATAGTTTACTATACCAGCTGCAATAGGCAGCAAAGCCGGGAGGGCCGGTGGCGCGACCGATCTTTTATCTCCTCCTACAAATTGTAGCACAACAATCAAAACAAGGAAGAGTCAGAAATAATTCCATTTTTGAAAAAAGAAAGGCATCAATTGGAAAGTATACTCACCAGCGCCACTGGAGGAAGAAGCGAGTTCAGATAGGAAGGAGAAGTGCGGGTGCAACACCTGGTAGAGGTGATCAAAAAGCACTCCTGCAAAGACGCAATAGTACGACATTAGTACATAGATCATGCGGCCGAAAGATGAAACTGATGGGTCATGAATCCATACCTTCCAGCATCTGCGAGGGTACGAGGGAAGGCTGAGAGGTGGCCACCGCCAAGGCAGTAGTTGACAGCGCCCTCTCAAGCAATGGAGCGTCAGCACTGGCCGCACCTGCGTTAAAAACAAAGATACACCTGTCAGGAAGGATTGCAAGAAAAAAAAAGACAGTAACCCCAAAATTTACCTGATGAGCCGCCAGCCGAAACAGAGGCGTCTCCTTCCTCCATCGACATGAGTCCACCTCCCGTGGCCTCATCACCGGACTCGACGGGGGCCGTCGTCGTGCTCGCACGGCCAGGAGACGGCGGAGGACCGTAGACGGGGAGAGCAATGATTGGAGCATTGCCAAACTCTTGAGAAAGAGCGGCTGGCTTGTCCCCGGGAGTCGTGCCCGTCTCATCCGCTACTCCCTCGGGCTCGGCAGTCGCTGCTGTCTCGTCCACCGTCGCCATGGGGTCGCCGGTCTCAGGCGCTCCGTCCGCTGCTGTCCCAGGCTCAGTTGTAGCAGTCATCTCATTTGCTGCTACCTTGGGCTCGGCATCGACGACCTTCTCTGGCACAGCTCCCTCAGCCCCCAGCCCAGGTCCAGTAACCCCGGCGACGTCGCCCACCGTCGTCTCGGGTTCAGCCGGTGCCTCTTCCTCTGTCCCCTTAGGTTCGACGGTTTCCGCCTCCCCTTCGGTTGGACTTGGCCCTGCAGGACAAGATATATAAGAACCGACAGGTTTATAATTCTTACAACAAAATCTTGAATGATTACATCACCTAAGGTGGACTTATCGTTAACCTCCCTATTTGCGCGTGCCGCCTGTCTGTGAGCTGTAGATGTAACACCCGAGCCCAATAATACTATTTATATTACTAGTTGAGGGTTATATACTGCTCATTCCAATTATCCTGAGTGTTTGGTGCTTTTTGCTAAAATTTAACCGGTTAAGTCATTTTGGCACATAACAAATTTTAATTCCTAAAATGAAATTAAAGATGTCCATGTTGGCCTACTCGTCGCCACTAGTCGCGTGGTAGCGTCCGCGTGTCGAGATTCCGTTCCGTTTGGCTAAACGGGCCAGTTTGGGCGACTACGCGCGCGTGCAAGTGTCCGACTTGGGGGCATGCATTTTAATCATTAAACACCTCTTTTCAAAATTTGGAACCCGCTTAAAATCCTATAATTTGAATTTGGAACATTTGGACGCAACCCGGGCGCGATTTGGAAATGTTTTATTTTGCGCCAAAAGGGCCCATTTAATTTAATATACTAAAACTAAAATAAAAATACACACGAATATTTCTTAACAGTTAATCCCTTCAAATCATCTCAAAATTTTTCCTTTATCTCTTATCCAGCCAATCACGAGCACTCTTTTAGGCGAGTGGGCCCCGCCTCCTTTTCCTCATCTCTCTCTCTCTCTTCCCTCAATCTCTCCCTTTCTCTCTCCAATCTCCCTTTCTCTCTCCAATCCCTCTCTCTCTCTTCCTCTATATATATAACCCATGCAGCAGCCGCCTCCTCTTCCCCACGCAACCACGAGAACCAACGAAAACCCTAACCCTAGCTTCCCGCGACCTCACCGCCGGTCCCCCCGCGACCTCGCCGTCGCCGCCCTCGCCACCACGAGACTTACCGCACCTTCCTCCCCTCGTTCTCCCGCCGATTCCCGCGCCTGCACCCGACCCGACGACGTCTCCTACCCTCGCGGACCTCGCCGTCGACGCCACCTCTCGTCGTCGACGACTCCCGCGACTCCCTCTCACCCTCCTCGTCCCGACCTCGTCGTCGCTACCCTCCTCCCTTCGCCGGAACACCAACACGAGCCTTAACCCCATCACCTACATCTGCTGTTCGCCGGAGAAGCCCCGGTCGACCCTCGTCGTCGTCGCCTGTGCCACCGCCGACCACTTCCTCTCCCCTGAGACCAGAACCCGGCCCGTACATCCCCTCAGCACTGCGCCACCACCTTTCCAGCGACCAGGGAAACGTTCCAGCCTTGCTGCATCGCCGTTGCTGCCTCGCCGGCGTTCCAGCGCAGTCGAGCCCGCCGGGGTTACCCCTGGTATCTCCTGGTAAGCCTTCCTTACCCTTCCTGTTGTGCAAAATCCCCCCCCCGGCTGATCGCCTTGAGTTCTTTATGTGTTGCTAACTTGTTGTCGCGTTTTGCCGGAATCCGACGTGCCGTCTCGGCGAACCCGACGCTCCAGCGAAGCCCCCTGGTCCGTGTGATTCCGTTGTTCGCTGTTGGGACCTGATCCGTGGCCCGTGCTAGCATATCGTGCTTTCTGCCGACATCGCCTCCGCGTTCCAGTTTGCGAACCGTCGAGGCAAGTATCTGAATACTTGCTCTAACATGCTAGCGTGCGAGATCTAGTCTCGCCACGCAATTGAATTCATACTATTTAATACCACAACCTCATGATGGCAATTGATATCCTATGACTGCAGTTATCTTTATAATGGAATCGTTACAACAGTTCCTCGTAATTAATCAACCCACACCAATCCATATTTCAACTAAACAAAACGACTGAATCATATCTGCTTAAACTGTTAAATCATTCACGAAACAATTATTATACCTAATGTAAATTCCTGTAGCTTCATTACTTCAGAATTGTGGATATTGATTTACCTTGTGGCTATTGCACCCTAAAGATGATTGAACCTGTTAATAAGAGAATACAAACATCACTGTGATTATATGGAATATTGTGATAAATTACTGTTTCCTGCTGTTGTTCATTATGGCTTGTATACCTGTTGTGAGCACTTACCCGATTGCACGACATATTGGCCTGACCCTACTACACCTGACATATACATACATACCGACTCATCTTGTTGTACCATGACATTACTTGTTTCATGATTTCATGCCTAATGCCGACAAACCTGACCATTCCTGCTGTCGATCCAGACAGACCTACTTTTACCGGATTTTCTGTTGGCATTAGTCCTTGATTACTGAATACCTGACTTGACATACATAGTTTGGGGGTATGGGGAAATCAAAGGTGAAACCGACTTGTAACTCAACAGTTCGATACTTGTTCTGATCAGTCTTACGGGCTTGGCCAGCTCCGGAGTGGTGATGCTGACACTACTCGTCCATCTTGCTACCTTTTACTGCTTAGCGGCATGTCTCGGATTCAGCCCCGAGGGTCATGACCGTGGTCCCGGGCACGCACGGGATACTATTGAGTTACATCGACGATTCATCAATTGGTTTCAAAGACTATAGGGTAGAAAACGTGATAGGACAGTTTGGACACCATTGCACATTACCCTGCTTGTTATTCCTTGTTACTGCTTTATTCATGTTCATACTTGCATTGCTTATTACCATGTTTATACTATATACTTGATGTCATGACGCGCTGACGTCTGGGTTTTGCATGGCCCAGATTCCGTACCACTGTCGACGACCGAGCAGGAGTACTTCAGCCAGCAGGCTGATTTGAGTTCTCTAGTGGTTAGTTTGTTTATTGCATTTTATTTCCAGGTGCGATCCCGCATTATGGGACGTACCTTTCTATTATTATATTGGATCATTTGCTTCCGCACTTATTGTTTATTGATTCTTGTTATTATGGATTTGGACATGTATTAGTTTAGTTTATTTTTCTGTTCTTGATATCCTTACAACCGTAATGTGACTGTGGACGGATGCGTCCTACCCACAGGTAGCATGGTTGGCTATGTCACGTGCCCAATTTTGCGTACTCTGGGAAGCGGGGCGTGACATGGTTCTTTTGGTATCAGAGCCATAGGTTAATTGGGTTGATTCTTTGTAGTTGGGTATTGCACCCGATACACGAATCATAATACCCGTGTTTAGGAAACATGTCCAGCCACATTGACCGTTTTACCATTCTTGAATCACATTCTTCCTGATTATATCTTTTACGACGTGCAAACTTACTTTGCATGTCGGCTCGGAAACCTGATTTCTTGTTATCCCTAGGACTTGGGCGACTTGGGTGGAGTTAAGTAATTGCGGCTATGATACCGCGGCATAGCTACAATGCAGTACTCTATTTAAGTATCTTGGAGTTCTAGCCTTGATCTATATTCAGAATCTATCATCATGCTAATGTTGGGTGTTTTGAGTTCAGGATTACGACAGGTAAGAAGTTGAAGACGTACCGGAGGTGTGTGAGCGAAGCCGCCATACTTGGAGTGATAAGAGAAATGCTGGAAATCAAAGAGACCGACTGAGCTGAGTCAGCAATAGCAGATTTGTTTCAGGAAGGTTTGCAGATCGTTCAGCAGTCTGTAAACAGCGATGGAACTAGACCAGTCAAACGAGTAAGGACCGTAGCAGATTTCAGACTTTGGGTCCGTCTACATTTACTGGTTTAAAGGAGCTGTTACCAGCCGAGCAGAGGCTAGTGACATGAAGGATTTACTGATGGCGGCACAGATTCCAGAGGACAAGAGAGTTGTTGTGGTGCGCTTCAGTTAGTGGATTGCGCCCGAGAGTGATGGCTTGTGGAGGAGACCCGCTTGCCCAGGCCGATCAGTTGGGCGGACTTCTCTAAAAGTTTCCTGGAGAAATTCTTCCCGCGGACCGCACGGGAGGGAATGGAAGAGAAATTCATCGGACTAAGGCAGAATGGAGCAGCCGTGGACGTGCATGCAGCAGAGTGGACGAGACTCAGTAGTCTCGCTGGACCTTTCGCGGCCAACGATGTAGACAGCAGTTGCGGTAAAGAAGCAGTTCTGTCGGGCCAGTCGAGTTTAGGACTAGGCCGACAACCAGTGTTCTTGCAGATATGGAAGTTAATAGTAATGAAGAGCCGGCAGTTGTTCGCGACTTTATGGATGTGTTTGAAGACATCTCGGGCTTACAGCCGAAGCGAGATGTGGAGTTTGCGATTGACCTTATTCCCGGTGCAGCGCCAGTATCAAAGTCTTATTATCCAATGGCACCGGTGGAATTAGAAGAAGTTATGAAACAAGTTGGTGAATTACTCGAGAAGGGATGGATTCGAGGCAGCAACTCACCTTGGGGAGCTCCAGTTCTTTTAGTGAAGAAGAAGGATCGCACTGCAGACGCTGAGACAAGAGAAATTATTTGCGAAGATGAGTAAGTGTGAACTCTGGCTGGAAGAAGTGAAGTTTCTGGGGCATGTCGTGTCGGGCGATGGAATCGCCGTCGATCCCGAAAGGATTGCAGCAGTTCGAGATTGGCCTATTCCCAAGAATGTTGCAGAGATAAGCAGTTTTCTTGGACTCGCCGGTTACTACAGAAGATTTGTGGAGAACTTCGCGCGTTTAGCTGAGCCGTTAACCAAGCTTACGCGTAAGGAGGTACCGTTTGTTTGGACGGATGGATGTGCATTGGCCTTCGAGACGTTGAAGCAGAAGTTGATAACCGTCCCTATCCTAACCGTACCGGATGATTCAGGAGGACTGGTGATTCACGGCGACGCATCTGGAAAAGGATTGGGATGTGTTTTAATGCAGAATGGGAAAGTCGTCGCTTACGCATCGAGACAGCTGAAGACTCATGAGAAGAACTATCCGACTCATGACTTAGAGCTTGCAGCCGTGATCTTCGCCCTGAAGATTTGGAGACACTACCTTCTGGGCGAAAGAGTTGAAGTCTTTACGGATCACAAGAGTTTGAAATATGTGTTCACTCAGAAGGAGTTGAACATGAGGCAACGCAGATGATTGGAGCTGATGGCTGACTACGACCTTGATCTTAAGTACCATCCGGGAAAAGTTAACGTCGTGCCAGATGCACTAAGTCGGTTACCAGCAATTCAGGTTTTGACTGCACAAGGGAAGATCATTGAGGATTTTCAGAGATTTGACTTGGAGGTTGTGCTACCACATGCTACAGGACAGTTTATGCAGTTGCAAGTACAATCGTCCTTAGTTGAGAAGATTAAAGCGGCACAATCGCGGGATCCTAGACTGCAAAAGTTTCGAGAGCAGGTTGAAGCCGGACTACGAACCGATTTACTGATCCACGAAGACGGTTCGTTGAGATATGGTAGCCGTGTGTGTGTGCCAAAGGGAGATGTGCGTAAAGAGCTTATGAAGGAGGCACACAATTCCGCTTACTCTGTACATCCAGGAGGGACAAAGATGTACCGAGATATTCGACAGCACTTCTGGTGGGAAGGTATGAAACGGGAAATTGCTCGCTTCGTGGCTAAGTGTTTGGTGTGTCAGCAAGTCAAGGCCGAACACCAAAGGGTTGCTGGTTTGTTGCAACCACTTCCGATTCCTCAGTGGAAGTGGGAACATATAACCATGGATTTCGTGACGGCTTTACCGCGGAGTCCAAGGGGCAACAATGCAGTATGGGTGATTGTCGATCGGTTGACCAAGGTAGCTCACTTTATTCCGTTTCGGGTTGGTCAATCGACGGAGACTTTGGCAGAGCGATACATGCAGGAGATTGTCAGATTGCATGGAGTACCGGTAAGCATCGTGTCCGATCGGGACACTCGGTTCTTGTCGCACTTTTGGAGGAGTTTACAGGAAAGTTTGGGGACTCGATTGAAGTTCAGCACAGCCTATCATCCTCAAACTGATGGACAATCGGAGAGAACGATCCAGACCCTTGAAGATATGTTGAGGGCTTGCATGTTGGACTTCAAAGGTTCTTGGGAAGATCATCTACACCTGGTGGAGTTTTCGTACAACAATAGCTTCCAAGCAACTATTCAGATGGCTCCGTTTGAAGCGCTGTATGGTCGTAAGTGCCGTTCACCTGTTTGTTGGGATGATGTTGGTGAACGAAGGTTACTAGGACCAGATTTAGTGGTACAGACAGTCGAGAAGGTGAATACAATCAGGAAGCATATGAAGGCAGCTCAAGACAGACAGAAAAGTTGGGCCGACACGTCAAGAAGACCTCTAGAGTTCGCCGTGGGTGATTTGGTATTCCTGAAGATATCACCGACTAGAGGGGTGATTCGCTTTGGAAGTCGGGGAAAGCTTAGTCCTCGATTCGTCGGACCCTTCAAGATTTTGGAGCGTGTTGGAGAGGTATCGTACCGGTTGGCGTTACCGCAGTCATTGGCAGGAGTGCACGATGTGTTTCATGTGTCTCAACTACGGAGGTATGTTCGTGATGATGCTCATGTATTGGATCATTCGGAGTTGACCGTACGGGAGGACCTAACTTTTGAGGAGCGACCAGTTGAAATCAAGGATCGAAGAGAAAAGGTTCTTAAGAACAAGGTTATCCCTCTTGTGCTTGTTTCTTGGGGTAATCGATTGCATGGAGAATCCACTTGGGAGCGAGAAGACGAGATCCAGCAGAAATTCCCTCATCTTTTCCAGTAGTTAGCTATCTTGTATTCTTGGAATTTCGAGGACGAAATTCTTTTTGTAGTTGGGTATGATGTAACACCCGAGCCCAATAATACTATTTATATTACTAGTTGAGGGTTATATACTGCTCATTCCAATTATCCTGAGTGTTTGGTGCTTTTTGCTAAAATTTAACCGGTTAAGTCATTTTGGCACATAACAAATTTTAACTCCTAAAATGAAATTAAAGATGTCCATGTTGGCCTACTCGTCGCCACTAGTCGCGTGGTAGCGTCCGCGTGTCGAGATTCCGTTCCGTTTGGCTAAACGGGCCAGTTTGGGCGACTACGCGCGCGTGCAAGTGTCCGACTTGAGGGCATGCATTTTAATCATTAAACACCTCTTTTCAAAATTTGGAACCCGCTTAAAATCCTATAATTTGAATTTGGAACATTTGGGCGCAACCCGGGCGCGATTTGGAAATGTTTCATTTTGCGCCAAAAGGGCCCATTTAATTTAATATACTAAAACTAAAATAAAAATACACACGAATATTTCTTAACAGTTAATCCCTTCAAATCATCTCAAAATTTTTCCTTTATCTCTTATCCAGCCAATCACGAGCACTCTTTTAGGCGAGTAGGCCCCGCCTCCTTTTCCTCATCTCTCTCTCTCTCTTCCCTCAATCTCTCCCTTTCTCTCTCCAATCTCCCTTTCTCTCTCCAATCCCTCTCTCTCTCTTCCTCTATATATATAACCCATGCAGCAGCCGCCTCCTCTTCCCCACGCGACCACGAGAACCAACGAAAACCCTAACCCTAGCTTCCCGCGACCTCACCGCCGGTCCCCCCGCGACCTCGCCGTCGCCGCCCTCGCCACCACGAGACTCACCGCACCTTCCTCCCCTCGTTCTCCCGCCGATTCCCGCGCCTGCACCCGACCCGACGACGTCTCCTACCCTCGCGGACCTCGCCGTCGACGCCACCTCTCGTCGTCGACGACTCCCGCGACTCCCTCTCACCCTCCTCGTCCCGACCTCGTCGTCGCTACCCTCCTCCCTTCGCCGGAACACCAACACGAGCCTTAACCCCATCACCTACATCTGCTGTTCGCCGGAGAAGCCCCGGTCGACCCTCGTCGTCGTCGCCTGTGCCACCGCCGACCACTTCCTCTCCCCTGAGACCAGAACCCGGCCCGTACATCCCCTCAGCACTGCGCCACCACCTTTCCAGCGACCAGGGAAATGTTCCAGCCTTGCTGCATCGCCGTTGCTGCCTCGCCGGCGTTCCAGCGCAGTCGAGCCCGCCGGGGTTACCCCTGGTATCTCCTGGTAAGCCTTCCTTACCCTTCCTGTTGTGCAAAATCCCCCCCCCCCGCTGATCGCCTTGAGTTCTTTATGTGTTGCTAACTTGTTGTCGCGTTTTGCCGGAATCCGACGTGCCGTCTCGGCGAACCCGACGCTCCAGCGAAGCCCCCTGGTCCGTGTGATTCCGTTGTTCGCTGTTGGGACCTGATCCGTGGCCCGTGCTAGCATATCGTGCTTTCTGCCGACATCGCCTCCGCGTTCCAGTTTGCGAACCGTCGAGGCAAGTATCTGAATACTTGCTCTAACATGCTAGCGTGCGAGATCTAGTCTCGCCACGCAATTGAATTCATACTATTTAATACCACAACCTCATGATGGCAATTGATATCCTATGACTGCAGTTATCTTTATAATGGAATCGTTACAACAGTTCCTCGTAATTAATCAACCCACACCAATCCATATTTCAACTAAACAAAACGACTGAATCATATCTGCTTAAACTGTTAAATCATTCACGAAACAATTATTATACCTAATGTAAATTCCTGTAGCTTCATTACTTCAGAATTGTGGATATTGATTTACCTTGTGGCTATTGCACCCTAAAGATGATTGAACCTGTTAATAAGAGAATACAAACATCACTGTGATTATATGGAATATTGTGATAAATTACTGTTTCCTGCTGTTGTTCATTATGGCTTGTATACCTGTTGTGAGCACTTACCCGATTGCACGACATATTGGCCTGACCCTACTACACCTGACATATACATACATACCGACTCATCTTGTTGTACCATGACATTACTTGTTTCATGATTTCATGCCTAATGCCGACAAACCTGACCATTCCTGCTGTCGATCCAGACAGACCTACTTTTACCGGATTTTCTGTTGGCATTAGTCCTTGATTACTGAATACCTGACTTGACATACATAGTTTGGGGGTATGGGGAAATCAAAGGTGAAACCGACTTGTAACTCAACAGTTCGATACTTGTTCTGATCTGTCTTACGGGCTTGGCCAGCTCCGGAGTGGTGATACTGACACTACTCGTCCATCTTGCTACCTTTTACTGCTTAGCGGCATGTCTCGGATTCAGCCCCGAGGGTCATGACCGTGGTCCCGGGCACGCACGGGATACTATTGAGTTACATCGACGGTTCATCAATTGGTTTCAAAGACTATAGGGTAGAAAACCTGATAGGACAGTTTGGACACCATTGCACATTACCCTGCTTGTTATTCCTTGTTACTGCTTTATTCATGTTCATACTTGCATTGCTTATTACCATGTTTATACTATATACTTGATGTCATGACGCGCTGACGTCTGGGTTTTGCATGGCCCAGATTCCGTACCACTGTCGACGACCGAGCAGGAGTACTTCAGCCAGCAGGCTGATTTGAGTTCTCTAGTGGTTAGTTTGTTTATTGCATTTTATTTCCAGATGCGATCCCGCATTATGGGACGTACCTTTCTATTATTATATTGGATCATTTGCTTCCGCACTTATTGTTTATTGATTCTTGTTATTATGGATTTGGACATGTATTAGTTTAGTTTATTTTTCTGTTCTTGATATCCTTACAACCGTAATGTGACTGTGGACGGATGCGTCCTACCCACAGGTAGCATGGTTGGCGATGTCACGTGCCCAATTTTGCGTACTCTGGGAAGCGGGGCGTGACAGTAGACAAGGTGACCGGGGGCTCTTCCGAAGGAGTATTAGCACGAGGAACGGTGTTTAGGCCTGCTCCTACGGCCAAAGCAGCTCTGCGTGCCTTCGCCTCGCGCCTCAACCGCTTTCTCTCCTCCCGAGCCGTCAAGATGGACCTCTTCAAAGCTTCCTTCATCGAGGCGTCATCGTCTGTGTACAGAGATGCCTCCAAGTCCTTCAAGGCACCCCTCACCGACTCTTCGAGGTGAGACTCTCGCGGCGGCCCTGATGAGGTCGGGACTTCAGTAGTTGGCCCGGGGAGAGTCCCCACATCGGCTTGCAAAATAGGTCCCGCGGTCCCTGCAATAAAACAAAGGAATGGTTAGACTGACCATAACAAAGGAGAATAAAGACTTAATGAATCGAAATATACCGAGCCCTAACGATGCTCTGAGTCATTCCTCCTCTTGAAAGGTTTTGAGGGAAGCAGCAATAGCCTCTTCAGTGGTGACGCCTGTTTAAAGAGGGGAAAAGCATTAGTCAAAGACAATAACAAAGATACGATGCAATAAAAAATGCGACTAGTAATTACCCGATTGCGCAAGCTTAGCTAGCCACGCGTCGTGCCTCGCCAATCGCTCTGAAGCTGCGATGGCGGACGCCAGATCCGTGTCATCCGGCGGCATAACTAATCCTTTGTTGGTCCCGTACTCGCCCAGGCCCTCGCTATAGGGAGCATGAGGTTCTTGACCGAACACAACGTCAGCAGAGAGGATCGACTTCTTCTTCCTCTTCTGCCCACCAGCTCTGGGTGCACCCAAGATCAACTTGCGCTTCGCAGGCAACTTAGGGCGGCGGGTCCTGATATCCGCGCCCACGCCAGACTCCGGCGAAACCACATTTACCATCTCCACCAGAGCACGGGGCGCTGGTGGCGCATCCACGGTATCAGGAGACGGCAATCCGCACGGAGGGCTCAACACGCGCGGTGGACCAGCTCCGGCATCTTTCAGCGGAGGAATGACCGGGGTCCTTGGCTTCAGGGGAGCCTTACGGTCGCCGCCGGGAGGCGCACCCTTGCGGTCAACCAGCATGCGCTTATCCATATGGATAACTGGACCCATTACATGCGCGTACCAAGCCACGTACGTATTGAGGACCTTGGGAACGCAGCTCGGCTCGCTGATGAAGAAATAGGAGCCTGTGTTAAGCCGCATGAAATGGTGCATCGCACTCCTTATCCCCTCCCGGCTGGCCACGGGCTCTTCCAAAAACGCTTCCATCGGGATCCCCTGGTGATAGCTCGATTGTTGAGCAAACCGGTGGGGGTTATACCTCATGAAAATTGCCGTCTCGTTCTGCCTGAACACCAGGTAGCCTGGCCGAATGGAGTAGAGGTGAAGAATCTCCCTGGCTTTCAGTACGGAGGGCCCGTCCTTGAAGTCGTCGCGTAGCGCCACCACCGACTTGAAGGTCTCTGAGCCTATGGTTATGACTTTATCCAAAAAAGAAACCTTCGCTCCGACCAGGTGTGGACGAAGGAGCAACCCCCTAGCCTCCCGCGGAAGCGCAACCACGATCGAGGCGCCGACCAGCCGCATGACTCTTGGGAGTCTGCACTTCTCAAAAAACGGAGGGATCTTATGGACGCCGAATACCCCGTGCACATGCATTTCCATCCCTGAGATGAAGTAGTGCATCGGGAAATTAGCAGGCTGCACCCCAGGTTCATTAGCGTCCGCCGCCACGCTAAGTCCATTATATAGGTGAGCCAACCCGGCGATTCCTATTGTCAACTGCAGGCCAGCCACCATCCGATGCGCTGGGTAGAAAACGGACGGCCGCATGTGGCGCGGGTGCATGGGGAGCGCGAAGCTGCACAGCCACAATCCCAGGAACCCTACAAAAAAGGTCTCTTCATCCATGCCCGGGACGGCGATTTCTGACAAGGGCATGACGGCGGCGCCGGGGAGATAAAAATCCTTTTGATCGTCCTCCGCTGTTGGTCGACGGTCCAAGCTGAAGCCGAAAGGGTCATCAAGCTTGGCGAACTTCTCGCTCCGCTCCGATAGAAACTCCGGTCGAATGAAGCGGGCGATAAAATCTGCGAAACTGACTCTCCGGACGCCTGATTCCAGATAGAGCCCTTCATATATGTCCAGCACCTTCACCAAGCCCGGAAACTGGTGCTGAATAGCATTCTCCGGCGTCAAATCAAACACCAGCGGCTTGGTGGCGAAGACGTATTCGTCAGGAGGAAGCAGCTCCTCGTAATGCTCCCCCCTCATTGGCAGACCCGAGATTTCAGCAAACTCTTCCAGGGAGATGGAGACTTCCCTGTCCGTCATAAGGAAGGTGTGAGTGGGGATATTCCATTGTTCGATAAAAGCCTTAATCCACCACGTTGGAGGAGAGGGGTACTCGAAAAGCGAGACGTAGATCGCCGAATACAAACCAATCTTCATCAGATGAGTACTCTTCGCCGATAAGATGTACCGGGCCCACTGCAAATATCCGGCGGGTGGTCGCGCGGTCAATCCAATGTTATAGGCCTGTCCTCAAGGGCGTGCTTCACCCTGACATATTCGCCTCCCCAAAATGTCTATTGCCGGCGGCGGCTGTACGGGAATAGCACCAATCGCAGGTTGGAGAGAAGATCATCCGAATTCCAGTCTTTGACCTCCACGGCATACTTCACCGGGGGTTCATCCGCATAGGGGATCGAAAATATGGGCTCAGACGGCGTAGCGGAAACGAAGCTTCGGCGACCCTGGATGATCTCGTTATACCACCTACCCCACAGGTGAAGGTTCTTGTGCTCGGGGTCATGATCCTTGATGAGAGCGAGCACCTCTCGGTCCACTGGTGCCTGGGGAAATCCTCCCTTCGAGCGAACAAACGGGAAAGACAAATCAGCAGACATGTATCCTGCGGAGGGACAAAAATCAGCCGTCAGTGTTGTAATTCCAACGCTTGGCATTTTAAAATTTATACCACACTGCAATGCAGTGGGTAGGGGACCAAAAGGGGACCCACAAAATTTGGATGACAGTGCATCAGTTAATAAGACAGCCCCATCATTGGATGAAACTGTCAATTAATGAAGAGATCCCCAAGAGAATATTCTCATTAATGGGAAATCCCTGGAGACAAGGAGAAAATCTCCTCTTTCAGAGCAAAGCTCTGTCACGGAGTGACATTTGTCAAACTCTGGTCTCAAGGGAATAAAATTCCCTAAAAAAGAGCCTAGCTCTGTAATAATGATGGAAAGATCTATCAAAAGAAAAATTTAACTCTAGAAAAAATTAAAAGATTTTGGGATCTTAAAAATCCATGAAAACTCTTAGGAGTTCTTCATTTTCAGATCAAAAAGATCTACATTTGATTCATGAGCAAAGATCTGTTCATGGGTTAAACCCCATGAAACAAGATCTTTTTAGATCAATGGATTCTTGAGAGCAAGACTCTGTTGGTGAAACCCCAAAGGGGTTTTCTTTAGATCAAAGATCTATGAGAGCAAGGCTCTGTTGATTAAAATTAATTTAATTTAATTTAAATTTAAGTTAAATTTTACCTAAGATGATTCTAGATTTTGAACTCTGAAGTTCTTGGAAAAACGAGAGCAAGGCTCTGAAGTTCTTAAAAGTAAGAGCAAGGCTCTGAAAATCAAAGTTCTTGAAAATGGTAACTATTTACTGAGGACCAAGGGTCCTATTTATAGGCGCTTGCGCCCCTTCAACTCACCAGTTGATCCAATGGCTAGGATCTTGCCATCGCTGCACTCACGTGTGCACCACGTGAGCGTAACGGTGGGGGGGGCATTTATTTCCCCCAATCAGAGTAAAGCTCTGTTTGAATTTCAAAAATTCAAAAATTGAAGCAACGCTTCAAATTACTTGCGCTGAGCGCCACGTGTCAAAAACTGATACATCAGCACAGCGTCCAAGGCAGCGCACCCAATCAGAGCAAGACTCTATTTAAAACAAAATTAAAGGAAGCAACGCTTCAGTTGCGCTGCGCTCTGCGCTGCGCGACACGTGTCAGCGCAGTTGCGCTGCGCTCTGCGCTGCGTGACACGTGTCAAACGCTGGTGCGTTTGCGCCAAACAGAATTAAAATTCCAATAAGATCTTTCTGTTTTTGTTAAAACAAGAAGATTGTCTTCTGTAAAACAGAAGCCCTTGGATCAAAGATCCAACGGGGGAAAAATCCCCAAATCACTCAGAGAATGATCTCTTTAACAAATTTAACAAATTAATGGGCACTATATAAAGGCCCCTAGACCCCAATTCCAAAAGACACAGAGAGACAAAACAAAGAGAAAATTCAGAGAACTCTAGAAAATTTTGACAAGAATTCAGAAAGGAAAAAGAAGGTAAAACCTTATAAAAAGAAGGATTTCTTCTGAATAGATCATTGATCTAAGAACAAGATCAAAGATCTTCAATAAAAAATATAATAAATAAAAAAGGCATTGCCCTTTTGATGAACCATTGGTTCTGAAATCTTAAAAATTCTTTTCTTGAATCCAAAATTGGTTCGAGATATTAAAACAGTGCCTTGCACTTGCAAATCTGCACTGTTGCGCTCTTGGGTTGGCGCAAGCCACCAGAGAGCGCCACGTGTCAGCACCAGAATAACTTGCGCTATGCGCTTTTAAGATAGAGCATTGCTCTCTGAAATTAGTGCAACCCACCAAAGCGCGCCACGTGTCAGCAGCACAACAGCGCAGCGCACTGCGCTTGCGCTCACCAGAGCGTGACACGTGTCACCTCCACATGCGCTTGGGCTCAATAATTGGTGCAAAGCGCCTGACAAGCCACATGGCCACTGTCAGTTTGATTAATGCACTGCATTATTTACAGAAGGGACAAGCCCAATTAAAAAGGGCCTAACAGGCCTAATAAAATGCAATGCATTATTTTAAAAAGGGCAGAGCCCAAACAAAAACAGATGCTGTGCATCATTTAAAAGGGACAGAGCCCAAATCAAAAAGGCTTAGCAGGCCAAAAGAAAATGCAGTGCATTATTAAACAGGGGCAAAGCCCTAGCACAGACCTAATAGGCCAAAGATAAAAACGTTGAATATTCTCAACTGGACTTAGCCCAATCATGTCCGTAAGTCCTCAAATTAAATTGACTGAGCAAGACTGCTCTCTTAAATCAATTTACATCTGGTTCAAGGGTACATCTCCGAACTCCTCTGACACCTATCGTTGTAATCCTTCAACGATGTCAGAGAGGTGACAGGTCCCGACAACCACACATTAATACGGACTGTGGGGTCCTTAAACCCATGGACTTATGCGTCTTTAAACTAACGGACTAATGCGTCCTTAAACACACCCATACGAACTGTGGGGTCCTTAAACCCATGGACTTATGCGTCCTTAAACTAATGGATTAATGCGTCCTTAAACACATCTATATGGACTATGGGGTCCTTAAACCCATGGACTAATGCGTCCTTAAACTAATATCCGTCCCTAAAACGGGAACAATGGACCACCATGTCCCTAAACTGGCGATGGACCACCATGTCCCTAAACTGGCGATGGACCGCCACGTCCTTAAACTACCTATGGACCACTACGTCCCTAAACTGGAACAATAGAGCTCCCAAACGCTCTTCTATCGGATCTAAACGATCCCGTTTAAGTTGATCTTACTCTCAAATATGGCTAACGTATCCTTAAACATTCAAACAGACTTTAGTCCCAAATTGGACTATAAGATCCCCAATCAACTTTGGTTCAAGGGTATATCTCCGAACTCCTCTGACACCTGTCGTTGTAATCCTTCAACGTCGTCAGAGAGGTGACGGGTCCCGACGGCCATATATTAAATAGACCACCACGTCCCTAAACTGGAACAATAGAGCCCCTAAAAGCTCTTTCCATTAAGTTGATCTTAGTCTTAAATCGGACTAACGTATCCTTAACGAACGTTTAAGTTGATTTTAGCCTCAATATGACTAACGTATCCTTAAACTAAAACACCAAAACCAAATCTAAGTAAATACGGATTTGGACTAATCCACGTCCTACGGGCGGCGGCATAACTTAGTCTTCGTATACAATCCACGGGCAACCACAAACAAACAAACACACACGACACGAAGTGAAATTATGGAGAAGGAGAAAGTTGTTACCGCAATGCGGTAGCGTAATTAACTGCAGGGGCTTGCGCCTGCAGGGAAGAGCATTCCCATAATCAAAAACCCCTCAAGCGAGGGGGAATCTGACGAAGTCTGCTACATCGGCCGCATCCGTCTAAACCTCCGATACACGGTGCTATAAATCAACTTGGCATCTTCGAAGAGGTGTACGGATAAAACCAAATAGCATCTGCCCCGAATCTCAGGCAAGACGTCCCTGTCTTGGCCGCCGTTTGAAGGGGAACACGGTTCAGATCACTACACCCTAAGACTTTTTCGGGGAAGGAAACTCCTTTAGAAGCTGAAGAATGGCTCAAGGGAACAGTCAATGATCTCAGTACCGCTCAAATTCCGAAGGACGCATGGGTGAACATTGCCAAACTACAACTTACGGATAATGCCGGAATCTGGTGGGAGGTGGAAGAAAGTAGATTGAAGGAGCCCATCGACTGGGAAACGTTCAAACAACGTTTTGATACTCAGTATTTTCCAGCCGTGGCACACCTAGAGATGGAAAGAGAGTTTATACAACTCCAACAAGGGAGCATATGGGATAAGTCGGTGGACGAGTACGCTTCGGAGTTCGCAAGGTTAAGTCGGTTCGTGCATCATCTGGTGGCAACCCAGAACTTTATGCTAAGAGATTCCGGCATGGATTGGACCTGAATACGCAGTCCTCTATGTCTTCTGCTACCCTTTCGACTTATGATGAAATCTTAGAGGCGGCGCGAAACTTTGAAGAACTTCAGCGACGCATGAGGAAGGATGATCGTTTGTCTGGCATTAAGCGACCAGCTAATCAAATTCTTGGGGGATCATCTTCCAGATTCAACGGGAGACAACAACCTAAGAGACCAGCAGGACCAACTATCCTTGAAAAACCAGCTGTTATATGCAACCATTGCGGTAGAGCTGGACACTTCATGAGTGACTGTCAAACTTTGCATAGTCTGTGGGTCTCCAGATCATACTATTGGGGACTGTCCTCAGAGAGGGAGACAATCAGGCCCCGTCAACAAGCCGGCTAATTATGGGGTACCAACACAGGGAAACCGGCCATTTTCCGCCACTAAATCAACCGATCAAGGGGCATCACCAAAGGGACCAACCTTGCCATTACAGGAGCATGTTTTTCAGCAAGCGCAAAGGAATGGACCCAAACGCCAGACCTTCACCATGACAGCCGAGAAGTCTGATGCTGCGTGGCAAGAAAGCAGAGGTACTCTTTTCTTTTTCAACCTTTCTTTGATACCATACTTATTTATCTTTCGGTGCAAATCTTAATTAGACTCATCCTAATTCCTCTAGTTTTCGTAAAGTTGCCTTTATGTTATATCTCTCAAGTCTTCCATCAATTCACAACTTTCCTTCAACTTCCAAACTTTTCTATCCGGAAGCAATTACCGATTTTACATTTCTGATTCCTTATACCTAAACCCTTCAGAGACTTTCCATGCATCAAGTGATACACCAACTTGCGAGAGCGACACATGCAGCAAAGAGGGTTCCTGATAGCGTTACTGATTTCCGTGCCTAGTAATGGCTACTCCTTTGAAAATTTTAAATATGAAATTATTCTAAGGAGTGTAGATCGTAACTATCACAACCATTCTTGCTATTCTTAGCAAACCCAGAAGTTTTAAGCATCAACTACGATATTTCGGAGAAGGGACTTGGTGGTGCGAGATATCAGCGCGGCGATATAGTTGCACATGCGTCAAGGCAACCAAAGACTCATGAATGCAACTATTCCTATCCAGATCTAGAATTGACAATGGTAATGTTCATCTTGAAGATATAAAAACACTACTCTAAGAAGATCGTGTGGACACGGATGGTCGAAGCACATGAAGCGGAAAAGAGGAGTCAAGTTTTATATAGGAGAAGTGCTGATCGATTGGGACGATCTTGAAGATGGAGAATTTGTAAGATTTAGATAATGGTAGAAAAAGTGAAGATGGTAATGCGATGAAGAGAGCACGGAAGGCTCAGCCCATGACTCATCGGCCGTTTAACATCTTGAAAGGAAACGGTGGGTTTGTGTATAGCCTAGTTCTGCTATTTTCTTTGGAAGGCGTGCATAATACTTTTATATCTCACAATTAAGAGGTTATGCTGGCAACCCTAGTCATACTTTTGATCATTCCGAGATTACGGAAAAGTTGGCGTAACCTACGAGCAGTAACCGGTCGGGATACTAGAAGAATGAAATCTTGAGGGACAAGACAATCCAACCGACTAGAGTTATGTGGGGAAAAGAACTATTAGGCAGACATACACAGAAGTGAGAAAACGGAACGAGAGAGCGAGTCCCAAAATATTTAACCGCGATAATCCCATCTTAGTGATTTCATTTTCTTGACCTACCTTCTGAAATTTCGAGGACGAAATTATTTTAAGGAGGGTAGATTGTAACGACCGTATTTTCTAATACCTAATAAAAAATATTTTATTTAAATTTCTACTATCAAATAATTATTTACGTGTTTCGTTGATAGAAGAATATTTTTAAAGTAATGTTAATAATTTTCAAAGCATTGAAATATGATTAAAGGTATTTTCTAAAATATATTTATTGTTTTTCTAGGCTTAAAATATTTTAATAAAATTTTATAATGCCTTAAAAGACTCTAGATATTTTATTATCAATTAGGATCATAATTCGTAATTAAAAATATTTTTAAGGATAAACTAGATTTTTAACTAATTATAATAACTAGCTAAAACCATAGATATAGGGTATATTATTTTGTTTTAGCCCAAAAT
The DNA here is from genome assembly GCA_030015575.1 of Agapanthus africanus. Lineage (NCBI taxonomy): Eukaryota > Viridiplantae > Streptophyta > Magnoliopsida > Asparagales > Amaryllidaceae > Agapanthus > Agapanthus africanus. The sequence goes on from CM057337.1 coordinate 896,353,335, forward strand.
TATTTTTATACTAAAGATAACAATAAAATATATTTTCTGAAATTTTTCCATAATTTTCCCGTATTTTTAACTATTTTTAACATTTTTTTTTAAAACCAAATTCAAATATTAAATAATAAACAGTTTATTATTTTTATATTAAAAAATTAATTAAGTTAATCCCCTTGATCCTGGACCGTTGGATACAAGATCCAACAGCTCAGAACCCACCGACGGCGCCCACGTGGTGGGGACCACGCGAAAACGCGTGATCCCCCCACGCATGACGCGTAGCGCGCAGTTGAGTGGGCGCGGCGCGATCCAGACCGTTGGATCAAGATCCAACGGCTGAGATGAAGGGCGGCGGCGGCTAATCATCAGCGGAATCATGGGCGGCGGGGATTTTGGGGAAATTTAACGGATTTCTTGGATTTTATGGTTGGCAATAAAACCCTATAAATAGGAATTTCAAACATTGATTTCTCACACCTCAGAACTCCAAAAAATTCTGAAAAAAATACCCACGTCTGTATCGACGACGCCGACGCTACGGCTCCACCCAACCACTAAGGAAAAATTTGAGCGCGGAGCTATTGAGGAGTTTTTACAAGCCTACGTTTCGACGCATCTACATCCAACTCTAATCAAAGGTAGGATCCGCCTCTCTCCACTTCCCTGTAGACTTCTTCTCCTAATGATCTTGATTTCCAGTCCTAATCCCTAATCTCATATTAAAATGATATTAAAAAATATTCTTGCATGCTTATTCTTTTGTACCCCTTAATGATGATAATATTAACCCATGTTTAAAATGGTTTCCTTAATCACTCCTATATGCCGAAAAATATTACACTCTCATACAACATGGAATGCGACATGCTTAATGTTATAACCCACGGGTATTAATTCACCACTTACATACCCACACTCACCCATGCTGCTTTTGTGATCTCGAAATAGGTTTCTTCCACAAAAATACCCTCGTTTTGTTAAAAAGGTCATATTTGTTTAAAATATCCACGTGAGATAAGATATTTGGAATAATTATTTTAGATACGATATATATATATATATATATATATATATATATATATATATATATATATATATATATATATATATATTACTTACACTTTTTCACCAACTACTGTAATTTTGTTAAATCCCTTTTTCCCTTTAAAAGGGGATAATACTAAATCTAAATAACGGCATATGGTTTTTCCAACTTAGCCCTTCCCCTTAAAGGGATGTTTTTACATTAATTCCTCTTAGAATGTTAACTAGAGTTTAACGAGTTACTCTAATAATAGGGTAATGTTTTACGTGAGTACCTCGTGGTTGATAAGGCGATCGTCCCTGAAAAGTACACAAATCCTGCCGTTCATGTGCAGCGGTTGCCAACACGAACGTATTTTCTAAAACGTTACCTCAAACTTAAAATACTATAATTTCATAAAATTATTATTTATAATAAAATATCTCAACCCATCCTAAAAAGAGATAATTTCATTTAAATACCCTGACCTTTACTAAAAGGCTATTTTCAACAAAGAACATAACCTTTATAAATGATATTTTCCAAAAGGATATCTAAAACTTTATTAAAAGATAATTTCCAAACAAATACCATAACCTTTTATTAAAAGGATATTTTCTCAATAAAATATTTTGGGTTTCCAAAATGATAAATATTCCAAACATCATGGTTTTCTTAGAAACAATAAATATAATTAAACACTATTATCCTTTATTAACCAAGTGTTCTATAATATGATACGATATACCTTACAAACTTAAGAAGATAATAAGATAAAACGAGCGCTTGTGGAAGGCCATATTAAATGAGATCAACTTCTTGATTACATGTTTATGATATATGTGACACATGATACGGTTAGGGTTAGAATGCGCGGACCTGGGTATGGAATACTTATTGAGAAGATCCCGATATTCCGGGTGACCAGTCTGATGTACGAACGACTATACATATATGAAAATTCCTGCAGGCAGGGTGACCAGTCCAAAGTATGGACGACTACCAACCCGATATTCGGGCGAATACTAACTCTATTTGAGAGCGAATGATCCAAAATGTGAATAACATACAATGTGGAAATTTCATGCCTAGAGGTATACGCACTTACTCTAGATCTTTACACTGAATGACGGGAATGGGTAGTTTGATTAGGTAAGGAAATGCGGAACTCGGATTCCCCTACTACTCGATCATGATCCTGGGAAGTGAAACGGTACATTTCACTTTCCCAGTTGTTGTTCTGTGGCCACAACGGAATAATCGCGAGTATCCGGACCCTTATTTAATAAACTAATACGAACTTTTACGTTCACTTATACTTCCTACCACATACCTTCATATAACATACAACATACTCATGCTCACACCTATCCCTTTTCAAAACGTCTTAAGTTTGTGCATTTCATACCTTTACACCCTTAGTTTATATCTGCATGCATACATCGTACTCTTTTATACACCTGGTCATTTTTATACTCTTACTTCCTTATGAGGCAATCCTACCCGAGTATAACTCGCTGACGGACCTTCCTTTTTCTTCCTCTATCTTTGGAATGTCCGTCAAATAAGAATGAGTATTATGGCGAGGATCAAGGTGTGAAGCCAACTTATGAAGATTATGCAGACTGGATGATGGAAGATTAGCTAGATTTAATTTTTGTTGTTGCCCACATGTTTAGGGCTTTTGTTTCTTTTCGATGTAATTAAACTACTTAGTTTATTTTACTCTTTCTTTTGGGATGTAATAAAGTTTGGTTAACGGAAATAAATGCCTTTCGCTTTTATTACTTTGATTTTGGTACACCCTGCATGTTAGATATTCATACGCTTAACGTAACTGTATTGAAAAGACCACCTTCAATACAGTTAGGTTGCGGACTTTGCCACGTCATCCTTCACCTTCTTTTGGGAAGCGGGGCGTGCCATGGGTCGTTGAGCTTGGTGGTGGAGGTGAGGAGGTGCAGGGAAGGTGGTAGCACGGTGGTGGTCGGCTCCGGTGAGGTGGTGGTCGGGGTTGTAGTTGGGTGGAGGAGAGAGGTTGCAGTGGGGTTGTCACGTCCCGCTTCCCAGAGTACGCTAGATTGGGCACGTGACATAGCCAACCATGCTACCTGTGGGTAGGAAGTATCCATCCACAGTCACATTACGGCTGTCGAGATATCAAGCACAAGATAAAACTATCTAAAAACATGTCCATAAACCAGAATAACAGGAGTCAATAATAAATGAATGCGGAAACAAATGATCCAATACAAATAACTGAAAGTATGTCCCATAATGCGGGCTCACATCAGGAAATAAATACAGGGAATAAAACTAACTACCACTAAACTCACAGCTCAGCCTGCTGGCTGAAATACTCCAGCTCGGACTGCGGCATCGGTACAGAATCTGGGCCATGCAAAACCCAGACGTCAGCGCGTCATGTCAACAAGTAATATAATATGAACAATGTAACAGGCAATGAAAAATAAACATGAATAAAGCAATAATGTGAAACAAGCAGTGCAGGGTAGTGTGCAGTGGGTAACTAAACTGTTCTATCAGGTTTTCTATTCTAAAGTCTTTGAAATCAATTGATGAATCGTCGATGTAACTCAATAGTATCCCATGCGTGCCCGGGACCACGGTCAAGATTCTCGGGGCTGAATCCGAGACGTGCCGCTAGGCAGTAACAAGTAGCAGGATGGGCGAGTGATGTCAGCATCATCACTCCGGGGCTGGCCTAGCCCGTAAGACTGATCAGAACAGGTATCGAACTGTTGAGTTACAAGTCGGTTTCACCTTTGATTTCCCCATACCCCCAAGTTATGTATGTCGAGTCAGGTATTTAGTAATCAAGAACTAATGCCAACACAGGATCAGGTAAAAGCAGGTTTGTCTGGATAGACAACAGGAACGGTCCATGAGGACTACATGTCAGGTTTGTTGGCATTAGACACAAGATCAGGTAACGGGTCGGGTCATGGTACATCAGGTCAAGTCAACAGTATACGGTACCATGTCAGGTATATCAATATATATATATATATATATATATATGTGTGTGTGTAGCCATGTCAGGTCAAGATGTAAACAATATCGTGGGTGTGCTCACAATCAGATATATAATCAAACATGGGTATTAACAATATGAGATAAGCAATGAATTACATAATAAGCAGTTTCATTCAAATTACAAGAGTGCAGTAAAACGATATAGCCGTTTAGTCATGTTAACAGGTTTAAGAACCCTTAGTGGTGCAATAATTTAGGTATCGGTTCAATACAGTTATTTCAAGTTAAATGCATACGAGTGTCCGAATGTAACAGAACTACATGGATGAACGCCACCATATATTTAACAGTAAAATGTGATTGAACAGGTAGATTTGATTATTAGGTTCAAATTGGCAAACTGTAAACTCCATGTTTAACAGTAAAATGATATAATGCAATTTTGTAACCGAAAAGGAAAATGATTGTACCAAGCTAATTTTACAGGTTTAGGGAGTCAATACATATATAAATATATTGTATAGCATGTAGCAAGGGGTACTTGCCTCGACGGGTCGCGAACCGGGAAAAACGGAACGTAACGTCGGAGGGGAAACTCGCGACGGACGCACGGTTCACGGATTGAACCCAAACAACGAACCAACGAACCACACGGGTCAGAGTACTCTGCTGGATCGTCGGGACACGTCGCCGGCACGGCCGGATTCCGGCGAGCACAAAAACATTGAATAGGGTTTCTACGGGTGTAGATCTAGAGGAAGAAAGAAATGAACAGAGAAAGGAGAAGATGGGGAATACTCACTGGTCTCAGAGGGCACTAGCAACGACGGCGAGATCGACGGCGGCGAGAACGGCGTCTCCGGCGATCTGCAGAAAAGATCCAGCCGCTGTTTTCAGTTTTGGAAAATGAAGAGAGGAAGGGTGAGATGGAGAAACACTTACAAGTGTTCTGGGGTGGTCGGGGATCGTCGGCGACGGCCGGGGGCGGCGCAGGTGGTCGCCGGTGACGTCTCAGGCGACGCAGAGGAGATACAGCGGGGGTGCTCAGGTGGCTGCGAGGGTGCAGGCAATGAGGATGTGGGTGATACGAGGAGGAGGAGGCGAGGGTGCTGGTGACGCTAGCGCCGGCGTCGGGGCTGCGGCGGCAAGGATGGAGGTGGCTAGGGTTGCGTTGAGGGCTCGCGATGGGTTTCTGAGGTTTCTCGTGAGGACATATAAAAGGAGATGAGGGATTTATAAAAAAAGAGAGAGAGAGAGAGAAATAAGGTAGAGAGAGAGAGAGATAGAGAAAGAGAGAGAGGGAGAGAGACGTAAGAGATAGAGAGAGAGATTGAAGAGGTGAGGCCCACGGGAAAATATCGATCTCGTGATTGGCTATGATTGGCTGAGTGAAATATGTAGAGGTTTAAAAATATATTAAAAGATTAGTATAACAGTAAAAGATATGTATGTTAACGAAATATATATGGTTTTGAATATTATTAAAATTTGGGATTTTGGCGCTAAATAAAATATTTTCAAATCGCGCCCGGATTGGGTCCAAAATTTCGAAATTTAAATAATAGGATTTTAAGCGGGTTCCAAATTTTAAAATTAAGTGTTTTATGATTAAAAAGCATACCCCCAAGACGGACACCTGTACGCGTGCGTAGCTGTCCAAACTCGCCCGTTTTACCGAACGGGACGAGAACTCGATGCACGGACGCTACCACAAGGCTAGGGGTGTCGAGTAGGCCAAGATGAATATTTTTAATTTCATTTTAGATGCTAAAATTTGTTGTGTACAGAAATGACTTTTCCGGATAAAATTTTACAGTAAGCCACAAATAAGCAAGATAAATGAAATGAGTACCACCTAATGCTCAAACAGTAACAGAAATTAGTAGTATTGGGCTCGGGTGTTACAGGGGTGATGGCAGATGCAGTGAGGAAGAGTTGTGGGGCTGCTCGTTGGTAGAGGTCGCGGAGCTCGTTGTCACGCCCCGCTTCCCATTCTACGGCGAAGGGGACGCGACTGGCCCGCTACGTATTTATTCAGAAGCAAATACGCTAAGCGTAACTAAGCAATATAAAAGAAAATACACAAGAGGCAAGGTATAATAAAAACAGCAACTTTTATTTATTAACATTCTTTTGTACAATGCATGAAAATGAAATACAACTAAACTAAAAATGATGCCTAAATAATGGCATGACAGGAAATGAAAAGTACTGAATGGAAAATGTATAATGAAACTAGAGCTCTGGTTCTTCAGCAAGCTGATCCAAGTCTTCTGCAGATGGCTCGATCTCTGTCGGGTCCAAACCACCTGACGACATTCAAAGAAGAAAGAAATAGAATGTCGTCAGCGAACAGATCGCTCGGTAAGTCCCAAAGATAAGGGAGAAGTAGAAAAGAAGAAAGAGAGAGAGTAGCTTTTAATGTTGTATTATATTGTTGTAATGTTGTATTAACGCTGTTGTTTGTAACTTGGTACAGAAGAATGCCAGTGTAAACGAGAGGGGTCTCAGTATGCTAGAGACCAGGGCAAATGGAAGTACAAGGCTCCGTTATACAACCCAGAATAACGACAATTGGATTCATGTTATGTGTCTTAATCTTACCATCTCGTGCCACTTTTAACACCTTCCGTACGAATCTACCCCTTAAACCCCGTAGTGTTTTGATTGTATTGTTTTGTACTGTAAATTGAATTGAGTGTATAATTGAAAGACTGACCGAAACCATGATATCAGTAAACGGATGTAACCGTAGAATCATATAAATGGAATAACTGAAGAACCATGTAAATGGAATGTATATCCATGGTTCGATTCAGTCAAGTTGTATAGATTGATAATTGGATTCATAGATTCATGTTGAATTGTAATATTGAAGATTATAGATTGTACTTGAATCATATTCAAGTCAAATATAATCAGACTCAAACCCGAGTCAGACAATTAGAAATGTAAATAGAAGTCTTGATTAATTCTTTCCTATAATTTGTTAGGGTCCTTAGGGAAATTTATAAAACTTGAGGGGTTTTATGTAAAAAATAATTTTGTATGGTTTTCAAATTACAACTCAAATATTTAATTATCGTATTTATGTACATATAACAATTTAATGATCAAGATAAATATGTATATATGTTCGAATAGTATGAAATGAGTCAAGTATATTATACGAGTAACTACCAAAAACAATGCTATAAAGAAATATTATGTACGACTAATTAATCAAGTCGAACAAATGCGGAACATAAAAAAAAATGTCTCTAAGTGTTTTGCATCCGTGAGTTCCAGTTTCACCTAAATACGATTATCGGTTTGAGAGATATATATGTTTTCGTATTGTTGCGCAAAGCAGATCAGAATCTGTTTAGCACCGTCACATATTTTTAAAACACAGTTTGAGTTAATTTCCATCAGATTTTAGGTTACGAAAATTATTAGAAAATTTTAGGTATTTTGAATTACTTATCCAAAACACCAAGATTCATACGATTTGGATTTCTGAAGCTCTACTTATGATCATTTTAATATCAGCGTTTAAAACAGAAATTCAGATTTCTGGACAGCAACTATATATTGTATTGCAAAGCCTACATCGGAGTGTTTCATGCATTTATAAGTAATCAAGTATACATAAAATTATATTTCTATCAATTATGCATTTACACATCTAAATTTTGTCACGAACGGATATCGGGAGTTTGAGTTATGTCTAATTTAAAAACAGTGTGCGAATCAGGACAAATTCTGTCCAGATTCGTCGCTTAATGTTGTAACACAGTTTTCTATATTTTACGTCGGTTTTCAGTAAAAATATAAAAGTAAGAAAATCTAGATCATTCGATGTAGATATCCAAAACACCTGAGTTTGCTCAATTTGGATATCGTTATACCAAGTTATGTGTCCTAGAACTTGACCGATAACTGCAGTTTTCTATTTTACGAACAGTGAATAAAAACGATATAATTCCTAAACCGTTTGGTAATTTGATCTAAAATTTTTACAGCATGTACAAAATAATATAATCTATCATATGTAAATTTCCTGAAATTTTCAGAAGTAAAAATTAATTTCTAAAAATTATTTTAAAGATAAACGTATTGATGTCTATACTAAAATCGGCAAAAAGATTAACTAGTATTTTTATGCAAGCTTCATCCTTTCTTTTAATAACAAAACCGATTTCATGAGATTTCGTAGATATATTGTGGCATGAAATCTATGTTCTCACAACTTGTAATAAACATTCATAATCATGAGTATAGAATTCAAAACACTTTGATTTGAACAATAAGCAATAAGATATTTATTAAACCATATAGAACCATATATATCTAGATTTATATATATGTATATGTTTATCTTTATCTTCTCTTATGGATTACGATATGAAAAGAATAGCGGGTTTATATGACAAAAGGAGAATAAAGATATGGAGAGGGAGAGAGAGAAAGGACTTACATGCACAAGCCGGTATTGTCACCGGGCTTGTCTATCCGCCGATAGCCTTGCGTTACTAGCGAGACCTTCTTGAAGACTTCTTCATGTTCTTCTTCTTGGACTCTAGGTGAAGAGGGAGAAGTGGGGGATAGAAAAATGTGAGGAAGGAAAAAATAGAGGAGGACAATAAAGATGGTGTAATGGTGAATTATGTATAATAATATATACATTTAATAAGAGAATTAAAAGAGAAATGAACCATTCATTTTGGAAATGAAAGGTCTTATTTGTAGGTTATGAGAAGAATAAAAAATGATAAAAAATAATTACAAGAATGGGGATTTGAACATGTGACTTATGGAATAACAATGCAAAGACTTAACCAATAAACTACAAGGTTGTTCATGCACATATTTAATTAGAATTAAATATATGTTGTTGCTTAAAAAGAAAGTGGGCTTTTCAGATGGGCTGTAGAGAATAAGAATAATGGATTTGTGTTAAATATTTATGAAAAGAAAAATAAGAATAAGAAGTTAAAAACTTAAATATAAGAAAAAGAAATTGTACCTAAAAAAATATACATAATAGATTGAGAAATAAAATAATAATAAATTTAGGAAAGAACGTAAAATACCAAGTACAAATAAATACGGTATATTATTGAAGAGGGATAATACAAATGTATAAAGATTTTAGGGTCGTTACACTCGTCGGCGAGGGTGCAGTGGGCGGCTATGGGTGCTCGGGTGTGGGTTGGTGGAGGCGACGAGGTGGAGCGATGGGGTGTAGCGGCGGCTCGCTTGTTGGCTGGGGCTAGGCGAGAAGATGAGGGGTCTGGGAAGGTGAAGATAGTGGCATGATAGTGAGGGGCTCGGATGGGTGGTCGTCGTGGCGGCGGCGAAGGTGGTCGGGCTCGGAGACGGAGAAGGGCAGCGGGTGTGTCCTCGCGGTCGGAGGAGGAGGGAGGGGATGGTTGAGGTTGAAGACGGGGTCCCGCCGGCGATGGAGGTAGTGAGGGAGATGGTCGCGGCTGGTCGGAGACGAGGACAACGGCGGTCGTGGAGGAGCTCGAGGATTTATAGCAGAGGTGTTTTGTAGGTTTGTGAAGAAATCGAGGAGGGTGGTGGTGATGGTGCGGGAGTAGGGTTGCAGGGTGGTAGTGTTCGTCGAGGACGAGGAGGGTTGCTGGAGTTGGAGGCAGTGAGCTTGGTGATTGGGTTGAGTGGAGGAGAAGTGGGGATCTTAGAGGAGTGCGTGGGGGTCGGTGGTTAGGAGGAGGTCGGGATCTCGGGGAACAGTTGCGGCGTCGAGGGGGAGAGTGGGTGTCGCGGGCGGTTGGCGAAGGAAAAGGGTCGTGGGTTGTTAAGAGGAGCGGGTCTCGGGGATGGCCGTTGGGGCGAGGTCAACGTGTGTAGGGGAACGTTGGGACGAGCGCTGGGGAGGCGGGAAAAAGAGGAGGGAGAAGAAGAGAAAAAGGCGATGCGGCGTGGGGGGTCAGGTCGGATCGGGTAGGGTGTGTCGGGTCGGGTAGGGTAGGATTAGGAAACGGGCCGGGGTTTGGGTAGATTAGGAAAATAATAATTAAAATAAATAAAAATATATAAAAAGTGGAAAATAATAGGAAAAATCTGGAAAAATATAATAAATAAATACACGGAAAATATACATGGAACTGGGGATTTACACTCCCAAAGGGGGATTTACACTCCCAAAATACCTATACCAGTTGAGCTGTAGCTCATTGGTTGTGCATTTATTTTGAGTTAATTGGTATCATTATATTATAGGACGCCTTATGCTGGTTATAAAATGGCAAGAAAGACAAAAGATTAAAATAACTTATTTAAATTGCCAGAGAAAAATGACATGCTCACACCAGCAATCTTTTACCTCCTTCCTTGGTTAATTTCATCTATGCTCGTCCATAAATGTGTAGATGCGAGATCACAATAGCGGAAGAAGATATGGCCACGGCCCCGATGGATTCGACATTTCACTAGGTCAAGAGAAGATGAAATGGGGATGGTTCCATTGCAATTGTAAGAGACCGGAACATAATCCTGACCATTGTATTCCTGTATGTCCTCTAAACATTATGTAGACATTGTCTGCTCACATTCAAATACTACTTAGTTTATTGTTAGTTGCTTATTTTCCTATTCACAATAAATAAATATTACCGTTAAGTCCTATTTTAATCGGTAAATTATTTATTTATATGAGTTCATATTAAATGAAATAGTTCTTTTTATTTCTTTGTAGCATTTTTTGATAGAAAAGGCAGGAAAAGTCCCTACTCAAAAGATGGTGTTAAATAAATAAAAAAAATACTTACAAATACACGGATAACAAAAGATTGTCGGCCTGGAGAAAAAGGATGGATATAATAAGGAACCTAATCAAAGTTAAATAAAGAATGTCAAGAGAATCCAGGCACATGAAAAATTATTCCATGTGCTGGCCATATACATCCAGACAAGAGAGAAGTAATAAAAGTGCAGGACTCACACGTAGGCCAAAGCTGTCCGAAACTCCCCACTGTCTCTAACCCTCTGCCCGGATGTATTATACCGGGCACACCGAATAATTCCTTGTAATCCACAGCCTCTCTCTTTTATCCCGCAATTCCAAAACCAAAAAGACAAAAATGACCCAACTCCAAAAAGATAGATAATAAAACCAACATTAAGTTATTGAGTAAAATATGGTAATAAAATTGCATTAAAAATAGAGTATAATCACCGTATCTTGTAAAATACGATCCTAAGAGACATTTCTCCGGTTAATATCTCATGATATAAGTATTTTTCTTGAAATATTTCTCCTAAAGGCTTTTTTATTAAAAAATTTCATCAAAACTATCAAATGAGTCAAAACATTATGAGAAAAACCAATCATGCCGTTGCACACGGAATCAAACGAACATGCACAAACCTAAACGTGCGGACTCGCTTATATTGTCTATCTTATGAATTACAAATTTTGTGCTATGCTAAAATAATCATTTTATAAGAAAAATGAAAATATCAATCCAAACATTGTATTGTATCGGTACACATACAAATTAAAATCATTGTTAGATTTCTTTAGATTCTCTTACATATAACAAAAATTGTTGTAGCTGCATTTTATTATTGTAAATCTTATACAAGAAATTTTCAAGAAAGTCAGTCATTTCGAATGCAGGTATTTCCTTTCAACTTAGTATTTTTTATACATGATAACCATGAAAGTCTTTTAGTAAACGTTTTTTGATTAATTAGATTTAAGTTGTATATAGGTTTATTTACACATATATAAAACTTTATTATGAAACAACTTTAACGTGATGCTTTAGACATAAGTCATTTACATGCGCATTACTTCAAAAAAAAATTATTGGTATCCTCGATCAAAAAGTAACAGCACTGCATGGCCAAATCTAACTTGAGCCTACACGAGGGCAAATAGAGTGCAAGGAATTAGAGGAAGAACTATGATGTTCGATTACATTTCTTGAGGGATTAAAGTACTTGGACAGACATGAGAGGATTTATTTGGCTTATATTATATGAAGCTAACAAATTAAACATTTGTTGTTTTTCTTGTAGGGAGCTTCTTGCAAGCTATCCGTTTGTAGGTATCGATGGTCGCCGAACGAAACATAGCATGTATGGAATGAGGTAAAATGATCCAAAACTTGGATGGCAACACTTTTTAGACGGCGTCCATTTAATTGTACAGTGAAAGTATGTTGAACGTGGGGCCTTGATCCGACCCAAACCCATCCAATTAAGTGGGCGGATAGGCTAGGGTTAGAGACCCGACCTACTTGAATGCCCAAGTCCATTAGGGCTCGGCTTGGGCAAGCCACCTACACCTAATAGGTTGTGGATCCTAAGTCGACTAGGAGAAAACTCTAGTTAGTCTAGACTTCAGACACCAACAATTATAAACCGTCTGTTTGGATCTCTCCTAGGCTATATATCTGAGGCCATTGGAGATGGTTGAGATATTTGATAGTGTATCATTCAAAAGTAGGTCTTTGATTTCTCTCTTTCATCTTTAGCTCGCGTCATTCGGTTGTCGTGGAGTAGAGTCATTTTCTCGTAACTGTATGGTTGTGACTCATCTATCATTAAATGACGTAGAAGATCTGGAGGATTCCAAAGATCAAAAGGAAGACCTACACCGTCGATTCAAAGGCTATAAGTCTTCATCCTTATGCTCGTACTCCATCGGTTTTATTCTGCTAGCAAGTGTTGAATTCGATTCGACATCGTGATCGATTGTCTTACCGTTAGTCTACAGTTACGTTCAATTATCTTATATTATATACAAGAATTTTTGAAAAGTTACATTCAGTCATCTTATATCATATACAAGAATTTTCGAAATGTTGGACCACTTTTGGAAAGTTTTTCATACATATATATAAAATAGAACATGAATATTTAGTAGATATGAATTAACTTTATTGTGGTGTATGAGATAGAAGTTATTCATATATGCATCCTTCAAATGTTCAATTATTTTATATCAAATACAAGATTTTTTGAAAAGTTGGACCACTTTCGGGAATTTTTTCATACATATGTATAAAATAGAATATGAATATTTAGTAGATATGATTTAACTTTACTGTGGTTTACTGTGGGGCACGAGATAGAAGTTATTCATATATGCATCTTTCAAAATTAATGGTAGTCTCGTTTTCTTACTTGTAATTTTAAAAAGAATGATAGTAATATATAATAATTAAAAGCTGATTGACATTAAAATTAAAAATTAATTTTTTTATTAGAAAAACTATACTTAAAAAATAAAGCTCCATTATTGCACTACATATTTGAAAGAACAACTCGATATAAATTTTGTAAAGATTACAAAACTCTTGAGATTAAGACCGCAGAAGAAAATATCATTAGTAAGATTTGATAAGAAAACTCCAGCGTAATCGACAACATCAAGATCACCTAGCTATCATCAATCCATACAAGAATATTGAAGATAATATATAGGGGAAATTGGCATTTAGTCTCTCAGAATTATGTGTGACTTTAAGATCCATGTCGGAATTAATTTCCTAAGTTAATTCGGAAGATAATATTTAGGGAAATTGGCATTTTATGTGATTTTGAGTCTTGTAAACTCCGAAGTTAAAGTGCCAACTTTTTGATGCAAGTGAACTTTTGATCGGAACGTCATAATGGCTTTTAGAAGAAAGGGCCGCTATGCAGCAAGAGCTTAAAAGAAGTTTTAAGCACAAAAAAAGGCACAAACAACTCTATAAATAACAGCATATGCAATATTCCCAGCAATGGCCAAAAAGGAAGAGGTGAAGCTGCTAGGGACATGGATGAGCCCATTTGTGCTTAGGATCAAATGGGCAATGAAAATAAAAGGAATTGAGTATGAGTTCATTGAAGAAGATCTCTCGGACAAGAGCCCTTTGCTCCTTGAGTACAACCCAGTGTACAAGAAGGTCCCTGTGCTTGTTCACAATGGGAAACCAATTTGTTAGTCATTGCTCGTTCTTGAGTACATTGATGAGACATGGAAGGAAAATCCCATCATGCCCGAGGATCCTTATGATAGAGCCATGGCGCGTTTCTGGTCCAAATTTGGAGAAGAAAAGGCAAGAGAAATAAAAAATTATGTTCTCTTTACCAACACGCTTTTGATCAAAAGGCAAGAAACTCTCCCAACCTGATAAACCTGCATTTTCCCTCATAAATTTATATTTCGACTAATCTGTATAAAGGCCAGCGATTTTAAATTTATGGACGATTCTGAGACAACCAAAAGGTGTATAGAACTGAGAAACCTTCAAAAATGAACTAATGATACTAACATTAGAAAGACAAAAGTGTGGTGGTATTTATTTGAAGAAATGATGAAAGGCAATGGTATGAGAGTGAAATTCAACCTTTAGTCTATATCTAAATTTTGTCAAGTAAATAAATTGTTTAGCTTTTCATTGTAGTGTTTTCCTTCGATATGGCAAGTATTTGCCTCCAATGGCAAACAGCAAGAGGAAGCAATGACCATGGCTACAGAAAACTTCAAGATATTAGAGGAAGAGCTCAAGGGTAAGAAATTCTTCAATGGAGAAACGGTTGGCCTTACGGATATATCGTTCGGTTGGATTGCGTACATGTTGCAAGTATTGGAAGATATCATTGAACAGAAAATGATTGACGAAGAAAGATTTCCCTTACTTTTGGAATGGATCACAAACTTCTCAAGGGTAGCAGAGATAAAGGATTGTCTGCCACCACATGAAAGATTGCTCACGAAGTTTCGTTATGTCCGTGAATCTTCATCTGCATCAAAGGGACATTAAATTAAATTCATCATGATCTAAGTTAATTTTGTAAGAAATAAACAGGGGGGATATGTTGAAGGTCCTGAGTTGATGAAAATGTTATGAGAAATTTTATTATATAAGATGCAGTGAGATGTGGGTTTGGAATTAATATTTCTTGCAGTTGCACCACATAATCATGTGCTGAAATCCTGCACTTTGAACAGAACAATATTGGTAATTCTTTGGACAATTTCATTTAATGAGATTATTTACAATTTGCATTAGACTCAATGATGCAAGCAAGCTAATTACTTCAGAAACCAAGACTGTGTAAACTTACACTGAGATATCTTAAATTATTGTTCTTTTTACTGCATCATTTACTGATCTTGCAAGTTCCACCACAGAGCTCAAATGCACAGTAGATTTTCGAATTTGCATGAAGTGCATAACAAGGGCTGTCACTGTAACTATATATACAAACTGTGTAAACTACACAAAAGGGAGGCAAAATTCCAAAATGTAATGGCAAGACTTGTCACAAATTTCTTTCATGAGGTTCGAGCCAAGGGAACCCGAGAAAATCGAAAATTTCCTTCTCTGTGTTGCAACTCACGCTTGTACTTGACCTCGTCCCCTGAAATGAAATGAAAAACAAGAAGTGACATATACAAATATAAGTATCGCAATTGATCAGAAACCAAGCATCCAATATTAAGGTACCTGCTTCCCGGAACTGCTTTGAGTGGCCAGAAATAGACCCGTATCATCAAGTCTATAGCCTTTGGATTCTGCTAACAACCTCAACCTGCAGCATATGGCGTTGAAGATATAGCAGCAGTACTTATCCAATCATAGTCATCCAAGATAAACGTAGATGTTGTGAAGTAGCACGGGTGGTCACAGTGCGAAGAGCTAACATAGTATGATTTGACTAAAATTTGATTTGACTAGAATTTGATGACACGGCATTCAACTTTATGTAGTGATATTGCTTTCTATTCCAATATCTTCAAAGGAGGAAAAGAAAGAGGAGGTTCAACATCTATGTTAACAATATAAAAGTAAAGATTAGTTCCAAAGACTACCAATTAGTTTCACCCTTCCGTAACTACCAAAAACTTTCAAAATTACAAAAAATAAATGATTAGCAGTGCCAGGTTGGCAATAACAATGTTGTGTCACCGCTAGTCGAGACCATCACTTTAGTTGTCATGGCATAAAAAAATTGCAAAAGAACCCAAAATACCCTTCTTCATCTTAACCCTACCTTCGCCCTACAACACTAACCTAATCAGTCGCCGTCACTGCCACCCTCCTACTTTGCCTCCTCATCAGACGTCGTCACCACTGCATCACCCTCCTCCACAATGGCCACCACTGGCACCGCCCTCTCTAGCCCCCACCGACCTCCTCCCTCCATCTTCTTCTTTCCTTTCCCTCGCTATCTCACCCCCCACCCTAGTCACTTCGCCGCCTCCCTGTCCACCTCGCCGCCCCACTTTCATGTTCTTCTTCCTTAACCCAAACCCTAGCCCCCTCTGCCACCCTCCTCACTCGCCGCCGCCGCCGCGGACCTAGCCACTTTCGCCGATGACCTAGCCACTTGATGGTTCCCTAAGCACTTCTCCGCCACCCCATCATCATTCTTCTTCTTCCCTAAACTAACCCAAACCCTAACTCTAGCCACCTCCGCCACCCTTCAATACCTCCGCTTCCTTCCTCTCTCGCCACTGTCACACTAGCCACCTCTAATGCCCTCCTCTCTCGCCGTCGCCGCGCCCTAGCCACCTCCGCCGCCCTCCTCTCTCACCGCCGCGGCCGCCTACCGCCGTCACCATTAAGGGTGTAATATAACAATCAGTTAATTTGATTAAATGTAATTATCAGAAGGGCTAAAAGGTCATTTTATATGCACTGTTAATACCGTCAAGCGTCGTCCTGCTTTGACTTCCAGTCTTGGTAGTTTTTTTGGAGTTTTGGAAGTCTCTGGTAGTTTGTTGCCAAAGCATGAAACCATTTGGTACTTTCCTAGAAATAAGCCTAAAAGTGAATAATCATTTCATAAGTTTTTCAGGAAGCCAAATGTTTTTGCGTATAAGTTATGACTATATAGTGTGAATCCAATTTGCATCCATACATAGTGCATCAACATATGCAAGATGGTATACATAGTATATATGTATTATTCAGTCCATATGATTTTAGTGTGTGTGGCTAACCATGCATCACTTCTATGTTCATTGTATGTCGAGATTTAGTAAACATAAAGTTTAAGTGACATATAGATCAGATATATATATGCGGTTGATAAGACTCTTGCGGATGCTTGCAACCAAAAAACTATAAATCTAGATTCCAATTCCAAATTTACAGTGAAACGGCAGTGCATGATGAGGACTAAGAATTTGCAAAATTGATTAACGGATCATTCATACCGTCTGTTTAGTACATCATTCCCTGTCCATGCCAGTAGTCCAAAGGCATATATGCTCCAAGGATAAACCTGTCATCATTAAATTATTTTCCCAATTTTACTAGGCTTGAAAGTAATATAATAAGTTGTCTTTATATAACTTGGGAAAATTGCAATAATTAGACATAAACGAAGAGTTTGAAGTCAGCCTCTACAAATATGAATGCCATTATTCCACAAGCATAAAACGACTCGTGGGTGTCTAAGGTCAAGAGTTTCCTATAGACCAATCCATTAAGAGTGACCATTATGTAAATGGCCTTTTTTTGTTTTTCAGTGATACTGGATTCAAATAGATCAAGTTCATAGGATTCTGGATCATGGTAGTTTAAGGGGAAATTTTCACTATCTGGTTGATATTCTTAGGACAACCAAATTGTTTCTTATTAAAATGTAGTTCCAGTGAGTCTAGGATTGGCTTCAATGGGATCAGTAAATGGAACCAAAACTGGAACGTGATGTGCAGTGAGGAGACAGGCAAACACTTTTCTCTAAATTTTTGAAAATTGTATTGAGAACTTTCTTTCTTAGTCTACTAGAAAGTAGTTCGCCGTTGACTTAGATTCCTGGCTGGCCCTGGATAATCCTAGTTGGACTCTTTTTAATATGGTAACAAAATCAAATTGGTAGTGTTGCTGCTAGAAACATTATTTTAACCGAGTTTGAGGTCAAGACATTTACATGTCTAAAAATAGAATTAATTGCATTAACAACTTCATCTACGCTGCATTCAGCACTTACAAACCCTCAGATGGTTTATTAGAATCAGATGCTGGTCAATTAGTCAGCAATCGTGTCAAACTTGATATTCTAGAGAAAATCATCGTTAATCTTAGGGATGGGATTTCTAACAGCGATTAACCTCGAAGAATATCATTTCATTTTTTATGTGTGCCTTGAATTGAGTGATTACTACGAACTCTATAGTCGAGCCCGAAGAGTGGGCCGGGCATCTATTGGCCATGGACTGAGGGACCGGCACGAAGGGATAGCCGAGCCCAAACTACGGCTTAGGGGTGCAGGGAATGGAACCCTGTGGTTCAGACCTTACTCGATGCACAAGTTTATGAAGACAATATATACCCGGTATAGTTTAGGGGTCTGTGAGGAGAGACAAGGCACGTGTCTTTTGGTGAGTTTTAAGGTGTATTGGGATTATGGTTTAGACATATTCCACCATTACTGTACTCTTCACGATTTCCGATATAGTAAATCTGATTCTCCTTAGAGCAAGAGTGTAGGTCAATTTGGCCGAACCTCGTTAAATTTGTGTGTTTTGTTTCATTCTTCTTGATATCATTTTCACTACTCTGGTTTTGCTACAACACAAAAACATTATAAGTAGAATTATTCCCCCAACAAAGTATCCAACATGACCTAACTTGGCTAATTCAACACAGGAGGAGTATAGGATGAAGCATGTAGAACTTAATAGTGGCCTTCACCCTTTCCCAGATGAAGCATGAGGAAACAAAAGAAAGTAATTGTTGGAGTAGGGGAGCAAAAATGGACAACGAAATTGAAATTTCGGTTCTGTAAAACTTATCTGCAAAAAAGCAATTGAATTGTGGCGAGCTGTTGTGCGTCCTCGAATGCGGAACTTAAAGCAAATTCGGCCTACTCCGATGTAAGGATCTCAAATTCGAACCGCTCCCAGGAACAACCTGAGTATTGATGTGCACCAACCAGGTACTCTAAACTTTTGGGCTGCAGAGATCGGATCTTCTTGATCTTTGACGCACGAGCCGAGCTCTCTGAATTTTGATTGATTTAAGTTCGGTGTATTTCAACCCACTATAATAAAACCCGGTTATTGTCCAGAAAACGATCTGATTGCAACCCCCTCTCCCTCTCAGTATTTAGAAGATTTTCTTGTTCTTCGATATCTCTCAAAACAATGAGATTCATTGGGGTATTTATAGGGTTATAAATCAGTGTGTACCAAAAAATCAATTCAAAATACGGTCCGACACTGTAGCAATTAATGTTGCCGACGATTACTGCGGTAGGTATTGTAGCACATTGTTGCAGGTGTTGCAGCACACTGCAGCCGTTACTGTAGCAATTACGGCTGACAATTACTGTAACAATTACCGCGCATGCGGGTTACTGTAGCAATTAATGCGTATTTCGGCAATTATTGTAGCGGTACTGTATAAAGTGCGGCTCAGCCAGATTGATCCGGTCCCGCTCCAAATTCAAGCCCAAGCTTACTAGTATTATCTATGAGTAATTAATTAATTAATTAATCTTACCAACGGCAAAATTGGAACTATTGATCTGTTAGTTTGAAACTTCAACCAATATTTTTTATGAAAAATACCAACAAGATCCAACAATCCCCCACAAGTTTCTAACTGGTATCCAAGTCTTAGTCTCAGTGCATAGTGAAGATGTCAGAAGGACCTGAATCTCACTTAAATCAACTAAACTGTAGTTAGATGCATGGTGAACTACGTCTTGAACCAACACTTCACGAACATTTTAGCGATCACACTGTGGCTAAACAAATCATGCAATAATGGACTGTGCCTTGAACTATTGCCCGCTTCCTGAGTTATAGCACATTAATGGCCATGTGCTTCATCCAAGTTTCTGCTGGAGGTTTAATAATTTGTCTCAAGATTCTATAAGAGTCGGCCAAAACTCCTTCTCAAGCATAGGTGAGTTCCTAAGGCGTGTTTGCCACCAAGCACTCTGCATCCCGGATGCGTAGGACTCATTAAGGCTCCAAGCCTTACATCAATCTGTCTAGTTTATATAATTTTTGAACCAATAATCTCATTACTAGTAGCAAAGCTTTGAACTAACAATTTGATTACATGGTAAATTTAATAAACTTACAGACTTAAGACCCATATATATGGAAGTCTTATCGACCATATCCTTTTTCAAACCTTTTGTAAAGGCATTTGCCACATTCTCTGAAAATTGGATGTCAATCACCGAGATGATTCTGTGGGTTATCAACTCATTCAGATACCCATACTTCAGACGAATTATTCGCTTCTTCTATTGAATAACGAGGTAGCAGCCACAACACTCGTTGCCTGATTATCACAATAGAGAGTGATTACCGCTACTTACGGTTCTTTCAATGGAAGATCTTTCAGAAGACACTCAGCTTCATCTCATGCAATAGCCAAAGCATAGAACTCAGACTCCATTGATGGCTGTGTGATCATTGTTTACTTCTTAGACTTCCGGGAGATGGCCGCTCCTCCTATAGTAAAGACAAACCCACCACTTGATATGCACTCGTTTGGCTCCGAACATCAACTTGCATTAGAGAAGCCTTCAATAGTTGTTGGATACCCGGAGCAGAACAAGCCCATCTTCATAGTTCCCTTTAGGTATCTCATCTGTCTCTGGATCGCATCCAAATGAGCTTTTCCTGGATTGCTTGTAAACCGGCTAAGCATCCTAACGGTGAAAGCGATATCAGGCCTTGTGCAGCTCATAGCGTATATCAGACTCCCGATAATTCTTGCATACTCCAGTTGCTTCATGGTTTTCCGGTGTTAGGTTGAAGCTTTTTGTTATAGTCATATGGAACAGTTAGCTCTGGCAGGTCGAAGAAGCCATACTTCTTGAGTAGGTTCTCTACATAGTGAGATTAAGACTGGCCTAAACCATGACCAGTTCTCAAAATTTTGATTCACAGAATCACATCAGTAACTCCAAGATCTTTCATGTTGAATCGAGCCGAAAGAAACTTCTTCGTGGAAGTAACGATTTGTAGATCGGTCCCAACAATCGGCATGTTATCAACATATAGGCATATAATCACTATCTTATCTTTCAATGATCTTCACAAATAGGCACTTATCAGATTCATTGATCCGGAATCCATTCGCTCAGGATGATTTTATTGAATTTCTCATGCCACAACTTCAAAGCTTGCTTCAGTTCATAGAGAGACTCGATCAACTTACAGACTGTTGATTAAGCCGTCAACAACGAATCCTTCTGGTTGATGCACGTAGATCTCTTCTGTAAGATCACCGTTCAAAAAGATGGCCTTCACATCCATCTTATCAATGATATGACCCTGACTCACCGCCCAAGCAATCAGAACATGAATGGTAGTTATTCGACAGACTGGGGTATAAATGTCAAAGAAATCAATTCCTTTTTTGAGTGAATCATTTAGCCACCAACTTTGCTTTGTACTTCTCTATAGTGCCGTTTGCATGCAGCTTTCTTTTAAAGATCCATTTGCAGCCCATGTATGGTAGCTCCTATCTATGATTCTGAATTAGTGAGTCTATCATCCTCTACAGCTTCCTTCCAAAGAAGAGTAACTTTGGATTTCATCGCTTCTTCAAAAGTTTGAGGGTCACCTTCAACATGAAAGTGATGAAGTCGTCTCCAAAAGTTTTAGCCTTTCTAAGACGTTTAGAAGGAGGTTGTGCAGCTTCGGGAGTAGTTGCTTCTTCGAAAGGAACCACTTCTTTTGGTATTGAAGTAGACTCTTCTACTTGAGAGTTCTTGAGAGATATGTTCTTATCTTTGATGAACTTTTCCTTAAAGAATTCTGCATCGTGAGCTTCAATATATAGAATTGGTGTTTACATCTAAGAATCTGCTAGCATCACTGTCTGCAACAAATCCTAAAATTACACTTATTACCTTTAGTCCCAGCTTTGGCCTTCTAATATCTTGGCACTTAAACATATGCCAGACACCCACACTTTGAGTGTATCTAAGGAATCATGATAACCAAAGAATAATTCATGTGGAGTAGAATTGGTCTCGGCATAAGGGACCCGGTTCAGAATCCAGATGGCCATCAGAAGAGTTTCTTCCCAATAGCAGGTCGGAAGGTCAGAGGTGATCAACATCGAGTTCACCATCTATGTCAGAGTGTGATTCTTTCTCTCTGCAATTCCATTGAACTGCGAAGAATAAGGTGCAGGGGTTTCAGCAATTATGCCATACTCCTTAAAATAAGCCTCCGTTTCTCGGGAACGATATTCGCCTCCTCGGTCACTCCCGAGTTTCTTCACTGATTTGCCAAGTTGCTTCACTATGCGAGTTCGGAACTCCTTGAATTTGCTAAATGCTTCATTTTTCAACTTCAACATATACACATAGCAGAAACGAGAGTGGTCGTCGATGAAGGTGATGAAATATTTCATGCATCTCCTTGTCACGAAGCTTTTGAAGTCGCAAGTGACCAAATGAACTAAGTCTAATAGCTCGGTGCTTCGAATGACATTGGGAAATGTTTTTTTAGCTTTTTTAGCTTGAACAAAAATTTCACATTTCCCATATTTATCACCCCCACAGTTTGGTAATAGTCCTAACTTTGACATGTTAACCATTTTCTTAAAGTTAACATTACCAAGCTTGTGGTGCCAAAGAGTAGACGAATACCCACTAACGGATATTTCATTAATCGAGCAATTTGGATACATATACTTAGTTTATACATTCCATCAATAAAAAAGGCATTTCCGAAATACTCTTTCTTAAAAGATAATACGGTTTTTCCACCTTGAAAATCTAATCGCATACCTGCACCACAGAGCAAGCTTCCAAAGACGAGATTCATCGCAATAGATGGAACATGCTTCACATCCTTTAGAGTCAAGTCTTTCCTGATGTCAGAGTGAGGAGCACCGTTCCAATCCCATGAACAGCCGTGACGGAATGATCGACCATTGCCATGACTTCTTTAGTAGGAACATAGGAGGAAAAAGGATCCATGTTGGCACAGACATGATAGGTAGCTCCAGTGTTAAGCCACCGGTCTTTGTCGGAGAACTTAGGGGACGATCTGGTTGATGTTTTCCTTCTTGTCCTTTTTAAGTACCTTGCAGTCTCTGGCGAAATGACTTAACTTGCCACAATTGAAGCAACCGTCTTCCTGCTTGAACTCTTTCTTTTGAACACTCACATTACAAGTCTTCTTATTCTTATTTTTGAAGTTTTTCTTCTTGAAAGAAGTGGGGTCCAGCTTGGAAGAAACCAGATAACCAGTCTCCTTCTGCTCGGAAAGAAACTCGTTTTTGGACTTTTGATGAGGAAACTTATTGATGATAGCTTATGCAATGAGATTTTGTCACACCCTACCCCTAACACAGACGATATTGTCCACTCTGGCAAAGCCACGCGATTGTCCTTCGAAGCGAATCGGACCCGATCAGGGGCCACTTCCTAGGAGGTCACCCATCCCAGAATTTCCCTGGCTCGAACACGCTTAACTACGGAGTTCTCAAGCTCTTGTAGTGCCGGTTTACTTAGAAGGCGCCTCTGTGTTCTAAGAGTGGTATCATTCCATTTATAGTTCGGATCTGCCTTCTTTCGGAATGTATTCCGAAAATTCCCCATTGTTCTACAGTGGGTCTCACGGACTCAATAGATGGCTCCCGCCTTTTGGCGTGGCACTTTGTCCTGTGTAGCACTTTATTCCGTGGGTGAGAACCGGGGTCCGACATCCTCCTCAACCACAGACCTACTATTGAGGGATCAGCTATGATACCATTCTGTCACCCCCACCCCCAACACAAACGGTATTGTTCGCTCTGAAGTCCTTCGAAGTGAACCGGACTCAACCAGGGGCCACTTCCTAGGAGGTCACCCATCCCATAATTTTCCTGACCCGAGCACGCTTAACTACGGAGTTCTCAAGCTCCTGTAGTGCTGGTTTACTTAAAAGGCGCCTTTATGTTATAGTTGTGGTATCATTCCATTTATAGTTCTAATCTGTCCTCTTTCTGAATGTATTCCGAAAATTCCTCATTGTTCTACAGTGAGTCCCACAGACTCAAAAGGTGGCTCCCGCCCTTTGGTGTGGCACTTTGTTCCTTGTGACACTTTATTTCGTAAGCAAAAACCGGGACCCGACAATTTTAGAGAGTTTCACTTCGTCTTTGTATTGTTGCTCCAAAGACTCCCAAATCTCCTTAGCAGAAGACTTTTGAGAATAGACATCAGCGAAGTGGTCGGCGAGATGGTTGAGGAGGTAGCTCATACAGAAATGGTTGCCGCGCTCACATTTCTCTTTATCTATCGTAACCTCTTCGAAGTCTAATTTATCGATGGACGCAACGTAGTAGATATTTAGGAGTTGCATCCCAAATATAGTCTTGTGACGCCAAACGTTGAAGTCGGTCGCGTCAAAGCTTTCGGGCTTAAGATAGTCAAGCCCCATTATTCTTACCGCGTCCATTTATTATGCAGAAATTTGTTTTAAGAATGTTGAAGGGAGCAAAAATGGACGACGAAATTGAAATTTCGATTCTGAAAAACTTATCTGCAAAGAAACAATTGAATTGTGGCGAGCTGTTGTGCGTTCTCGAATGCGGAACTTAAAGCAAATTCGGCCTACTCCGGTGCAAGGATCCTAAAGCCGAACTGCTCCCAGGAAGAGCAACCTGAATACTTGTGTGCACCAACCATCTACTCTAAACTTTTGGGCCGCGGTTATCGGATCTCCTTGATCTTTGACGCACAAGCTGAGCTCTCTGAATTTTGACTGATTAACTTCGGTGTATTTCAACTCACTATAATACAGCCCGGTATAGTCCAGAAAATGGATTTGGCTGCAACCCCCTCTCCCTCTTAATATTTAGAAGATTTTCTTCTTTGATATCTCTCAAAACAATGAGATTCAGATGGGTATTTATAAGGTTATAAATCAATGTGAACATACCAAAAAATCAATTCAAAATACGGCCCGACACTGTAGCGGGAATGTAGCGTGCCGTAGGAATTAATGTTGCCGACGGTTACTGCAGCAAACTGTAGCGGATATTGTAGCACAATGTAGCGGTTACTGCAGCAATTACGGCTGCCGACGGTTACTGCAGCAATTAATGTGCATGTCGACTATTACTGTAGCAATTCCGTCTGGTATTGTAGCAGTACAAAGTGCATATCAGCCCAATTGATCCGATCCCTCTCCAAATTCAAGCCCAGGCATACAAGTATTACTTATGAGGAATTAATCAATCGATTGATTAATTATTCTTGCCAACGGCAAGATTGGAACTGTTGATCTATTAGTTCGAAACTTCAACCAATATTTTTTATGAAAAATACCAACAAGATCCAACAGTAATTCCCCAAGTTCAGATCATTTAAAAACAAAACTAGACAAGTGAACCAAAATGGGGGGGAGTAAAAGCGAATTCCTTAACCAACACACATGAAGAGCGAAAAAAATTTAAAATAATTATTGAACAAATTTAATACGGGGTGCTATAATTATTAATCTTAGGAACTAAACTTTGCAACTAAGAAAGGTTGTAAAAATGAAATGTTTATAAAACAATATCTCAAGGTATGATACCTGCTGATGACACTATTCCTATGGCTTGACAATATTAAACATTTTAAATATCTCGTCCAAAAATTGTTTACCTTTAAATCAATGCGATGTCTCTCCTCTCTACCAGGATATGTGCAAAGACCAAAGTATGTATCAACTCCAGAATCAGTTCCCTGAAAACCAAAGAGCCTAATGAATCACCGACGTACTAAGAAAAGTTAGTATTCAGAAGTTATAGGGCCTTAATGAGCAGCAGAACTACAGTATGACACCAACAATGGAAATGACAGTTCAACTTGATTAATGAAAATAATTGTCAAAACCTATGAAAACATCTGCATAGAAGATATTCATCAAATAGTATAAGTATATTGTCTATATGTAAGGCTACAGATGGAGCCAGAAATCAATTTAAGGAGTCCATTTTTTCTTCTCTTTTTTTGGTTGGGGGGAAGACGCGGGGGGGGGGGGGGGGGGGGCATAAGAAGATCCAAACTATTGCCCTATTGGTGACTGCTCCAGTAACTCAGCATCAAAGAACAATATATCTAATTTATAATGCATGATAATCTATGCACAAACTACACATTCTTAACAACAAAAATGCAATGCATGTTGAGATAAGGAAAATGTAGGGTTGAATATATACATACATATATATAGAGAGAGAGAGAATAAGGGAGGAAAGATGCCATAGGAGGAATTTCCTCCTATGGCGTCGATAAAACATACCCTCCATCGTGTTTTCCGACGATCAGAATGCATCATCTTCATCATTATCATCTAAGATATGGGTACACCAAATTTCATGTGATTCTACAACTTTTTCATCGTTGAGTTAGTGGGTTCAAAATTAACGGTTTACCGACAATAGAACTTTTTACATTGCTAAATCAACGGTGAAAAGGATGTAGAATCACATAAAATTTGGCGTACCCACATCTTAGATGATAACGATGGATTCCGATCGTCGGAAAACACGACACAGGGTGTACTTTTTCGACGCCATAGGAGGAAATTCCCTCCTATGGCCTCTTTTCTCCATTATTCTCATATATATATATATATATATATATATATATACACACACACACGTAATGAGGATAATATTATTTTCTAATTACCAGAAAGTGCAATCAAACCCATAATAACTAAAGGTTTGCAGAGATGCAGAATGTTGGAGATAAAAACAGGAATAAATCCATAGTTAAAAGCATGCTTCCTAAGCAGCCTGCTAGCCAGCTATTAGAATTTGTCACTGCTCCTTCATAAATTTCTTCACAAATGGCAGAAGACATTTAATTTGTAAATCGATATTTCATATACTTTTGGGATCTCCATCACTGCCAAAATGACATGCACCTGCTCCACCTCCTTGCATTGTTTTTTTTTAAAATTTAAATTCTTGAATAAGAAACTGCCAAAATCTTAAGCCTGCCATAAAACCAGGTTAGTCTTCAACAATGTTCCTTAATTTGTCTTAATATTTGTTCAATTAAACTGTTGATTTACAGTTTACATCTATAGTATATATCTTCATAACCACGGAGAATATCATTATAAGACTACGATGCCTAGGAACCAAGCCAACACAATCCTCGGAGTAGATTTCCACCTTAAATTTGAAACAAAAAAAAAGTCATACAAGATAGCAGCAGCAGCCACAAGCCTTCCATCCCAAATTTCGGCTGTATGAATATGTTTCTTCCATGAATATGTTTCTTCTATCTTACTCTATTAAGGGCCATCTCCGCGGTTAAATTATCAATTAACATATCATATTCAATCGTCTCTATCCATGTTCTTAGGTCTACCCCTACCCCTCATCATGCCATTAACTGCAATTTTCTCTTTTCTCCTTACTAGGGCATTCTATAATCTCCGTTGCATATGTCCAAACCATCTGTCTCTTCTCATCTTAACCTCTTTGGAAAGGACCTCCAACTTGTTATAAACGGCTAATTTGATCTTTGAAGCTAGAGTGACCAAAGAATACAATGTCTGTTGACATGGGCAGACTCCACATCAATTTCATCACACGGCTTCTGCACAAGGGACCGATAAGGTACTAGGGAAATCCCCTTCATTCCGAATGTCCCATCTGTCGGTCGAACCACCAAACTTATCCTATCTTTTAGTGTACTCACACAAATAATAAATGACCATAAAATTTATAAAAATGGTAATGTACTTCTATTCAGTATTTTTCCTAAGAAATGAAAAGAGAAGGAAAGAAAGAAACAGGACAAACAAGGTTAAAAAGAGAATAGGATTATTAAACTACCTCAGTGCTGTGGATGCTAAAAATCAGATCCTCCCTCAAGAACTTGATGTCCTTCAAGTACCGGACAAATTTAGATAAAAAGCCTTTATGGCTGGATACAAAAAATTTTCCAGGTCAGATTTCTTGAATGCTCAAGGCATATCAACTATAAGATATATGAGCATGGTGATTAGAAACATGGGGGTTAAAGAAGTAAGCTAGTAAGCAAGCAGGAGAAGTAAAAATCAGGTTATTGGATTACCATAGCCATTAGCAAAAGGACAGAAAACCATTGCACTACCAAAATCATTGACAACAGTTTAGTGATTATGTGTTTTGACCCAAGAGATATACAGCATGCAACTACCACCAGAAAAGCAAAGCATAAAACTAACAGACACATAAGTTAGGAGTTCTATGTAAAGAAAAATACAATTGAGACTTCCACTAAATTTACCGTAAAAGAAAAAATTGAAAGACTTCGTATGATCACTTATTTAATTAGAAGAGATCAATATATCGTGAGCTAAACAACAAAGGTAGTTAAGTTCTCCACATGCACATGGAGAGTTAATGAAGATGGATAACTGACAACTTAAATTCAAATAACAGATTCCGGTACACAAAAAGGTTCCCCCAAACGTAATTTTCTAAATCAACATGTATGTTTTGATGTCATTGGAAAAAAAATAGAGCAAATTCTTCTTTCTTGTCATGGAAAGCAGGGAGTTTGGTTAGGTAGGAACTGGATAGGTCCAGTTGTGTATGCTTTGTGGCACATTTTAAAGTCGAGGAATAAATTATTTTATAAGGAAAATGTTATGTTCTCAAAAAAAAATGAAGAAATATTGCTAAGAGGCTTCAAATAAAACAATATGATATTAGTAAAGGAAAAACAGTGGAAAATATAAGAAATCCATTTTCTTCCGATTGTCAAGGCTGGAGGTTGGGGAAGTTAGGCTGAGCTCTAAGAATGGTGTTAATGACCAAGTCACAGGACATGCTATTGATATTAGGCTTCTGTCTTAACAAGTGGTGGTTGTGTATTAACTGGTGTTAACATCAATGGCGCAGAAACAGAAGCTCTTCAAGGGAGTGAAAAATTGTTGAAGACTTGTTTCCTGAGGCTTATACCTGGCTAGAGGAGTTGCTTTGAACATTACTCATGCTCCGTTACAAAATCAACTCATTCCATCAGCGAGTTTTCCATTGATATTAAAAGAAAGAAATAACAGTCACGTGTGTGAGTGTGTTGCAATTTGTATAAAAGCTGTTCTTAAAAAAAAACAATATACCAGAACATATTAGTGGAGAAAAAAGAAAAGATCATTCATCACCGTAAAGAATTAGGAGAGAGAAAATATTTTAGGAAAATGTAATGGATGGATAAGACTAATCCTAATCCTCCTCTTTATTAGGCAATGCCATTATGCTATTACACCCATATTTATCATCTAATTACAAATATGAAACTCATGTACAATACGGGTATTCTAACACTCCCCTCAAGCTGGAGCATACATATCATACATGCTCGCTTGTTACAAATAAAATGCACTCTATTTCTTCCTAAAGGTTTTGTGAATAAATTTGTTAGCTAATGAGCAAATTGAACATGGTAAGTGTCGATGATCCCATTTTCAGCCTTCTCCCTCATAAAGTAGCCATCAACCTCAATGTGTTTCGTTCGCTCATAGAATACACGATTAGAGGCGATATAGATTGCAGCCTTATCATCACAAAATAGCCACATAGACAAAATAAGCTCAAAACCAAGCTCTCCAAGTAGAAAACGGATCCATACAAGCCACAAGTAGTATTCGTCATAGATTGGTACTCTGACTTGTCACTTGAACGAGATACTACGCTCTGCTTCTTACTCTTTCAGGAGACCAAGTTAGCTCCTACATGCACACAATATCCTGTAATAGATCTGCGATCAGATAGAGACTCAGCCCAATCTGCATCAGTGATTCCTGCTATCCGAGAATGTCCATGATTTGAATACAGTGGACCTTTCCCTGGAGCATTCTTCAAATATCGAAGTATCCGAATCACCACATCTCAATGAGCAACTCGAGGATCGGCCATGAATTGGCTCACAATGCTAACAAGATATGCAATATCAGGTCGTGTGACGGTGAGATAATTCAGCTTACCAACCAGTCATCGGTATCTTCCGGGATCTTCAAACAAATCACATTGTCCCGGAAGCAGCTTAGTATTAGGATCTATTGAAGCCTCTATGGGTCTGCACCCTAACATCCCAGCTTCAGCCAGCATATCAAGAACATATTTCCGCTATGAGATATAGATGACATCCTTCAATCGAGCAACCTCGATACCCAAGAAATATCTAAGGCTTCCAAAGTCTTTAGTCTGAAACTTTGTTTGAAGGTAGTGCTTAAGCTATACAATACCTGCCACATCATCACCAGTAATCACTATGTCATCAACATATACCACCAAAAGAATGCGAAGACCATTGGTGTTATTACAATAGAACATCGAATGATCATGAGCTCACCGTCTGAGGCCAAACGAAATAACCACCTCAATAAATTTCACAAACCATGCTCGAGTAGACTGTTTCAAGTCATGCAATGACTTCTTCAAGCGACGTACTAGACCAGACTCCCCCTAGCAACAAAACCAGGTGGTTGCTCCATATAGACCTCCTCTACCAAAAAACCATGAAGAAACACATTCTTTACGTCAAGCTGATGCAACGGCTAATGATAAGTAGCCGTAAGGGACATAAGTAGACGAACTGAGGTCATCTTTGCCATCGGAGAAAAAGCCTCCTCATAATCAATCTCATAAGTCTGGAAATACCCCTAGCAACCAAACGTGCCTTTAAGCGGGAAAAGGTCTCATCAGAATGAAACTTCACAGTATAGACCCAGCCGCACCCGACCGCCTCCTTCCCCGTGGAAAGAGAAACCAAATCCCAAGTCTGATTCTATTCTAGAGCGAGCATCTCATCAATCATAGCATCGGTCCACCCTTTACGAGATAAAGTATCGGAGAGAGACTTGGGTAAAGCATGGGAGTCGAGGGAGGAGAGAAACCCCCGATATGCCGGAGATAAATGAGATGTCGCCACATGATGAGCTATAGGGTGAGAAATACAGCTTTGGGTGCCTTTCCGTAAGGCAATAGAGATATCGATGTCAGCCTCCGGCGGAGCTTGAGACTTTGGGAGATCAGCAGCAGGATGCTGAGGTTCAAGAACCGTATGGGGTCGACGAGCATACACCCTCATAATCGGTGGTGTAGGGCCCAACAGTTAGGAATTATGGGTGGGATGTGGGTCAATGGAAACGGTACTGATGACCTCCAACTCGAGAGGTGAAGAATCAACCAACTCATAAAGGGTGCTCTCTTATGACAGAAGATATGAGATATCTAAAAGAAATTCACTATCCATATCTACAGGAGTATGAGATGTAGAAAGGTACACGGCGGACTCATGAAAAGTTACATCAGCCAATATAAATCGACGACGTAACTCAGAACCATAACGATATCCCTTTTGAGTCCTAGAGTACCCAAGAAAAACGCTTTAATAATTTTGGGTCCAGTTTAGATCCCAGGTTGTAGAACATTGACAAAACAAACACACCCAAAGACCCGTGGAGAAACAGGAAATGAGACCACCCAAGGGAACATTATAGAATGAGGAATCTGTCCATCTACGATAAAGGAGGGCATACAATTGATCAAGTAATTAGCAGTAAAATCAGCATCCCCAAAATGATTTAGGCACTCGCATATGAAACAAAAAGGTACGAGTGATCTCTAACAAATACATATTCTTCCTTTCTGACACCCCATTCATGAACAATGCCTAGTTTCTCCGTATACGTCGTAAAGTGTGTACTAAAATACTTCTTGGCATTATCACTCCTCAAACTACCAACAATGATCCCAAACTGGGTCTGAACTTCAGAACAAAAGATCTGGAAATGAGAAAACACTTCATTCCTAGATTTCATCAAATATAACCACTAGACTCGGAAAAAAATCATCAATAAAAGTCACAGTAGCGAAAGCCTCCTTGGGCAACAACAGGGCATGGCCCCCAAGCATCAGAATGTATTAAACTAAAAGGTTTTTCAGCTCTCTTATCGATACAAGATGGATAGCTAGAGCGATAATATTTACCTAACTCACAAGACCCACACTCTAAACCAGACAAATTATCAAGAGAGAGAACAATCCTCTTCAAAGTCTATAAGAAGGGCGAACAAATCGACAATGGGCATCATAGGCAGATGTGGACGCTGTTGGTCAGGCTATAGGGCGTGGATGCTCGTCAAGATGGTAAAACCCATCAATCTCAGTCCATGTGTCAATCGTCTGCCTCGTCCCAAGCTCCTGCAAAACACATCCACCAGAAGAAAAAAAAGTTGTGTCACGGTTCAAATCTCGAGTCAGCTGGCCAATAGAAAGTAAGTTGAAAGAAAAGCCAGGCAGGTATAAGACAGCAGAGAGGTAACTGTGATGTGGCATGAACAGACCTCACTCCCTCTATAGCCTCCCTCTATAGCAAAGGTGGTGTCGTTCGCTAAGGTCACTGGGGTACCCCCAGACCTTACCTATATGAGGACAATATGCCTCTCTCCTATGATATGATCTGTCGCTCCTGTATCGATCACCCAGGGTCGACATGCAGAAGTCGAAGTAATAAAAGCTGTAAGGTTGCCTCTTGAAAGACCCAAGATGGTCACAGCTGAAGCCCGAGATGTAGCAAATCTAGCCTGGCTATTAGAACCAGACGAAGTCACAAGAAGCCTCAATCGAGCAATCTCCTTCTCCATAGACTTGACAGAACTTTCGGATGATGCTGAATCTGTCGAAGTAGTGGAGGATGCAGAAGATAAGGTCCAAACATATGCATGGGCAGCAGGACTAGGAGGCTGAGGGGACCTCCCATTCAGCCACCGAAAGGTACTACAAATATGTCCCTCCTGATGATAATAGTCATAAAAATGAGGCTTTCCATGACCTCGGCCTCCGGCTCCACCTCCCCTACGACCTGCTCCCCTCTCCCTCGTAGAGAGTAATATGTGGAAGAACTCTCCGACCTGATAAGAGCACTGTGTTCACCAGATGCAAGCTGCTCATCGGTAATCTTCGACTGAAATATCTGGTGAAGCGTATGAGAAGCGGTCGCAAGAGTAATATCCGCCTTCCCAAGTAAGGTCGGACGTGCTGACTGATATTCGGGCCGTAGCCCACCAAGAAAAATGATCACTAGAAGGGCCTCATGTCGCCTCCTCATCTCCATAACGTCATTAGTGATCGAAAACAGCTCCGAGACAAGCTGGGCAAGACGCCAAAACTCCAAGTAATACTGATGTAGTGAGCGAGTTTCTTGCTGGATCTTGTACAGCTGATATACCAAATCATAGGTCTTCGAGAGGCTCTGCTGTGAGGAATAGAACTCATGGAGCTGATCCCAAATCGCTTTCACGGATCCCAAGTGAACAAGCACATCCATGATACGTCGCTCCATCGAACTAAGTATAAGATGACTAAGCTAGCATCATCCAACTCCCAATCGTCAGTCATCGGATCAGATGGAGGCTTCGTCAAATGATCGCCCTTCTTCCTCTCTTTGATATGCATCTCCACCATAAGCTTTCAGCTATGGAAATTCTGATCATCAAGCTTAAAGTCCACCATCTTGGAGCTAAAACATCGGTGAAAGAGATCGGTTTGCTCTTCATCTCCAAGAATCAAAGAACCACAACTCTTCCAAGCAAAAACCGGGATTAATCTTTCAAGATCCGATCCACATCCAATCCAACACTGACCAAACGAACAATCAACTCAATCGGAACCGATCACGGACCCCGAGAGTACAAACTCCTCGATACCACAATCGATGCACCAAAACATAGCGAAAATAGACATAAGAAACATTC
The DNA here is from genome assembly GCA_030015575.1 of Agapanthus africanus. Lineage (NCBI taxonomy): Eukaryota > Viridiplantae > Streptophyta > Magnoliopsida > Asparagales > Amaryllidaceae > Agapanthus > Agapanthus africanus. The sequence goes on from CM057337.1 coordinate 896,387,027, forward strand.
AAGAAACAAAAGAAATCACCTAATACTTGCTGATTTCTGTAGCATGAACCCCAAATCTCCTCAAATTGATCAAAAACTGTGAAGAACAGCAAGAATCTTCAAGTACCAAATAGCCGAGCCTTCCAACTGGCTCAAGAGGCTAAATCGATCTCAGAATCACCAAGTCAAGGTCAAAGAACAGTGAGTCGAGATCGTGGAAAGGGGTCGATCGGCCAAATCGAAGTCGAGGAGGGGTCGATTGAAGGTGAAAAGGGCTTTTCAAAGTCGATTTAGGGTTCTAGAGGGTAATCGAAGCCAAGGAGGTACTCCAGGTTGAAGACGAAGCTCTCATGAGGTTGATGACTCCTTAAGATCTGAACGGCGGTTGAGAGCCTCCGGAGAACTTTGCCGAGGTCGATTCACCTCAAGGGATCCCCGGCGAGGTTCCCAAGCTCCGGCGAGGCGATGGCGGAGGCTGGCGGCGGCGGCAATAGTTAGGGTTAGGGTTAGGTTTTTTGGTGTTTGGGTAATGAAATGAGTGGTTGAGATTAGATCTGAGGTGATGAGCGGTTCAGATCTGCTCCGATACCAAGTAAAGAATTATGAAAGAAAATATTTTAGGGAAATGTAATGGATGGATAGGACTTGTGACGCCCCGCTTCCCAAAATACAGAATACGGAGAGCGACGAAGGCCAGCCGTGCTACCTACGGTAAGGAAAAATCCTACCATAGTCACATAAGGCTGTCTAGATTAACCTGTCAAAAATAAAATCCAATACCAAAAGAAATAATACTGATAATCATGCTGCAATGAAACCACAAGAAATACTAAAAATGGGTCCACTAGATAATTGATGCAAAAAGATCCGATACAATAGGTTCGAAAAGAAAACATCTGAAAGATACAAAAGTCCTAATATCCAAGAAAGGCGCACATGCTAAATACTAAGAGAAAAGAAATAAACCTACGGGTTACTGATCTTCGGCAAAAGTCCTGGTAGCCGCTGCGATCCTGCTCATCCTGAAAATCTGTCTCTAAACCTGAAATGGAAAATCTCAGGGATGTCAGAACATCCCAGCAAGTACTCAACCTATAAAGTGTATGTGTGGTATGATAACATGAATATATGAATGTAGTGAAGCCCGTGTGTGCAAGCAAAACAGATATATAAATAAATGCATGGATACTATGAAACAAACATGTAAGAGGTCAAGTCATAACCTAACTGGTCACTAAAAGGTAAACTATCCTATCGTAAGCTTGAGTGCGTGCATCAACCTCTGCAAGAGTATTCCTAACCCAAGAGTGGTGCCCCAGGGGCTAGGAAACACGGGCCCAACTGTGGAATGAACATGAGACCGATATAGCCCGGTACGAGCTGTAAACATGAGACCGATATAGCCCGGTACGAGCTGTAAACATGAGACCGATATAGCCCGGTACGAGCTGTAAACATGAAACTGATATAGCCCGGTACGAGCTGCCGGCATAGGACTTCTGAGATCCTGATGTACGAACGCACACTCAAACTACCCCAACACCCGCGTATTTATAGCTACTATGGTAATGATTAGAGCACTAATTAAGAATGCTGAAAAGACTGGAATTGTGGTATAGTAATTGTATAGAGATGAAACTGGTAAACATTAGTATGTCATGTCATGTAGTTCAGCATCCTAATCAGCGATCTCGTTCATAAAGACTAGAGTATTGAATAGTCAGGACTTGTCAGTGGTAATAGTAACTGCATGAAGGCGGTGTACAAACTGGTATGAGTCACAATTGTTATCTTTACCGTTAACCTTAATATGAGTATATTAATTACAATCTGACTAGAAATATATAAATGTGAGATAAGTTAACTTTCGAACTTTATTTGTAGTTAAAATAAATCTAATTTTAAAACCACTTGCTAATTATTCTCACTTGCTACATAAAAGTTTGCCTATATATATTTTTGTCTGATATAACGAAAAATAGATACTAACACATTTCCCTTTTGTTCTAACAGTACAGGAAATATATATGTACATATAACCACAAAGGAATGCCGATGTACATCGACCAAAAGTAAAGCAAGAGTACTTGCCTGGAGGTAAGGATCACGGAAGAACGATGTACGAAGACGCGAGGCACGAACTCAGCTAGGATTCAACTTGGGATCAGAGTTATACGCTCTTTCAAGATTGATTTTGCCATAAGCCAACAATGTACCACACTTAACATATGACTGTATATAATCAAACATGCACAAGGAAATAAACATGTAATATTTTATTTATGGATATAAATGTAGCGACATAGAATGCAACAAGAGAAACTTGCCTGATCGGATCTCACAACGGGATGCGTACGCTGCGTCCGACGTCGGGTAAACGTCGCGATGCACACGCGCCTACAGAGCAGGACCAAGCTATGCAAGAACATGACCATGCTGGTTGGGGACGACGACTGGATCAACCGGATCATCGGCGACGGGCACGGCTCCGACGGTGACCAAAAGAATGCGGAATCAAGAAACACGAAGAAAAGGGCTGGAGTGGTTGCAGGGTGCATTGAGTTGTCTCAGGGTTCTGGGATCAGAGAAGGCAGTGAGGGGTGACGTCGACGAGTTGTGGGTTTCCGACGAGGTCTACGGCGAGGCAGTGGGGTAACTCCGACGATGGGGTTTTTTCGGCGGGGCAGTGGCTGCAGTTGGGTTGCAGGATTGTTGGGTCGGGTTCTTGTGCAGGGAAAAGAGGCGTGGGTCTGGAAAGTAGGAGAGGGGAAGAGGTGGTGGCGAGGGCGTGAACGTGACGACGGGGTCGGAGCTCCGGCGATGTGGGTGTGCAGGCGAGGGTCGGGGCTGGCGGTTGGGTTCGGGGAAAGAGAGTTCTTGGGTGGTGATGGTTATGGCTTCGGGAGGCGAGAGGGACGGGGATGGTGACGACGGGGGTCGGCGGAGTGAAGCGACGACGATAGAGAAGATGATGGGTTCTCGTCGGGGTCGGGGATTCTTTGCAGGGAAAAGCTCCAGGAAAGAGAGGGGGGAGAAGAGGAGTGGAGGAGAGGGAGGTGAAGAGAAGGGGAGGTCGACGGTGAGAGGAGACGGAGGTGAAGGTGAGGCGGCGACGTGAGAACAGAGGTGAGGGCGACGAGGTTGGGTTCATCGGCGTTCGCAGGGGAGAGGAGAGAGGTGAGGTGGTCAAGGGAGATGAGAGGAAAAGGTCGTGGATGATGGGCGAGAGTGGAGGCGGCGAGGGCGCAAGGTTAGGGTTAGGGGTTTTGTAGGCGGGAACGAGTGAGGAAGAAGAGGAAGACGTGGGGAAAGTGTATCGGTTTTGTAAATAAAAAAATGGAATTAATATATATATATAGTAAGAGAGAGAGAGGCAGGTGAGGAAATCTTTAGGATTATATAAATATATTTAGGTATAAAATATATTTAGAATATAAATATAATATATATTAACAGAATTGTTAGATTTGTTAGATTTTAGGTTATAAAAATTTAAAAACGTATATATATAAGTATATATTAAACAATTTAAATATATTAGAATATTATATTGAGAAAATTTGAGTTTTTTTGCTAATACAAAATTACTCTAAAATATGCCCGGGTTGGGTCTAAATTTATGGTTTGAAAATACGGATAACATACGTGTCAACCAAAACCCAAAAGCGATTTCCGGTTAAAGAAAATGCATACCCCCAAAAATGGATGCATGTAACGTGCACGTAGCTATCCAAACGGGTCCGTTTCATTAAACGGGACGAGAACATGATATACGGATGCTACCACAGGGTCAGGGGTATGAGGCAGGTCATGCTAGGTATTTTTAAAATATATTATTTAATTATATTTGTATTATTAAAAATATATATACAGATGCAAGATATACGATGCAGGTAAACGGAACATATATGTGCACGAATCCTCAAAACCAGCAAGGATAAAAAGTGAACAAGAACCAAGACGGGTTTCGAGAATGCGGGTCGGGTCGGATACCAAGCACAGGAACCAAAACACTATCCGCACCAAAAATCAAATAGAGTCAGAGAAAGCCACAAGATAAATAGAATAAACAAATCGAACATGATATAACTGAATTAGGGTGTTACATTCTACCCACCTTACAAAAATTTTCGTCCTCGAAATTTGAAGAACGAAAATACAAGGTCGCGAACTAATTACAAGGGTCAATGAAAAATAGATGGGTATGAAAAATTAAGGATCAAGAAAACAAATGAGGGTATGAAGAGTCACGGTCTTGGATCGAGAAATCGGCGTGTTCAAGAAAATCAAATCAGTGGAAACAAATCAAATAGAACTCTAAGTTACACAAACAGAATGACGCATTGTAACCATGCCGCGGTACATGGATACAATATCGTAATTCTATCTCAGTCGCCCGAATCCTATAATCGGAGTCAAAGAAATATGCAACATGACACACTGGGGAGAACCTATACATGTTATTCTAACTTAAAAGGTCGGTAGAACCAAGACTAACTTTGATGTTAGCCTGGGCTCTGATACCAACAAAACCTTGTCACGCCACGCTTCCCAAAATACAGAATACGGAGAGCGACGAAGGCCAGCCGTGCTACCTACGGTAAGGAAAGATCTTTCCATAGTCACATAAGGCTGTCTAGATTAACCAGTCAAAAATAAAATCCAATACCAAAAAAAATAATACTGATAATCATGCTGCAATGAAACCATAAGAAATACTAAAAATGGGTCCACTAGATAACTGATGCAAAAAGATCCGATACAATAGAATCGAAAAGAAAACATCTGAAAGATACAAAAGTCCTAATGTCCCAGAAAGGCGCACATGCTAAATACTAAGAGAAAAGAAATAAACCTACGGGTTACTGATCTTCGGCAAAAGTCCTGGTAGCCGCTGCGATCCTGCTCATCCTGAAAATCTGTCACTAAACCTGAGATGGCAAATCTCAGGGATGTCAGAACATCCCAGCAAGTACCCAACGTTTAAAGTGTATGTGTGGTATGATAACATGAATATATGAATGTAGTGAAGCCCGTGTGCCCAAGCAAAACAGATATATAAATAAATGCATGGATACTATGAAACAAACATGTAAGAGATCAAGTCATAACCTAACTGGTCACTAAAAGGTAAACTATCATATCGTAAGCTTGAGTGTGTGCATCAACCTCTGCAGGAGTATTCCTAACCTAAGAGTGGTGCCCCAGGGGCTAGGAAACACAGGCCCAACTGTGGAATGAACATGAGACCGATATAGCCCGGTACGAGCTGTAAACATGAGACCGATATAGCCCGGTACGAGCTGTAAACATGAGACCGATATAGCTCGGTACGAGCTGCCGGCATGGGACTCCTGAGATCCTGATGTACGAACGCACACTCAAACTACCCCAACACCCGCGTATTTATAGCTACTATGGTAATGACTAGAGCACTAATTAAGAATGCTGAAAAGACTGGAATTGTGGTATGGTAATTGTATAGAGATGAAACTGGTAAACAGTAGTGTGTCATGTCACGTAGTTCAGCATCCTAATCAGCAATCTCGTTCATAAAGACTGGAGTATTGAATAGTCAGGACTTGTCAGTGGCACTAGTTATCAGCTAATAATAACTGCATGAAGACGGTGTACAAACTGGTATGAGTCACAATTATTATCTTTACCGTTAACCTTAATATGGGTATATTAATCACAATCTGACTAGAAATATATAAATGTGAGATAGGTTAACAACTTTCGAACTTTATTTATAGTTAAAATAAATCTAATTTTAAAACCACACTTGCTAATTATTCTCACTTGCTACATAAAAGTTTGCCTATATATATTTTTGTCTGATATAACGAAAAATAGATACTAACGCATTTCCCTTTTGTTCTAACAGTGCAGGAAATATATATGTACATATAACCATAAAGGAATGCCGATGTACATCGACCAAAAGTAAAGCAAGAGTACTTGCCTGGAGGATAAGGATCACGGTGAGAACGATGTACGAAGATGCGAAGCACGAACTCAGCTAGGATTCAACTTGGGATCAGAGTTATACGCTCTTTCAAGATTGATTTTGCCATAAGCCAACAATGTACCGCACTTAACATATGACTGTATATAATCAAACATGCACAATGAAATAAACATGTAATATTTTATTTATGGATATAAATGTAGCGACAGAGAATGCAGTAAGAGAAACTTGCCTGATCGGATCTCACGACGGGATGCGTACGCTGCGTCCGACGTCGGGTAAACGTCGCGATGCACACACGCCTACAGAGCAGGGTGCATTGAGTTGTCTCAGGGTTCTGGGATCAGAGAAGGCAGTGAGGGGTGACGTCGACGAGTCGTGGGTTTCCGACAAGGTCTACGGCGAGGCAGTGGGGTAACTCTGACGATGGGGTTTTTCCGGCGAGGCAGTGGCTGCAGTTGGGTTGCAGGATTGTTGGGTCGGGTTCTTGTGCAGAGAAAAGAGGCGTGGGTCTGGGGAGTAGGAGAGGGGAGAGAGGTGGTGGCGAGGGCGTGAAGGTGACGACGGGATCGGAGCTCCGGCGATGTGGGTGTGCAGGCGAGGATCGGGGCTGGCTATTGGGTTCGGGGAAAGAGAGTTCTTGGGTGGTGATGGTTGTGGCTTCGGGAGGCGAGAGGGAAGGTCGTGGTGACGGGGATGGTGACGACGGGGGTCGGCGGAGTGAGGCGACGGCGATAGAGAAGATGATGGGTTCTCGTCGGGATCGGGGATTCTTTGCAGGGAAAAGCTTCGGGAAAGAGAGGGGGAGAAGAGGAGTGGAGGAGGTGAAGAGGAGGGGAGGTCGACGGTGAGAGGAGATGGAGGTGAAGGTGTAACAGCCCTATTTGAATGCAATAATTCAAGAGTTTATCAAGATTCTTTTCCCAAAATTTTTGAATTTTTAGTTGGCCGCTAAAATATTTTAATTTAGATTTTTTTCTCCGTAAACAATTTTGATATGGAAAATATTCAGTTTTTATATTATATAAATAATAATTTCTTGGTGACAGCAAAATAACATTTTGCGTATCTGTTTACTGTTAAAATGAGAACGAGAAAATCTGCACCGAATCTCTAAATGTAACCAATTAAAGATATCTATCTTTATAAATATATTTATAAAAATATTTTATATATACACAAAACATAATCTCTCTCCCTCGCTCATACCCGCATCTCTCTCTTTCCCCCGCTGCTCGTCAAGTCCCTCACCCACGAAACCCTAACCCTAGTCGTCGCCACCATCACCGCCGCAGACCCCGACCCCTCCTCTCGCCTCCATCAACGCCGCGACCCTCTCCTCCCTCCTTTCGCCTTCGCCCTCGCCCTCGTCCTCCTCCCGTCGACGACGCCTCCATTTCTCGTGCGGCCACAACCTCGATCTCCTCATCTCGTCCCATCACCGTAGCCATCGTCCCTTCGTACGGCCATCTCCGACTCCACCACAACCTCCAGCGACCTGCACAGAGCCCTCGATGTCGCCGCAGCCCTCATCTTCGCCTCGTCGCTGCTCTCATCACCCAAATCTCCACAGCTCCCTGCAGTAACATCATCCATGTCCTTCCATCGTCAGATCTGAACCCTAGCAATAGCATCTGCCACGATTCCCCCTGTAAGCACTCCTTGATCCCTGTTTCTTTTCTGGAAAAAAAGAAGAAATAAATAAATAAAAAAGGGTAGGAAATCAATGAACAATTTGAAAGGGGAAAATTAGTATCAAAACCCTAAATTGAGATAATTTTGTTTTGGTTGTGTGACAATTTTTATGTAGAAATTTACGGTTTAATCGATGAAAATTTATCTAGACAGATCGTATAACTCAGATCCAAAATCGCACCTTAGCTGAGATCGTGCCTGCATTTTCGTACATCGTTTTCCGTGATCGTTAACCTCAGGCAAGTACTCTTACCTTTTCTTTATGTGATGCTATGACATGATTACTATGCACAAGAATCCTTTTATATGCTTTATACACATTCGAGACTCATGTTGATTTACATGTATAGAACACCTTGATTTGACATGCTTATTCATGATCCTTATTATTTTTTTTTTTTAAATGAAATCATTAATTAGAATGCTGGACTACATGTCATGACACAATCTATACTGTTTACAAGTTTTAATTCCATACAATTACCATACCATAAGTTCCTGTCTTTTCAGCATTCTTAATTAGTGATTTTAATCTTTAACATAGCAACTATACATACGTGGGTGTTGGGGTAGTTTGAGTGTGCGTTGTACAACAGGATCTCAGGAGTCCCATGCCGGCAGCTCGTACCGGGCTATAGCGGTCACATGATTACAGCTCGTACCGGGCTATAGCGGTCACATGTTTACAGCTCGTACCGGGCTATAGCGGTCTCTTGTTCATTCCACAGTTGGGCCCGTGTTTCCTAACCCCTGGGGCACCACTCTTGGGTTAGGAATACTCCTGCAGAGGTTGACGCACACACTCAAGCTTACGATAGGATAGCTTACCTTTTAGTGGCCAGTTAGGTTATGACCTGATTTCCTTACATACATGTTTCATAGTGTTAGTGCATTTAATTACTTATATACATATTTTCTTGCACACCGGGCTTCACTTTTATATATTCTTGTTATTATGCTACACACTTTATACGTTGAGTACTTGCGGGGATGTTCTGACATCCCTGAGATTTGCCATCTCAGGTTTAGAGACAGATCTGCAGGCTGAGCAGGATCAGAGCGGCTACCAGGACTTTGCTGAAGATCATTAATCGTAGGTTTATTTTCCTTTACTTTTAGCTTTTAGCATGTGCGCCCTTATGGGACATTAGGACTTTTGTATCTCTTTCGGATCTTATTTTTATTCCGAATCTTTTGTTTTGGATCTTTAATTGCATCAATTATCTAGTGGACCCATTTTTAGGATTTCTTGTGGTTTCATTGCAGCATGATTATCAGTATTATTTCTTTTGGTATTGGATTTTATTTTGACAGGTTAATCTAGACAGCCTTATGTGACTATGGAAGGACTTTTCCTTACCGTAGGTAGCACGGCTGGCCTTCGTCGCTTCCCGTATTCCACATTTTTTGGAAGCGGGACGTGACAAGGTTTTGTTGGTATCAGAGCCAGGCTGACATCAGAGTTAGTCTTGGTTCTACTGACCTTTTAGGTTAGAAACACATGTCTAGGTTTTTCCCAGTATGTCATGCTGCAGATTCCGTTGACTCTGACCGTAGGATTCGGGCGACTTGCATAGAGTTACGATATTGTGCCCATGTACCGCGGCATGGATACAATACGGTATTCTGTATGAGTAACTTAGAGTTCTACACTTGATCTGTATTCTTTGAATTGATTATTTCATTATCTCTTTGCTTCACTCAGTTTTAATATTTTGAATTTAAACCTCGTTTTCGTTGCTAAACCCCGTCGTTCGTTTTGACTTTAGAATCATGGCCGAAGAAAATTTGCGAGTATATGGGAGACGTGACAACAATACTGCACTACTTGGAGTTATACGTAGCATGCTGGAGAGCCAACAGCAGCTAACCGAATTGCTACAAGGGGGCCTACTTGCTTCTCAGCAGACCGCTACTGTGGCCCTGAACAAGGTGGCTGAGGTTCGTGAAAGTAGACGTCCGGGCAGCGTCGCCGATTTCAGGAGACTACAGCCGGCAGTTTTCACTGGCGCAGGCGGACCATTGGATGCCGAGCAGTGGATTGTCGACATGGGAAATTTGCTGTCAGCCGCCCGGGTTCCTGAAGAGGACAGAGTAGATATAGTCAAGATTCAACTGCAGGATATTGCTAGAATTTGGTGGCTCGCAGAAGAGAACAGGTTGAAGAAACCGATTATATGGACTGATTTCTCTACGGCTTTCCTTGAGAAATTCTTTCCTGAATCGGCCAGGATCGAGATGGAACAGCAATTTATCAATCTTCGTCAGAGAGATCGCACAGTGGACGAGGTAGCGGCCGAGTTTATCGGACTCAGTCGTTTTGCTCCTTCAATGGTAGCCCAAGAAGAGGATAGGGCTAGAAGATTCTTACAGTGTCTCACTCTGGAAATACAGGAGAAGTTAGCTTCACATGATCTGAGGACTTATTCAGCGGTATTAAATGCAGCCCGCAGAATTGAGACGGTTATGGATAAGAGGAAGAAACTTCAGAGTGGAAGATTCAAACGGCCCGTGAATCAAACTTCAGGGAGGATTCCAGTTAGACAGCATGGAGGAGTTCAGATGAAGCGTACCGCAACCCCACCACAACGGGAATCTCCGGTTTGTGGATACTGTCGGATACCGGGACACGTCGAGAGAAATTGCTGCCGCGCTAAGGGTCTATGTCTGATTTGTGGTGCTAGTGACCATCAAATTGGGAGTTGTCCAAGGAGAGCAGAGCGCAACCAACTTCAGAAAGGACTTTTCCCTCAGGAGCAACTTTTTGATCAGAGGCGAGGAAACACGGGTCGTGGACAGGGACGGGCCTTTACACTGACAGCTGAGCAGGCGGAAGCATCGGAGGATGTCGTTTCAGGTACCGTTCTAATTTGTTCTGTTCCTGCTAGAGCACTTTTCGATTCCGAAGCTTCGCATTGTTTTATGTCTTTGGATTTTGCCACAACACATTCTATTGCACACAAAACACTGACTAGAGATTGAGACATTCACACTGGAAATGGAGTAGTTACCACCAACCTAGAGTGCAAGCTTTGTCCGGTTGTGATTTGCGGCAGGGAGCTTTTCACAGATTTCCTGTTGATTGGGACCGGTAGTTATGATGTCGTCTTAGGAATGGTTTGGTTGGGCACCTTTCACGCACATATTGATTGTCGGGCCAAAACTGTAAACTTTCGCATTCCTGACCACCCAGAGTTCGTGTTCATTGGAGGGAGCAAATCTCTGGGACCCATAAAGTTTAAAGCAAAGCCGACGTGCGACTTACTAGCATCAATGGAGGTTGATATGAGTTCAGCACCGATCGTAGTTCGGGAATTTTTGGATGTCTTTCCTGAGGACTTACCCGGCTTACCCCCGCCTCGTGCTTTGGGATTTTCGATAGAATTATTGCCAGGAACGGCACCAATTTCTAAGTCACCCTACAGGATGGCACCAGTTGAATTGGCGGAATTGAAGAAGCAGATAGAAGACCTCCTCAGCAAAGGATTCATTCGCCCGAGTACTTCTCCATGGGGCGCTCCAGTTTTACTAGTAAAGAAGGACGGCTCGTTACGCATGTGCATCGACTACCGAGAGTTGAACCGGGTTACGATTAAAAACAAGTACCCTATACCTCGGATCGATGATTTGTTCGATCAATTATGTGGTGCTCGAGTGTTTTCTAAGTTGGACCTTCGGTCGGGGTGCCATCAAGTTCGTGTTAAAGCGGAGGATGTATGCAAGACAGCCTTCAGAACTCGATACAGTCATTATGAATTCTTAGTAATGCCATTCGTTGTTACTAATGCCCCAGCCGTGTTCATGGATTTAATGAACTGAGTTTTCTCCCAGTACCTTGATCAGTTTGTCGTAGTTTTCATCGACGACATTCTTGTGTACTCTAAAAGCAAGGAGGAGCATGCCGAGCATTTAAGGATCGTGTTGCAAATACCGAGGCAAGAAAAGTTTTACGCCAAGCTTAGTAAATGCGAGTTTTGGCTTGAACAAGTTCAATTTTTGGGCCACATCGTTTCTGGAGACGGTATATGAGTAGATCCGGCGAAGATTGAAGCAGTGAAGGATTGGCCAGCACCAAAGTCAGTAGCAGAGATTAGAAGTTTCTTGGGACTCGCAGGCTACTACCGCAGATTTGTTAAAAATTTTGCACGAGCGGCTGAGCCATTGACAAGACTTACTCGAAAGGGGATACCATTCGTGTGGTCAGAAGAGTGCAACCGAGCGTTCGAATTATTGAAGGAGAAACTCACAACTGCACCCATATTGACCATACCAGATGGGACAGGAGGACTGGTGATTCATAGCGACGCCTCCGGTAAGGGGCTAGGATGTGTCTTGATGCAACGTGGGAGTGTTGTCGCTTATGCCTCGCGTCAACTGAGGACGCACGAGAAGAATTACCCAACTCACGATTTAGAGTTGTCCGCTGTAATCTTTGCTTTGAAAATTTGGAGGCATTATCTTTTGGGAGAACGAGTGAATTTTTACGGACCATAAGAGCTTGAAATATGTATTCACGCAGAAGGAGCTATATATGAGACAGCGTAGGTGGTTAGAGTTCATGGCTGATTATGATATTGATTTGAAATATCATTCCGGGAAAGTAAATGTGGTACCGGATGCTCTCAGTCGGAGACCAACAACGATGTGGTTGACTGGCCAGAAGGAACTCATTGATGAATTTCGAAGGCTCAATCTAGAAATGGTAGAGCAGGGGACGCCCGGACAATATTGGTAACTACAGGTGCAGTCTTCGTTAGTTGATCGTATTAGAGTTGCATTGGCTGGGGACCCGCAATTGCAGAAACTCCGCGGGTTAGTAGAAGCAGGAATGAGGACAGACCTATTGATACATGAAGATGGCTCATTAAGATTCGGCAGTCGATTATGCGTGCCAAAGGGAGACGTTCGAGAGGAAGTGTTGAAGGAAGCACATAGTTCAGCTTATTCGGTGCACCCGAGTGGCACCAAGATGTATAGGGATGTTAAACAACACTTTTGGTGGAATGGCATGAAGAGAGAGATTGCCCGCTATGTGTCGAAGTGCTTAGTGTGCCAGCAGGTGAAGGCCGAACATCAGCGAGTGGCCGGCCTATTGCCACCACTTCCCATTCCCCAGTGGAAGTGAGAACACATCACTATGGACTTCGTGACGGCTTTACCACGGAGTCCTAAGGGCAATAATGCTATTTGGGTCATCGTCGACCGTCTCACAAAGGCGGCCCATTTTCTACCCTTTCGAGTGGGACAATCGACGGAGACATTGGCAGAGAAATATATGCAAGAGATCGTACGGTTGCATGGGGTACCTATCACTATAGTATCGGACTAAGACACAAGATTCCTTTCATATTTCTGAAGAAGCTTACAAGAGAGTTTAGACACTCGTCTTCGTTACAGCACAGCTTACCATCCCCAGACTGACGGACAGTCTGAACGTACGATACAGATATTAGAAGATATGTTGAGAGCCTGTATGCTAGATTTCAAGGGATCATGGGAGGATCATCTTCACTTGGTGGAGTTCTCGTATAACAACAGCTATCAGGCGAGTATCCAGATGGCACCGTTCGAGTCACTTTACGGACGTAAATGTCGTTCTCCACTTTGCTGGGATGATGTGGGTGAGCGAAGATTATTGGGACGGGAGCTCGTAACCCAAACAGTTGAGAAGGTCCAGTTGATCAGGAACTGTATCAAGGCAGCACAAGATCGTCAGAAGAGCTGGGCGGATACTAGTCGAAGACCTCTTGAGTTTGGAATAGGAGATCATGCCTTCCTTAAGATTTCGCCGACTCGAGAAGTGATTAGATTCGTTAGTCGTGGGAAACTCAGTCCCCGATTTATTGGACCATTCGAGATTGTGGAACGCGTTGGAGCAGTGGCTTACAGATTGGCCTTACCACCTTCTTTGGCTGGTGTGCACGATGTATTCCATGTATCACAGTTGCGTCGGTACGTTCGTGATGACAGTCATGTTCTCGATCACTCTGAATTAACCTTGAGCACCGATCTCTCGTATGAAGAGCAACCTCCAGCCATTGTCGACCGTAAGAAGAAGGTATTGAGAAACAAGATCATCCATTTAGTTCTTGTATCTTGGGACGAACGTTCTCGCGGAGAATCTACTTGGGAGCGTGAGGACACGATTCGTCAAAAGTACCCACACCTGTTTTCTTGATCTTGTAGTCGTCCTTCCAATTTCGAGAACGAAATTTTCTGTAAGGTGGGTAGGATGTAACAACCCTATTTGAATGCAATAATTCAAGAGTTTATCAAGATTCTTTTCCTAAAAATTTTGAATTTTTAGTTGGCCGCTAAAATATTTTAATTTAGATTTTTTTCTCTGTAAACAATTTTGATATGGAAAATATTCAGTTTTTATATTATATAAATAATAATTTCTTAGTGACAGCAAAATAACATTTTGCATATCTGTTTACTGTTAAAATGAGAACAAGAAAATCTGCACCGAATCTCTAAATGCAACCAATTAAAGATATCTATCTTTATAAATATATTTATAAAAATATTTTATATATACACAAAACATAATCTCTCTCCCTCTTTCATACCTGCATCTCTCTCTTTCCCCCGCTGCTCATCAAGTCCCTCACCCACGAAACCCTAACCCTAGTCGTCGCCACCATCACCGCCGCAGACCCCGACCCCTCCTCTCTCCTCCCTCAACGCCGCGACCCTCTCCTCCCTCTCCTCCCTCCTTCGCCCTCGCTCTCGTCCTCCCATCGATGCCGCCTCCATCCCTCGCGCGGCCACAACCTCGATCTCCTCCTCTCGTCCCATCACCGTAGCCATCGTCCCTTCGTACGGCCATCTCCGACTCCACCACAACCTCCAGCGACCTGCACAGAGCCCTCGACGTCGCCGCAGCCCTCGTCTTCGCCTCGTCGCTGCTCTCATCACCCAAATCTCCACAGCTCCCTGCAGTAACATCATCCCTGTCCTTCCATCGTCAGATCTGAACCCTAGCAATAGCATCTGCCACGATTCCCCCCTGTAAGCACTCCTTGATCCATGTTTCTTTTCTGGAAAAAAAGAAGAAATAAATAACTAAATAAATAAATAAAAAAGGGTAGGAAATCAGTGAACAATTTGAAAGGGGAAAATTAGTATCAAAACCCTAAATTGAGATAATTTTGTTTTGGTTGTGTGATAATTTTTATGTAGAAATTTACGGTTTAATCGATGAAAATTTATCTAGACAGATCGTATAACTCAGATCCAAAGTCGCACCTTAGCTGAGATCGTGCCTGCATTTTCGTACATCGTTTTCCGTGATCGTTAACCTCAGGCAAGTACTCTTGCCTTTTCTTTATGTGATGCTATGACATGATTACTATGCACAAGAATCCTTTTACATGCTTTATACACATTCGAGACTCATGTTGATTTACATGTATAGAACACCTTGATTTGACATGCTTATTCATGATCCTTATTATTTTTTTTTTAAAATGAAATCATTAATTAGAATGCTGGACTACATGTCATGACACAATCTATACTGTTTACAAGTTTTAATTCCATACAATTACCATACCATAAGTTCATGTCTTTTCAGCATTCTTAATTAATGATTTTAATCTTTACCATAGCAACTATACATACGTGGGTGTTGGGGTAGTTTGAGTGTGCGTTGTACAACAGGATCTCAGGAGTCCCATGCCGGCAGCTCGTACCGGGCTATAGCGGTCACATGATTACAGCTCGTACCGGGCTATAGCGGTCACATGTTTACAGCTCGTACTGGGCTATAGCGGTCACATGATTACAGCTCGTACCGGGCTATAGCGGTCTCTTGTTCATTCCACAGTTAGGCCCGTGTTTCCTAACCCCTGGGGCACCACTCTTGGGTTAGAAATACTCCTGCAGAGATTGACGCACACACTCAACCTTACGATAGGATAGTTTACCTTTTAGTGGCCAGTTAGGTTATGACATGATTTCCTTACATACATGTTTCATAGTGTTAGTGCATTTAATTACTTATATACATATTTTCTTGCACACCGGGCTTCACTTTTATATATTCTTGTTATTATGCTACACACACTTTATAGTTGAGTACTTGCGGGGATGTTCTGACATCCCTGAGATTTGCCATCTCAGGTTTAGAGACAGATCTGCAGGCTGAGCAGGATCAGAGCGGCTACCAGGATTTTGCTGAAGATCATTAATCGTAGGTTTATTTTCCTTTACTTTTAGCTTTTAGCATGTGCGCCCTTATGGGACATTAGGACTTTTGTATCTCTTTCGGATCTTATTTTTATTCCGAATCTTTTGTTTTGGATCTTTAATTGCATCAATTATCTAGTGGATCCATTTTTAGTATTTCTTGTGGTTTCATTGCAGCATGATTATCAGTATTATTTCTTTTGGTATTGGATTTTATTTTGACAGGTTAATCTAGACGGCCTTATGTGACTATGGAAGGACTTTTCCTTACCGTAGGTAGCACGGCTGGCCTTCGTCGCTTCCCGTATTTCACATTTTTAGGAAGCGGGGCGTGACAGAAGGTGAGGCGGCGACGTGAGAACAGAGGAGAGGGCGACGAGGTTGGGCTCGTCGGCGTTCGCAGGGGAGAGGAAAGATGTGAGGTGGTCAAGGGAGATGAACGGAGAAGGTCGTGGATGATGAGCGAGGGTGGAGGCGGCGACGGCGATGAGGGCGCAAGGCTAGGGTTAGGGTTTCGTAGGCGGGAACGAGTGAGGAAGAAGAGGAAGACGTAGGGAAGGTGTATGGGTTTTGTAAATAAAAAAATGGAATTTATATATATATAGATATATATATATATATAGTAAGAGAGAGAGAGGCAGGTGAGGAAATCTTTAGGATTGTATAAATATATTTAGGTATAAAATATATTTAGAATATAAATATAATATATATTAACAGAAGTGTTAGGTTTGTTAGATTTTAGGTTATAAAAATTTAAAAACGTATATATATAAGTATATATTAAACAATTTAAATATATTAGAATATTATATTGAGAAAATTTGAGTTTTTTGCTAATACAAAATTACTCGAAAATATGCTCGGGTTGGGTCTAAATTTATGGTTTGAAAATACGGATAACATACGTGTCAACCAAACCCCAAAAGCGATGTCCGGTTAAAGAAAATGCATACCCCCAAAAATGGATGCACGTAATCTGCACGTAGCTATCCAAACGGGTCCGTTTCATTAAACGGGACGAGAACATGATATACGGATGCTACCACAGGGTCAGGGGTATGAGGCAGGTCATGCTAGGTATTTTTAAAATATATTATTTAATTATATTTGTATTATTAATAATATATATGCAGATGCAAGATATACGATGCAGGTAAACGGAACATATGTGTGTACGAATCCTCAAAACCAGCAGGGATAAAACGTGAACAAGAACCAAGACGGGTTTCGAAAATGCGGGTCGGGTCGGATACCAAGCACAGGAACCAAAACACTATCCGCACCAAAAATCAAATAAAGTCAGAAAAAGCCACAAGATAAATAGAATAAACAAATCGAACATGATATAACTGAACTAGGGTGTTACAGGACTGATCATAACCCTCATCTTTATATAGGCAATATCATTATGCTATTACACCCTACTTAGTATATAATTACATATATGAAACCCGTGTGCAATACGAGTATTCTAACAATCACCATATTCATTTACAGAATAGCTTGCACATATCAAATTATACGAGTATGATAAAAAAAAGTAACATCTCTGTTCAGTGAATGGTGAGCTCATTAGTATTAAACATACCTTTGCCCGTCAGGATGAGTAATTATGATATCCATGTCTCCGCAGGAAGCTTTTCCGCGTCTGTACGAACCTCCACAGACAATAACTACCTACAAAACATATGGATTGTTTAATACAGGAACCTCCACATGAGATAATAGGATGATCAATGGGTTGATTCTTTTTTTTCGAAATATATAACAGGCATAAGGCTTCAGCAGATCATGACAAGGAAATGGCAAAACTGCTACAACATAACAATTTCAAATGAAAATTCTTCTTGACATAGAATGTCTCCACTACATTAATGCTGCCAATGGCTTAACAAATAAGGATGTATATTGTGTAGATGTAAATTACGAACATAAAGAATAAAGGAAAAGAAAGGTAAGGAAACATAATAAGAATAAGTTATGGTAAAGCTAAAACAACTAAAACAAGTGTCAAGTTGAATACGCAGAAAAATGGAGCATAAATAAATATATGTTTAGAGTTACAATGATGAGGTTTGAATCAGGCTCTCTTCCAAACCTGATACAATGTCAAGAACCACTTCACCCAAAAGCTTAACTAGTTGGGTTGTGGGATAGCAGTGTATATCAAGCTAACGTAAGCAGGCACAGTAGGCAGACACGGTCCAAATATATAATTATTGGGTATACACATGATTTCCATGGACTGAAATCCATGAATGTTTGCTTAGTACAGACAATGGATATATCTACGAAAGCTTAGGAAATAATAACAGACAATAACTTGAGCTAAAATATACCCAGTCAGTAACAATATAAAAAGTACTAGACATTAGATCTAGCAGCCAGTTTTCCAAAAAATTCTCACCCCAGGAAGGATATCTTGTCCAGCTTTTTGTAAGAGCGTCTCCATGTCTTTGACCTAACCACCACCAAAAATAAAATGTAAAAATAAAAAATAGAAGTTTTTCTTGGAGATCAAACTGCCAATGAAAGGTAAACTAGTGTATAGAAGTGCATGGCAGTCATTAAACATGCCTCATCACGTGGAATCCTTTTCTTGATGTCATCGAAATACTTCAGCCCTAATCTCTGTGAACTTGTTAAAGAGTCCTCGTTCTTCAGATCATCTAGGGTTCGATGTCCTTTTTCGTAGAGTTTTAGTGCAGTTGCTGGACCTATTCCCCAGACCTCTCCGAACAGAGTGACTGATCGCACCTTCACAAATGACAGATACCTTTATGATTGTGACTCAGCATAAGAGTGTAAACAGAAGATACAAGAATTATTTTTAAAAGAGTATAGAAAAGAAAAGATCAACCTGACGTTTATTGAAATAATTGGGTATATTTGACCAGTACAAAAAAATTCAATAAAATGCACTCCAAGAAAACATCACCAACGCTAGTTATGTTGCACCAACAGTATTAACAGTATACTCCTTCCAAAATTCTAGCAGCTTCAAACTACTCTTTGAAGGCATTGTCAAACTTGGGAAATTGAACTTTGATTAGAGGTTTGAATGCATCATCATCATCTTTTGAGCTGCTGATGATTCACATCAGAAAGACATATAACATTAAGCGTACAAATATAGAATATTAATATAAACGAGTAGCCGATTATTCTCTTGTATGCAATCTATGTGTTAGAAAAGTAAACTAATTTGTAGGCATGGCCATGACCCATTGAAGTTAACTAGCCCCTACCGATAAGATTTAAAAAATGCCATCAACTCATTCGCAATTAGATCCAAATCAAGATGTGTGCTAACAACTTGGTCAAAAGCTTTCATTTGTTCCAGCAATCATATTATTGCTCGCACTCATCCCAAGCTAGAAAGTAAATATAATTTGTCTCTAAATCCTACAGATTTTAGTCAAACTCAGTGTATACATGCTACATATAACTGACAAAAACAATTGTTGTTCGTGCTTGAAAAAAACCTTAAAGCATAAATGTCTTATAAAGCAGTAAGGGGTATAACATACAAAGGTTGACAGTTGACACATTCAGCACACAGATGGATGCAGTTATCATCACAGATGTACACAGGCATGTCAATTTGTCATAGGGAGAAGTTTCCTATATAGCATAGGTAACGAAAAACCATATATAACAAAATCATCTCTGTGGATTCTTCAGACAGCAGCAACCATAAGACAGTATGGTCCGTAGATCAAAATCCTTCAATTCCTTACTAATTCTGAAGGCAAAAGGCAAACCTATAGGTCCATAAGTACAACAAGAAGATGCCTTTATCCCAAATTTCTAGGGTCAGCTATATGAATCCATTTCTTCCATTCTGCTTTCTTAAGGGCCTTCCCCGCAGTTAAATTGACACCATACGGCCACAGTGAAAAATCATGCTAGACCACATAAACTTAGTGTGGCTATTCAGTGTTTCATGCATTAGAGCCTCATTATAGGGCTGTTGCTGTCACCTATCAGACAATGATCGAGTTCTAAACGACCGCCCTTTTCTATTTTTCAGCAAATTACCTAAGCAAATAATTACGAGATTAATGGACAGCATAAATTATAGAGTATTTTAGTCAACTCCATGAAGCAGATGAGATTCTGACTAAATAATTACAGTTTCAACTATGTAAAATAGCATGTCAGCTTACTTAGATCCATATGAAAGCAAAACGATTCCATTCAAAATAATTAACAAGAATTAACAGGTATAAGAACCTCAATGAA
This sequence comes from Agapanthus africanus, assembly GCA_030015575.1. Lineage (NCBI taxonomy): Eukaryota > Viridiplantae > Streptophyta > Magnoliopsida > Asparagales > Amaryllidaceae > Agapanthus > Agapanthus africanus. Next base: position 896,407,113 of record CM057337.1, read on the forward strand.
AAGAATTCACATCAAAAGAACAAAAAGATCTATCTGTAAATTTTCGGGGAATACTTTCTGCTTTCTGAGAGATGCTTCAAAAGAAACCATAGATCACCTTTTCATCTTGCTCAAAGTGCTCCAATTTAGATAACTTTCCAGTAGTCACTATTTCGTGAATCTGCAAGAATGAAATTACAGGTTACTCTATGTCTCCAAGTCATCAGAAAATCAGGAATGCAAACTGTAGTGGTTATCAGTGTATCCGAATAAGATTGTGAACGAAGAAAAGGAAAGTGCATATTTCAGTCCCTGCCACTCAACAAAAGGGTTTCCCTTGCTTGTGTCTTAACAGCTCTCTTCCAGTAAGAATTGCAAGGCTATGGGTAACCACCACTGGTAATGCTTCTAATCATTGATGCCAAACAATTGATTAATACACAAAAAAATTCTGTATGAGTTGTGTTAGAAAAGCTTTACTGGCTAACAAATAAATCTCAAGGCAGTTGGTGTAGATTGGAGCATGAAAAGTAATACAGAAGAGGAATATATAAAGGAAACTATCAAGCTGGTCAACTAGGAAAGCCCGCAATTGACGGAGATATATTTGTATATGCTTATTGTAAGCTATTGTTAGCTATTGGTATTTGGAGTTTCCATTGGTCTTTGAATTTCACAAACAAAATTTATCATGAAACTCACAGGGGAAAAAAATTTATCATGAAACTAACTGATGACTCCGGTATCTCTACCTTAATCGAGGAATACAATCTGATTAAATAAATACCAGGCTGATGTATATTCATTTTTGTGCAAACGACTCTTTAAAGAATCGTTTCATGATAAAAATTAAATATGCATTGTTATTGTGATTATACTAACTAAATCTACTTATAAACTGCACGGAAAATCTAAACGGTCCACTTACATGATCTTGCATTGATTTCCCAATTGCAGAAAGATGTTTCACCTGATCAACACTCTCTATTTTAAATGGCAGTTTCTCAATCACTGGAATGGCTTTGTAGTAACTGAATGATCTGCGATCATCTCCTAATGCTGTTATATCGTATATTAAAAAGAGTTAGTTGGATAAAATATAAATACACACACTCTCTCTATATAAAATGCATCGCCTCCCGTTCATACCTCTATATATATTTATAAGCTTCCCAAATATCTCAGTGATCTTCCTGTTCAAATCAGGGGGCTTGTACAGAGATGACAACTGCAAAGCATCAGCCTAATCACAACATATGCAAAGGAAATTGTTTCTAAGAGTGGAGATGCATTGGGAAGAGAAAAAAATAAAATATTAAAATCGAAACATGCTTAAGCTTTAAGAACAATGAAATTGTGTTCACCAATCATAACGAAATGAACATACAGCCAAATATGCAGCAAAAGCTCAGCAATCGGTGGGTGTGGAACAACTTTTGGATCTTTAAGGAGGAAATATATATAAAGCTTCAAATTATAATTGAACATCAGACCTTTTTGTCATGTCAAAAAATATATATGTTATAATTCTTTTATATTTGAAGTCTAGACTTTGCCATGTCAACATGTGTCTATTTAAAATGTATAAGATTGAACAATCTATCAATATATTTGATCCAGGGCTACATTGAACAGTGGTCTAGGACAAAACTTAGCTATCCTATCTTTGCATACTGTTTCTACCTCAACCCCCTACAACCAAGATCATCAAACAGAGATTGGCAAACAATATTACAGTCAAATACCTCAAAGGAAGTATTCCTCTAAAACATGCTTTTACTTTCCTCCAGCACATTAAGGCTTTTCTTTTTAAAGCACGTTATGGTGTCATCCTTGATAAAAGTTTTACAACAAAGAATGGCTTCTTCTGTTAGCTTGGAAGTATGGAAGATGTTGGTATTAGTGAAATGACATTGCTTCCAAGTCCACAAGGAATTCAACACTATATGTTCATCTACATTATCTGGAAGAAAAGGAAACAATGGCACATAAAAAGAAAACTGGTCCTTTCTCCATTTAATTTCTCCCCCGATATTTAACAGAACTGGGACTAGAAACATTTTCTTCACTTTTTATCCAGCAGAAACACAGAGCACAATGTTCATACCTCCTCTGATGCTTCGGATGCAGTGAGGTCAGAATTAACAGAACTGGGACTATGAGTGGAGCAAATATGCTGGTCAGGTTCTTTATCAATTCTTGGCATCTCATCCTCGGCATGCACAGAAGATTCCGGATATTCTGGTCTAGCAAATTCACCTAGGTTGGCTTTCTTTGATTTATCAACCGTGCCTTCAGCACTTGAACCTTCAGATGAAATTTTGGCCCTTTTGCAACGAAGCGAGTCATCACCTGAATATATAGCATTACCTGGTTCACGATTTGTGTCTCTTGCTTGTTCACCTGGACTATTGCCTTCTTCAGGCTCTAGCTTTAATATATATTGTTCTTCAGATAACCTTTCGCCTGATTTCAAACAGTTCTCCAACCATTGATAAAGAAGCAGATTCTGTAACAATTTGGTAATATTTTTTTTCAGAAAAACTTCTTAAAACCTACACTCTAGAATATATATTTTACATAAAATACATTGAAATCATCTTAAGCACTGATAATGGAGCATTTTAAAATAGAAAAAAATGTAAAATATAAATGGTAACTGCGTCATAACATTAAATCAAGCAGAAAAGAAAGAGGCAAAATAGAAATCAAGGCGTCGAAAGAAATTAAATTTGGATGATAAATATCCATAAAGAGAGCCATCTACATTCATTTGAATAGTAATTGTTTTGTCAAATACTAGAGGTATCATAGCAGCGTCATAACATTAACAATGAATTAACTTAAGCATGCCGTGCAACATGTTTTACCATGTTTCCCAACATTAAGGGATAACTCTATATTAAAATGTATTCATGACATTGGTTAAATTTGTAAATGGTAACTGCATAGAAATATTTGGATAACATAAGGTTTTGCCCTCCATGGTATAATTGGCCAATACATTCCAGGTATTTCATATATTCAGGCATATGGCATTACTCTAGTGAAAAGATATAACCAGTAATTCAAAACAAATAATCAGAGAAGGTAATATAGCTGAAGGTGGAGGCAAATTTTCAACTGATTATCAAGCGTTCCATATTTCCATTGCCTGGTATCAATATGTGATTCTAGAGGTTATGTATGTCATGTGAAGAAAGGGGAGAAATATTTGCAGGCTTGCTACACAAAAAAATTGGCTGCTAAGGCAAACCAAACCATTGTTGCATGAAACATTAACTATCGCTTCACTTCATCGTCTCTGTTCGCAACCTTCCCGTAATCCCCTATAACAGATTATTTGTGCTTTTCTTAAGAAATCAGAAGTTTTCTATGTGTTTAATCCAATGTTGTGGAATGCGGAAGGCGTAGCGAAGAGGGACGACATAACTTAGCTTTAGCGGGGCTTTGACGGTAAAAGGCGCCAAGCTTTTTTAAAATAATAAATACCTAATAATCATGGAAAAGTTAGATTGAAATTTAGAAATATACTGTGTTCAAAATTAAAGAAGTATTTTATTTAGGATTTCTATAAGATTTATATCATCGTCTAAAGCCTTTTTTCCATCCAAATGGCGTAGGTTGTGAAGCAAAGCTCCAGTAAAAATCTGACAAAGTTTTGCAACGAATGTTGACCAAATGTCAACCCTAGCCAAATAAGTGCTGAATTCCTAGTTCAAAAAACTATGACGATTGAGAGGCTTGTCATAGTCCTAGATGACCAATTGGCATCCTTCATATTCTCATACACTATGGAAAAAGTCTACGTAAGAGGAAACGATAATATATTTGCTATATGGAATTATGTTCAACTCTAACGCATAAATGTAGCATTGAAGCCAAGAACGAAATGGAACATTTCAATAAAATTTATATGCAATAATAAAAATAAGGCCTATGAGGCCAGACCTCGTTTCTTATTTTCGGGCCAACTTCTCAAACATACAACTCATTGTGTTTTTCACCAATCTGTATTGATCACCGTGATCTACATGCTTTTTGATAGGCTATGTATCAAATTTCAGGAGAATTGGAGACCTCTAACACATATATCAAGCGATTGCATTTTTTCATGCACCGACAAGCCGTTGATTTTTTGTTCCATCTAATAGATGTGTTAGAAGTCTCCAAATTCTCATGAATGTAATACATGGCCTGTGTAAAACAGATAGATCACGATAACCGGTACGGATCGGTGAAAAACATGGCGGGTTGAGTGTTTAAAAATTTGGCCTCAAAATAAGAAATGAGGCCCAATCTCATAGGATAAGCTCCCAATCAATATATGTGGAATCATTTTAAGACGGCATTAATAGATGACATAATATAAGGTTTAAAAGTATGATATTATATATTAGAGACAACAATAAAATTCAATTATTCTATCATTTAATAAGATAATTTCCAATTTTGTGGATTTGAAGATTTATCCATTTGGACCCGCTAAAAAGCGGATTTAAGCAGGGTTTCAAGCACATAAAGCGGGCTTTACGCCTCTAAAGCAGCACATAGGATTTACAATACCGCTTTATGCATAACGAAGCGCCTCATAGCCGCTTTCCACTATAGGGGGGCTGTATGGTGAGTTATACAACAATGGTGTGATCTAATTTGCAGTTGAAAATTTGTTCAAGAGCCGGAAACAATTATCCTTCCAAATTCCTTTTTTTCCCTTTTAGGCTAAAAGTTGATACCCTCTTTGCTGTATATGACTATATGACATACTAACAGCACTGGTAAAGTGCAGTGATTTCAAAGAAAGAAGTCGCTCACCCCTTGAAAGCGATTCAACTGTTGACGGTTTACTTGTTGGAGGAGCGCACTGGAGTCAGCAGCAAATATGTGAGTAACCCTATTTGAAATGTGTCCCTCGATTCTAGCCCCCATCTGCTCCAATTTTTGTTTCCAGATCTAGTACACCCGGGGGGGGGGGGCCGAATTAAAAACCCAACGAATTTTTTATTTGAAGATAAAAATTAGGGATTTGATAGTACCTGAAGCCTGCGTGGCTGGATGCCCTTTGGAAGGAGGAAGACGAACATGCCTTGAAAAATGCCATTTTTAGGGTTTTCAGAAGAGGGGCGACGCTTAGGCGCCATTATTCAACTCTCAGCTCCAAGTTGCTGCTTCTAATTGCAGTTTCATTGTGCCTTCTGGAATTTGAACGGAATGTGCAACGACACAAGTTCTAGAGTGTGGGGCCATCCAAGGGCCTGTTTGGTTGCAGGATTAGGAAAGATTTGGATCGTCGAATCCCAAAATCTAACCGCATTCCAGTAATTTGTGTTGGTTGTGGGACATGGATTTGCAGGATTTCTTTGTATTTTGTGGGGCACTATGAAATAAGAATTCTTGAATCCTAAAAAATTTGAAGAATTTGTAAGGATTTAGCACTATTCATTGTATTTTTAGATGGCAGCCGGCACTTTATTTATTTAATAATCCTCTCTCTATCTATCTCTCTAAAATCCTAAAATTCAAATCCCACTTTTTTCACCAACCAGACAAAGATTACAACGATCTACAAATCCAATACTAGGAATTCAATACCAACCAAACAACAAATTACCAAATCCAGAAATTTTCTACCGTACTATTTTGGAATCCAAATTTCGTAATCTCGCAACCAAACAGCCCCTAAATAACCGATCATGAGAGCTAAAAGAATAAAGTCGCGGACCCTTTCAAAAGTAACAGAAATCCTCCATCTCTTTCTTTTTTCAACAATGAATGAATGCGGAATAATTTCTAATGAGGCTCAATATCGGTGATCTCCCAGATCGTGACACGTGGCAGATGACGTGTCCCGAAGCTTACAAGAAAGGTCCTACAGTGGCCGACCAGACCACTCCTATGTCCGTCCTACAAACAACCGTTGGCTCACCTTCGAGCCCCCTACATAATCGGCCTCCTCGGCCCTCTCAGCTCATCTCCGGGCTACCGCAGAACCAAGATACCTCGGCCTCCCGCTCATCCCCGAGCCTCACGCCGAGCTCATCTTCCTCGGTCTCATCGACCGACCAACGGCACCTACCACAGGCGCAACCGCCTCACTTCCGCGAATCTCGCCATGCGCGAGATATCCGCCAGCCACGTCCCGCGTTCCACGCCATCACGATCCCCCATTAACGAGCATGTCTCGTCATTAATGGAAGATCCTGCCCATCACGCGGGCGTGACACCGGGACCGTAACGGTCGGCGTGATTCTCGCACCTGCCTGCCTGTTACCACCACTATATAAACCCCTCTCTTAGACGGTTCAAGTAAGTCATTTTCTCTTCACTAGGCCGTTACTCTGCTCAAATATCCGGTCTAACTTGATCGTCGGAGGGTCCTCGGTGGTACAACCACCCCGGGACTTCCTTGCAGGTAGCTCGGCCTCAGCCACCTCAAACTCATTGAGATCCACGCGCTTCAGGAATCAACCTCCAACCTAATCTCAGCCGTCTATCGTCGCCAACAACAGATCTACGGAAGGTAACATCTTGACGTGATTCGACATCCGTCAGCTGGCGCCGTCTGTGGGAACTCTTGATTCCTTTAAACAAAGTTCATCTTCCGATCTCAACCCAATGTCGAGCGATCACTGCGACAATCTAAGCACTAGCCGCCGCCTCTCTCACAACGGAGGCGTGGACGAATCTCCTCCCCCGAACTCCATCAACGCCCTAGCCGCCCGGATAGATCGACTCACGTCCGTCGTCGATGCGCTCGTCTGTTTCCAAACGGCAGGGCAAGCTCCCTAGGTCGCCGCTCCCCCACCTCGGGACCGGGACCCCTACAGAAGGAGAGAAGACTCTGCTCGCATCGGCACTGCCGACCACCGCCTCGCTGCCTCCCACGGCCGCATATCTCCCGGGCCAACATATTCTATGACCCGCTGGGCACCCCACAGTTCAACACCGAGGTCCATCGCTAGAGCGCCTCGCCCTGAGCCTCATCGAGCCCCTGTCCCTCCCGAGGAGGTGTCGATCAGCTCGCCTGCGCCAAGGCATGACCGACACCCCCTCCCTCGACGGGGTTACACGGACGGGTCTCGTCACGGCAGCTCAAAGACTATCTCGCCAGGAAACCATCAAAGGGTACGTAACCCACTTCTATAACGCCCTTCTCGAAGTCCCAGAACATCGGGATGTGACAATCGTTACGGCACTCCGTCAGGTCTTAGGCACAAGGAGTGGCTACACTCCTTTGCATTAGCGCAACCTAAGACCATGACCGAGGTAAAGGCCTGGACCGAACGTGAGATCTAGCTTGAGTCCGAGGTGAACGCCAACTTGCCCCGAACAGAGCAAGCCGATCAGGAGAAAAGGGGCAGGGAAGAGAAGAAGAAAACTGAGCAGCTTCACTGCTCGGTCCATCCTTAGCAGGCCTCTTGCAGCCCGTCCCGTGCTAAGGATCAAAGCCCTCATCAAGAGGCAATCGGGCTCGCCCTTGCTCGGTTATCCCTGGCTGGTAGTTCCCTACCCCGCAACGCCAGGGATCGAAGCCCTCGCCAAGAGGCAACTGAGCAGCTTCATTGCTCGGTCCATCCTTAGCAGGCCTCTTGCGACCCGTCCCGCGCTAAGGATCGAAGCCCTCGCCAAGAGGCAACTGAGCAGCTTCATTGCTCTGTCTATCCTTAGCAGGCCTCTTGCAGCCCTCGCCAAGAGGCAACCGGGCTCGCCCTTGCTCGGTTATCCCTGGCTGGTAGTTCCCTACCCTGCAACGCCAGGGATCGAAGCCTTCGCCAAGAGGCAACTGAGCAGCTTCACTGCTCGGTCCATCCTTAGCAAGCCTCTTGCGGCCCATCCCGCGCTAAGGATCGAAGCCCTCACCGAGAGGCAACTGAGCAGCAACCCTGCTCGGCTCGTCCTTAGTAGGCCCCTTAAGTCCCTCCCACGCTAAGGATCAAAGCCCTCATCAAGAGGTAGGGCTCGCCCTTGCTCGGTTATCCCTGGCTGGTAGTTCCCTACCCCACAACTCTAGAGATCAAAGCCCTGCCCAAGAGGCACCGGACAGTAACCCTGCTCGGCCCGTCCTTAAGGATCAAAGCCCTCGCCAAGAGGCCCCAGGCAGCAACGCTGCTCGGCCCGTCCTTAGCAAGCCCCCTACGGCCCCTCCCGCGCTAAGGATCAAAGCCCTCATCAAGAGGCAATCGGGCAGCAACCCTGCTCGGTTATCCCTGGCTGGTAGCTCCTTACCCGCGATGCCAAGGATCAAAGCCTTCGCCAAGAAGCACCAGGAAGTAACCCTGCTCGGCCCGTCTTTAAGGATCAAAGCCCTCGCCAAGAGGCACCGGGCAGCAACCCTGCTCGGCCCATCCTTAGCAGGCCCCCTACGGCCCCTCCCACGCTAAAGATCAAAGCCCTCATCAAGAGACAATCGGGCAGCAACCCTGCTCGGTTATCTCTGGCTGGTAGCTCCCCACTCACGACGCCAAGGATCAAAGCCCTCGCTAAGAGACACCGGGCAGCAACCCTTCTCGGCCCGTCCTTAAGGATCGGAGCCCTCATCAAGAGGTAACCGGGCTCGCCATTGCTTGGTTATTCCTGGCTGGTAGCTCCCTACCCCACAACGCCAGGGATCGAAGCCCTCGCCAAGAGGCAGCCAAGCGGCTATCTTGCTCGGCTATCCCTGGCTAGTAGTTCCATACCCCGCAACGCCAGGGATCGAAGCCCTCACCAAGAGGCAACCGGGCTCGCCCTTGCTCGGTTATCCCTGGCTGGTAGCTCCCTACCCTACAACGCCAGGGATCGAAGCCCTCGCCAAGAGGCACCGGGCAGCAACCTTGCTTGGCCCGTCCTTAGCAGGCCTCTTATGGCCCCTCCCGCGCTACGGAACGAATCCCTCACCAAGAGGCAACCGGGCTCGCCCTTACTCGGTTATCCCTCGCTGGTAGCTCCCTATCCCACAACGCCAGGGATCGAAGCCCTCACCAAGAGGCAGCCGAGCGGCTACCCTGCTCGGTTACCCCTGGCTGGTAGTTCCATACCCCGCAACGCCAGGGATCGAAGCCCTCGCCAAGAGGCAACCGGGCTCGCCCTTGATCGGTTATCCCCGGCTGGTAGTTCCCTAACTCACAACACCAGGAATCGAAGCCTTCGCCAAGAGGCACCGGATAGTAACCCTGCTCGGCCCGTCCTTAAGGATCAAAGCCCTCACTAAGAGACAACCGGGCTCGCCCTTGCTTGGTTATCCATGGCTGGTAGCTCCCTACCCCACAACGCCAGGGATCAAAGCCTTCAGCAAGAGGCAGCCGAGCGGCTACCCTGCTCGGCTATCCCTGGCTAGTAGTTCCATACCCCGCAACGCCAGGGATCGAAGCCCTGGCCAAGAGGCAACCGGGCTCGCCCTTGCTCGGTTATCCCCGGCTGGTAGTTCCCTACCCCACAACGTCAAGGATCGAAGCCCTCGCCAAAAGGCACCGGGCAGCAACCTTGCTCGGCCCGTCCATAGCAGGCCTCTTATGGCCCCTCCCGCGCTACGGAACGAATCCCTCACCAAGAGGCAACCGGGCTCGCCCTTGCTCGGTTATCCCTAGCTGGTAGCTCCCTATCCCACAACGCCAGGGATTTAAGCCCTCGCCAAGAGGCATCCGGGCAGTAACCCTGCTCGGCCCGTGTTCCCGCCAAAAATTTCTGCGCAAAGGAGTCCAAGATATCAAATGGCAGCGATACGCTTAAGGAAATGCGAACCAGTATCTTCCGGCCTGTATTTTGATAAACTCCCGAAGGAGAAACTATTAAATTCTGATGGTATTAGAAGCATCTCGAAAAACCCTTCGATTTGATATATTATGGGCCTCATAACTCATCCGATATCAAAAGTTATGAGGCATCACGTGTCCACACGTGATGGACCTTTAAGAACCCGCTGGAGGAGTTAAAAGATATAATAAAAACTCAGAAAAGACCCCAATGGAGCATCACGTGCTCACACGTGACCATGGGTCACGTGCAGACACGTGATGGGCTCTTAAGGCCTCTAAAATAATGAATAGAATTAAATTCTAAAATATGTTCCCTGATTAAAAATCAGAAGTAACCTCAATGAGGTATCACGTGCTCACACGTGACCAATGGTCACGTGTTGACACGTGATGGTTAAAACTGAACCGTAAGTAAATGCTGAAAAAGGGACTCAATCGGGGGTCACGTGCTCACACGTGACCAAGGGTCACGTGTCAGCACGTGACTGGTTTCGAAAGCCTTACAGTTGATAGAATTAAATTCTAAAAGCTTCTAAATCTTCCCAAATGGAAAAGGATTATGGGGACCGTTGGATTAAAGATCCAAGGGTGATTAAATATCATCAATTTATGGAAAATCCTAGACAAGGAAAGATTTCCCCTAAAATCTCACCGAAATAACAAACATAATATCTTTTGGATTTAAAATCCAACGGTGAATAAAATTCACCGAATGATCTAAAGGCTCATATTAAATATGAAAACAAATCAAATCTTTCAATGTGAGATTTGCTAAACAAATTGATTCTTTTCCTTCTCCAATAAATAGGAGCCAAGAAAAGAAGAGAAGGAACCCTTTTTTGGAGACAAAAACAGAGAGAGGAGAATTTAATTCTCAAGAGGGAAGAAAAGAAAGGAGAATTTAATTCTCAACAAAGAAAACCCTAGGTAAGAAAAGGGAAAAAGATCAACTTCAAAAAGAGAATTTAATTCTCAAAATTTAAGAGTTCAACTCTTCTGCAAATAAAGAACTTAGTTCTTCTTCTGGTTGAAGATCTGTACAGAGCACATCTCCCCATAGGATGAGAATTTAATTCTCATCGGGTCGAGATCCTGCCATGCAGATCCTAAGCTTAGAAGGGGAATTGAGTTTTGAGAATTTAATTCTCCTAAAACAAAACTAGGGTTTAACCCTAATCAAGAATTTAATTCTTTTATATATCTGGGAATTTAATTCCTTTAAAAAGAAATCAGGGTTTTATCCTAAATAAGAATTTAATTCTTTCACAATAGGAATTTAATTCCTTCAGAATCATAATTAGGGTTTTACCCTAAATAAAAATTTAATTCTTAAAGGTAAGGAGACTTAAAAGATCTCTGTGCATGAAAGGACTAAGGTCACGTGCCCCACGTGACCCCTGAACAGATCCCCCAAAAATGAGAAGAGGAAAGCTTTAAGGCAATGCCTCACGTGCTCCCACGTGACCCTCATTATATATGGAACAAAAGCAAAGGCAGAAACAATTCTGGGCGCTCTCACGTGATACCACGTGACCCCTAATAAATGTTCTAATAAATCAGGACATGAGTATACATCACGTGCCCACACGTGATGGCTATGAAAATTAAAAGTGTTTAACACTTGTTTGCAGAACAAAATAAAGGGGATCTGGCCCCACTTTTTGATGCCATCACGTGCTCCACGTGACCCCCGAAACACAGAAAGAAAAAGCAAAGGAAATGAAGGCTTTGGGCGCTCTCACGTGTCCCCACGTGACCCCTCAGCAAATGCTTTAACAATTGGCGCACAGATCCCCATCACGTGCCAACACGTGATGCTCTAAAATAAAAATAAAAGTGTTTAACACTTAATTGCAGAACGAAGAAAAGGGATCTGGTCCCCCCTTTGGGCGCTCTCATGTGTCCACACGTGACCCCTCTGTCTTTAGTGTTTAACACTAATTTGGGGATTATATTTCCAGTGTTTAACACTGATTGCTTATAGTGTTTAACACTAAATTAAAGATTATATTTCCAGTGTTTAACACTGACTGTCTTTTAGTGTTTAACACTAATTTGAGAGTTCTATCTCCAGTGTTTAACGCTGTCGTTCTCTAGTGTTTAACACTACTTTTAGCCAAATTGGCTAATTTTCCAGAGGCAAAAGGCCCTCCTCCAAATGAATCTCAAAATTGAGGAAATCAAAGACAAAATGTTGTCAGAGCCCCTAAACCTCTGTTTAACACTGCCGAATAATGAGGGGCTGAACCTAGACAAATGTCTAATGGTCCAAAGGGCCAATATTTCAAACATAACTGGACTTAGCCCAATTTTGGCCATAAGTCCTCAAATTAAATTGACTGAGCACGACTGCTCTCCCAAAATCAATTTACACCTGGTTCAAGGGTACATCTCTGAACTCCTCTGATATTTGTCGTTGTAATCCTTCAACGTCGTCAGAGAGGTGACGGGTCCCAACAACCACACATAATACGGACTGTGGGGTCCTTAAACTCATGCGTCCTTAAACCAGTATCCTTCCCCAAAATGGGAATGTTGGACCACCATGTCCCTAAACTGGAGGTGGACCCCCATGTCCCTAAACTGGCAATGGACCACCATGTCCCTAAACTGGAACAATAGAGCCCCCAAATGCTCTTTTGTCGGATCTAAACGATCCCGTTTAAGTTGATCTTAGCCTCAAATATGGCTAACGTATCCTTAAACTTTCAAACAAACTTTAGTCCCAAATTGGACTATAGATCCCCCAATCAACTCTGGCTCAATGGTACATCTCTGAACTCCTCTGACATCTGTCGTTGTAATCCTTCAACGTCGTCAGAGAGGTGATGGGTCCCGACGGCCATACATTCAATGGACCACCATGTCCCTAAACTGGCAATCGACCGCAATGTCATTAAACTAAACAATAGAGCCAATTGCTCTTTTGTTGGATCTAAACGATCCTGTTAAGTTGATCTTAGTCTCAAATTAGGCTAACGTATCCTTAACAAACGTTTAAGTTGATCTTAGTCTCAAATATGGCTAACGTATCCTTAAACCAAAACCCTAAACCCAAATCTAAGAAAATACGGATTTGGATTAATCCACGTCCTACGGGCGACGAAATAAATAGTCTCCGTATACAATCCACGGGCAACCACAAACAAAACAAACACCCACGACTCGAAGTGACCAGCTGGAGAAGGAGAAAGTTGTTACCGCGATGCGGTAGCGTAATTAACTGCAGGGGCTTGCGCCTGCAGGGAAGAGCGTCCCCACAATCAAAAACCCCTCAAGCGAGGGGGAATCTGACGAAGTTTGCTATATCGGCCGCATCCGTCTAAACCTTCGATACATGGTGTCATAAATCAACTTGGCATCTTCGGAGAGGTGGACGGATAGCACCAAATAGCATCTGCCCCGAATCTCAGGCAAGACGCCCATGTCTTGGCCGCCATTCGGAGGGGAACAGATTCCGGCACGCCCGGTGGGACCTTTTCCTCTTTCCACTCCACACTTCGTGTGTCGTGTTCGCGAACGAATCGCGGTTTGCTGTGGTTGCTTGTGGATTCGAGGTACTAAGATTTGGTGTCTTGCTCCGTGCAGAAAACAGAAGATCAATGGCTTCAAACTGCACCACCTGCAACTGCAACTCTCGCTCCGTCCTTACTGGAGGAGTGACTTATGGGCCCCAAGCGGCCTCCCTTTTCAAGATGCCAGTAGAGCAGGTAACTCAAGCCACCGCTGGACTATTCTTCGGGACCATGCTCTCACCGATGAGCTTCAATGCCCCAATGACGTCGCGAGAAGCTCCAAAGAAGCCGGTCTTTCATCGACTTACCACTGCCGCGACCCCTCTCAACGGGTCGCCCAACTTCAATGCCTCAATTTTCAACAGACTGGGCCAGAACGTCTACAAGCCCACGATACCCGAAGCTGCCATCCCAAAGCGGATAGCCATCCCGGCTCAAGCGGATGAAATCATTGGGAAGGCTCCTCCTTCCAAGAAGTCAGTTTTTACAAGGCTGGCCATTCCGGTTGCTGCTCAAGGCGAGGTCCTCAAAGCTGCTTCCCCTGCCCAGAGGTCTGTCTTTGACAGATTAAACATTGCTTCTCAATTGGTGTCAGTCTTCGACAGGCTAGCACCAATAACAGTCTCTCCTTAAAGCAGGGGGCATGACGAAGCCACCCTTATAGCTGAAACAATTCCATCAGCGCGACATGCTTGACGTCGTCATTGGCGCCGAGTGAGGAAGGCCGGGGGCAACCCCCCTTCTGGGCTAACTCCACCGGTCCCGATGGCGGAAATTAATGCTGTTGTTCCAACCGGGAACAGCTTTGAGCTGTTGAATAAGGTGCGTAGGAATTCTCCTACCGCTATACTGAGAAGGACTCCTTCTCCACTGGAGAAGGCTACGGAAGCAAAGCCAAAACGGTCCCCGCAGCGGTTGTCCTCCAAGATCTACAAAGTCTGGCGGCAGGTCCGAGACTCGATGATCGATCCAAATTCCTCCCGCCAGCACAAGAAGCTGAAGGTCCGACAGGAGGTAAGCCGTCCTGTTAAGCCATAAAAGATGACGGCCAACTGGGTGCCCACTGCAACGGCCCCCTCAACTCCAATCACTCAAAAGAAAAGGAGGCCACAAAAAGCCCCTGTGAACATGGCGGAGCGTAAAAGCGCTAAACAGAAACGCCCCAAGTCTGGGGGCACGGTGGTGCACACTATTTATATGGCTTCTGGAAAGGAGGAAAGCCGTGCTTCGACAGGTCACCGACCGCTCACCCGATCCGTGACAAAAGCCCAGGAGCAACAACAGAAGCTTCAAGAGATGCTGACTACAATGGCCGCACTCACCGGGCCAAAAGAAAGCTCAGAGGCATCATCAGAACAGCGGCGCGAACAAGAAACTGACGCTGACTTCCTACGCAGAGTCCTAGAAAAGAGGGACAAGGAAGCCGCAGAACAAGCAGCTATTATAAAGCAAATGGCGCTTCTTTTCCAAGATATGGTAAGAATGATGTTACAGCAGGATCCTCCAGCTGAAGACCCTCCGACCATTACTGAAGACGATAGAGGGGAGACATCCAATCCTCCTCTGGCTCTTTCAGCAGCCAAGGAAGAAACCCTTTCCAAGGCCGCGCTGGATGACTATATAGCTCAGCAAATACGGGCTCATCAGACGAATGAAGCGGCTGCGCAAATTGTTAGAACCGGACGACCCTACCCAAGCTGGTATGACCAAATCAGTTACCCGCCGGGATATACGATCCCCAAGTTCCACGTATATAAAGGGACAGGGAATCCACATCAGCATGTCGCTCAATTTAAGGCCTTATGCGGCAACACAGGAGGCGACGACAAACTGTTACTTTGCCAATTCGTCGGCAGCTTAACAGAAACAGCCTTTGAATGGTATTCGGAGTTACCTAACGACTCTGTTAAAACATTTGCGGAGATGGAGCTGCTATTTACACAAAGATTCGCGAGCGCTAGTGAACGCACCCCGATAACAGCACTGATTAATGCCAGGGTAAGGTCAGGCGAGACGTGGGTTCAATATGCAACACGATGGCGGAATCTATGGTCGAAGTGCGAACAACCCATCGAAGAAGCACCTGCGGTAGGCATGTTCGTGGGCACTCTTGATCCGCAAGCGACCATCTCGCAATTCATAATGTTCTTCAAGCCAACTGCTTTCCAAGCCTTGATTGACAAGTTGGCCCAAATGGATCAGATGGATCATAGATCATCTCCTTCAATGACAGACCCTCGGAATGAAAAGGGGAAAGGGAAAGGGAAAGCAACTTTCATCGCTAATACTCAACAACAGTCGAGCAACTTAAAGCTGGTTGTTCGTCAAAACAATATGCGTCCACGCCCATCCCTCGAGGAGAGACTGGGACTCCTTACTCGTTTCCTCAGGATAAAACGAGAAGACTGTTTGAGCTGGCAGTGCGCAACAGACTCATCAATCTGCCGAGTCCAAAGCGTCCGTTGCAGCCAGGCGATGTCAACGATCCCAATTATTGCCCTTACCACCAAACGGTAAGTCACCTGATCGAGAATTGCTTCGTCTTTAAAGGATGGATCGGAGATCAGTACCTACAAGGCAAGTTTGCGCTGTCCGAGAAGTGGAAAATAAACCCACCACAACCGCACACTCCAAAGAAGACGGACACACCAGGGGCAACTTGTTCTTTTGTTGAAGAAGCTCCGCGGGAGGTCGTGCTGTCAGCCAAAACCAAAATGATGCTGAATGATCTCCAAACATGCCCGGCGATCGGGTGGAAGAACTCGCTAGAACCCCAGATCGTCGAAGGGATGCTGAAGCCGTGCCCAACTCCAAAGATCGATGGTGAAGGCCCCAGCACTCACACCCAGCCGTTAAAATCTTCAAAGAAGAAGAAGAAGAGGTCCAAAAAGCCCGTGAAGCCTGGCGACAAGCGCACGGACTTACAGAAACAAATTGACGCGCTAGAAGAGTACAATCAAAAGGCGCGGACTCCCATCACACTCCAAGAGTTCCTCAACCACGTCTTTCAGGAGGAAGATGATGGAGAAAGCTCGTCGGATGAATCCGAGGGATACGTGGCGAGTTGTCATGTGATCTCCCACTCATTTATGGACGATGAAAAAACTCCTTGCACTGAGAAACTGGGGGCAGAGCCTGAGCCGGAATTCGTGTGGCCGTCAGACGAAATGATCGACGCTTTTCTAGATGAGATTCGTCTAAAAAGTAAAGCTGATCGGGAGCGCGAGATGACCATATTTGAAAAGGCCAAACGCCGGCGACTGGACAAAAGGGTCGAAACACTCCCACCAGATCAAAGTACATCCGTTGCAAATGAAAGCAGGATCAAGACAAGGAAACGATTCGCCAAAGCCATATCAATGGGGATGAGGCCGCCCTCTTTCAGAGAAAATTCTCCTGGTGGTATACATCCTGATGAAGCGGACGTGCATCCTAACTTCTGCTTATATCATCAGAAGATCGCACATCCTACTGAGGATTGCAACTCCTTTAAGTGTTGGTGGCAAGGGTATGTCGCTCACAGGCAACACTTCAACAGGACAAAACGTGAAGCTCGTAGACAGCAGAAAAATGCGACAGATGAGCGTAAAAGAATTGCCGGCAATTGTCATAAGGTTGATCCCGGGGGATCGCGAGTTCTCACCTTCGGGAGCGACTCCGACAAAAAATAGCCCTCGGCTCTCTCTTCAAGGAATCCATCTCTAAAACAAAAGAATTGAGGAGTGGCGAGAACATTCAGCCGTGCAATTGCACGCTACCCGGAAAAAATCTCGGACCCGCGAACAAGGGATCGAACGAAATGAGAAAGGAAAAGGAAAAAACGGCCTTTGTTGCCAACACTCAACAACAGCCGAGTAACCCGAGACCATTTTGTTGTCAAAACAACAAGCCGCGATACCTCAATGAGAAATTGAAACGTCCTTACTCGTTTCCCAAAGATAAAACAAAGAGATTGTTCGAGCTAGCAGTGCGCAGCGGGCTCATCACTCTGCCGGATCCAAAACGTCCATTGCAGCTAGGTGACATTAACAATCCTAACTATTGTCCCTACCATAGAGTAATGGGTCACCCACTCGAAAATTGCTACGTCTTCAAAAACTGGGTTGAAGACCAATACCAACAGGGCAAGTACGCGCTGCCCGAAAAATGGAAGGTGAACCCACCACAACCACATGCTCCGAAAAAGATGGACATGCCGGGGGCATCGTGCTCTTTCATAGAGAAAGCCCCATGGACCACTATGTCCTAAAACTGGCTGTAGACCGAAACATCGTTAAACTAACGATGGACCACTATGTCCTAAAACTGGCTGTTGACCGAAATGTCCTTAAACTAACGGCGGACCGCAATGTCCTAAAACTTGCAAATGACCGAAACGTCGTTAAACTACTCCCAACCCGTAGCATCTTCAGGCTGACGTGGTTAAAAAAAAAAGAAAAAAAAACGGTACGTCCACAAGGAAAATGGGCACGGATGAAAACCCGAAAGGGCTCCGTGAGTAAAAACAGCAGGGTTACCGGCGAGTGTTCGTGAAAACCCGAAAGGGCGCGACCTCGTTAAAAAAAAAGAATAAAAATAAAAATAAAAATAAAAATAAAAATAAAAATAAAAAGACGGTATGTCCATAAGCAAAGTGGGCACGGATGAAAACCCGAAAGGGCTCCGTGAGTAAAAACAGCAGGGCTACCGGCGAGTGTTTGTGAAAACCCGAAAGGGCGCAACCTCGTTAAAAGACACTTATAGGGTCCTCTCGACCTTGTAAGGAGAAACTACCCGCGTGAGATCCTTACGACTCACAAGGGAGCAACACACTTAGGGATCCTCATGATTCCTAAGGAGAAATTACACTTGCGAGATCCTCACGACTCGTAAGGAGAACTCTCTTATGGGACCCTCACGGCTCATAAGATTTGAAAGTCTTAAGTTACAAAGACCTGAACCTGTTCTTAAGCAACTCCCATAATCTTCGATATTGCCTTACAAGCGGCTCAATACTGACCCTTGTATACAATCCACGGGCGCGAATAAACATTTTCCTAACCAAGTCCCACCCGTGGCTAGGGATATGTCCATATGGTGAACAACCCTTGTAAATCCTCTCGACTTATAAGGAGAAAACCTTCTTGTAAGATCCTTACGACTTGCAGGGGAACTTGCACTTAGGAATCCTCACGATTCCTAAGGAGAAAATACACCTACGAGATCCTCACGACTCGTAAGGAGAAATACCTTTGTGAGACCCTTACGGCTCATGAAGTCAAAAGCCTTAGTCGACAGGATCCTAACCCTGTTTACTAAGCCACCTTTGTTCAACATCGACAAAGGCAAATAATGATTCGCTCCTGGCAATATCCCAGTTGTAGCGATGCTGATGCCTAAATCGGTATTAAATTCCAAGTCCTTTCATGGTAAATGATGATTCACTCCTGGTAATATCCCAGTGGTAGCGATGCTGATGCCTAAATCGGTATCAAATTCCGAGTCCTTTCATGGCAAATGATGATTCGCTCCTGGCAATATTCCAGTTGTAGCGATGCTGATGCTGAGATTGGCACCAGATTCCAGGTTCCACACTCGCGATAAAAAAATCAGCGAGCGAAAAATGCATATGAAACAAATAGCCGAAAAGATGGGGCAACTTGCAACAAAATCAGCAAGTAAAAATGTATGCATACAAAAATAGCCGAAATGATTGGGCAACCCGCAATAAAAAGCAGCGAGTAAATAAAACAGCCGAAATGATTGGGCAACTCGCAATAAAAAGCAGTGAGTAAATAAATGAAATAGCCGAAATGATTGGGCACCGCGAAAAATAGCCGAAATGATTGGGCAATCGCGACCTTTGCGATATAAAAAGCTGAAATGATAGAGCATCGCGGAAAGAATAAAAAAATGAAATGATGAAAAAATGAAACTTTTTGCCTTACAGGTGAGATTACATCGATCCCTGTATACAATCCAGGGGCACAAACAAAGAGGGAACCATACCTTCCCAACAGGCTCCACCAGAAAGCGAAGCCAAATCTCGACGGTTCATAGACAACCTAGAGACAACCTCGATATTTGTCGCAATATTGCAGACACAATGTCAACAAATGAAGCAAAGGAAGATCCCTAGCTTCAGGGTCTCGACGTCAACATCGACAACTTAGAGACCACCAACGGCGTTTCTCCTCACTCCAACCAGATACAGACGTGACGTCAACAATCGACCTCAAAGTCGCAACGAAACTGAACCATAGCAAAGTCCCTAGTTCCAAATCTTAACGGCAATATCTACAGCCTAAGAATCAGCAACGGCGTTCCTTTGCAGTCCAGCAGGATGCAGATGCAACGTCAACAAGAGACCCCATGGTCGAAACAATGCGGAGTGACGGCAAAATCCCAACTCCATCTCAGCATTCGTCTCGTTACAGCAGACGCAATGTCAACAACAGCGTTCTTTCGCAGTCCAGCAGGATGCAGATGCAACGTCAACAAGAGACCCCATGGTCAAAACGATGCGGAGTGACGGGAAAATCCCAACTCCACCTCAGCATTCGTCTCGTTACAGCAGACGCAATGTCAACAACGGCGTTCCTTCGCAGTCCAGCAAGATATAGATGCAACGTCAACAAAAGACCCCATGGTCAGTAAAGCAGAGTGACGGCAAAATCTTAGCCCTACCTCAGCATTTGTCTCGATACAGCAGACGCAATATCAACAACAGTGTCCTTCCTTCGACAGGATTCGGACACACCAAAGCAAACGAAGCGAAGGCCAAATTCCTAGCTTCAACGTCTTGACGGTAACTCATATAAAACCGGAAAGACAATCAGAGATCATCTCACACCAGTACGGAGTGGTCACCACCTCGATGATCATCTCGATACAGCAGATGAAATGTCACCCCAGCGTTCTTCCCCCAGCAGGATTCGGACGCGCCAAAGCGAATGAAGCAAAAGGCCAAATCCCTAGCTTTAGGGTCTTGGCGGCAAGTCATATAAAACCTGAAAGACTATCGGAGATCATCTCGCACCAGCGCGGAGTGGTCACCACAACGACATTCGTCTCGATACAGCAGATGAAATGTCACTCCAGCGTTCTTCCCCCGGCAGGATTCGGACGCGCCAACGGAAATGAAGCAAAGGCCAAACTCCTAGCTTCAGGGTCTTAACGGCAAGTCATATAAAGCCTGAAAGACAATCGGAGATCATCTCGCACCAGCACGGAGTGGTCACCACCTCGATGTTCGTCTCGATACAGCAGACGAGATGTCACTACGGCATCCTTCCTCCAACAGGATCCGGACACGCCAAAGCAAACGAAGCAAAGGCCAAATTCCTAGCTTCAAGGTCTTAACGGCAAGTCATATAAAGCCTGAAAGACAATCGGAGATTATCTCGCACCAGCGCGGAGTGGTCACCACCTCGACGATCGTATCGATACAGCAGATGAAATGTCACCCCAGCGTTCTTCCCCCAGCAGGATTCGGACGCGCAAAAGCAAATGAAGCAAAAGGCCAAATTCCTAGCTTCAGGGTCTTGACGGCAAGTCATATAAAGCCTGAAAGACAATCGGAGATCATCTCGCACCAGCGCAGAGTGGTCACCGCCTCGACGTTCGTCTCGATACAGCAGATGAAGTGTTACCCCAGCGTTCTTCCCCCAGCAGGATTCGGACGCGCCAAAGCAAATGAAGCAAAATGCCAAATTCCTAGCTTCAGGGTCTTGACGGCAAGTCATATAAAGCCTGAAAGACAATCGGAGATCATCCCACATCAGCGCGGAGTGGTCACCACCTCGACGTTCGTCTTGACACAGCAGATGCAACATCACCAAAGGAGTCACGGCAAAATCCCTGGTTCCAAACCTCGACGGTTCACCAGCAACCTAGAGACAACCGCGACATTCGTCTCGATACAGCAGACGCGATGCCAGCAAACGAAGCAAAGGCCAAATTCCTAGCTTCAGGGTCTTAACGGAAAGTCATATAAAGCCTGAAAGACTATCGGAGATCATCCCACACCAGCGCGGAGTGGTTATCACTCATCGGGGCTCTCCAAAATGAGCCTAACCTCAAGTAAAAAGCGGCATGGCAAATTCCTAACGCTTGCTCTTCTGACGGTCAAACTGCCAAGGAGGATTGCTTGAAGACGTCTTGTCCAGCCCCCAAAGGGATCAGAGACACGGCAGTCGCAGGGCTACTCGAACAGCATGATTGCCTATCGAGGAATATATCAGCCGATGCGACGGTACGACGGCCAAAACCCTAAGTACCACAGACCCTAACGGACTTCTGTCGTAAAGAGCAGAGGTTAACTGTGACGTTAGGATATTCTTGCGAGATCTGCTCGATCCGTTTCGACTCGTGAGGAAATTGATGTCTTTGCGAGAACTTCTCGATTCGTCTCGACTCGTGAGATAAAGCCTTAGGAAGGGGGGATTAAAAAACCTGTTTCCTAAGCACTGGGATACTGCAAGTCGGCCCAAAACGGTCTCTTGCATACTATCCACGGGTCACATTCTCCAAAGTCGAATCTCGACAAGGAGGGAAACAACCGCTTACGGGTTCTCTCGACTCGTAAGAGGGAAAACTCTCTTATAGGATCCATACGACTTATAAGAGAAAACACACTTAGGAATCCTCAGGACTCCTAAGGAGAAAATACACCTGCGGGATCCTCTCGACCCGTAGGGAGAAAAGTCTTTATGAGACCCTCACGGCTCATAAAGTTGAAAAGTCTTAGGTGGCAGATCCTAACCCTGTCTCCTAAGCCATCACCGCCCTGCAAAGAGGTCAAGATGGACCATCTATGAGCCACACTTGCCAAAACTACATGCCACTGAAATGGAGAAGTTACTCATGAGCGTATAAACTACTTCACGCCAGAGTAAGACATAAAGAAATAGAAGGGTGCGGCTCATGGAGTTGAGAGTTTGGAACTATATCTCTTAAGAGTCGAGATTTGAGTCAATGATAAATGACGACGCTTGTGTCCGCTCGTTATCTTCTCAGATCAAGATTCTAAAAGTTATATACCAACCCGAAACTGGTCATACGCTATGCATAACTCTGCACTACTTCACCCACGTACATACTTACGTGGACAAAGTAGTGGGGGGCATTTGTTCCCGCCAAAAATTTCTGCGCAAAGGAGTCCAAGATATCAAATGGCAGCGATACGCTTAAGGAAATGCGAACCAGTATCTTCCGGCCTGTATTTTGATAAACTCCCGAAGGAGAAACTATTAAATTCTGATGGTATTAGAAGCATCTCGAAAAACCCTTCGATTTGATATATTATAGGCCTCATAACTCATCCGATATTAAAAGTTATGAGGCATCACGTGTCCACACGTGATGGACCTTTAAGAACCCGCTGGAGGAGTTAAAAGATATAATAAAAACTCAGAAAAGAACCCAATGGGGCATCACGTGCTCACATGTGACCATGGGTCACGAGCAGACACGTGATGGGCTCTTAAGGCCTCTAAAATAATGAATAGAATTAAATTCTAAAATCTGTTCCCTGATTAAAAATCAGAAGTAACCTCAATGAGGTATCACGTGCTCACACGTGACCAATGGTCACGTGTTGACACGTGATGGTTAAAACTGAACCGTAAGTAAATGCTGAAAAAGGGACTCAATCGGGGGTCACGTGCTCACACGTGACCAAGGGTCACGTGTCAGCACGTGACTGGTTTCGAAAGCCTTACAGTTGATAGAATTAAATTCTAAAAGCTTCTAAATCTTCCCAAATGGAAAAGGATTATGGGGACCGTTGGATTAAAGATCCAAGGGAGATTAAATATCATCAATTCATGGAAAAATCCTAGACAAGGAAAGATTTCCCCTAAAATCTCACCGAAATAACAAACATAATATCTTTTGGATTTAAAATCCAACGGTGAATAAAATTCACCGAATGATTTAAAGGCTCATATTAAATATGAAAACAAATCAAATCTTTCAATGTGAGATTTGCTAAACAAATTGATTCTTTTCCTTCTCCTATAAATAGGAGCCAAGAAAAGAAGAGAAGGAACCCTTTTTTGGAGAGAAAAACAGAGAGAGGAGAATTTAATTCTCAAGAGGGAAGAAAAGAAAGGAGAATTTAATTCTCAACAAAGAAAACCCTAGGTAAGAAAAGGGAAAAAGATCAACTTCAAAAAGAGAATTTAATTCTCAAAATTTAAGAGTTTAACTCTTCTGCAAATAAAGAACTTAGTTCTTCTTCTGGTTGAAGATCTGTACAGAGCACATCTCCCCATAGGATGAGAATTTAATTCTCATCGGGTCGAGATCCTGCCATGCAGATCCTAAGCTTAGAAGGAGAATTGAGTTTTGAGAATTTAATTCTCCTAAAACAAAACTAGGGTTTAACCCTAATCAAGAATTTAATTCTTTTATATATCTGGGAATTTAATTCCTTTAAAAAGAAATCAGGGTTTTATCCTAAATAAGAATTTAATTCTTTCACAATAGGAATTTAATTCCTCCAGAATCATAATTAGGGTTTTACCCTAAATAAGAATTTAATTCTTAAAGGTAAGGAGACTTAAAAGATCTCTGTGCATGAAAGGACTAAGGTCACGTGCCCCACGTGACCCCTGAACAGATCCCCCAAAAATGAGAAGAGGAAAGCTTTGAGGCAATGCCTCACGTGCTCCCACGTGACCCTCATTATATATGGAACAAAAGCAAAGGCAGAAACAATTCTGGGCGCTCTCACGTGATACCACGTGACCCCTAATAAATGTTCTAATAAATCAGGGCATGAGTATACATCACGTGCCCACACGTGATGGCTATGAAAATTAAAAGTGTTTAACACTTGTTTGCAGAACAAAATAAAGGGGATCTGGCCCTACTTTTTGATGCCATCACGTGCTCCACGTGACCCTCGAAACACAGAAAGAAAAAGCAAAGGAAATGAAGGCTTTGGGCGCTCTTACGTGTCCCCACGTGACCCCTCAGCAAATGCTTTAACAATTGGCGCACAGATCCCCATCACGTGCCAACACGTGATGCTCTAAAATAAAAATAAAAGTGTTTAACACTTAATTGCAGAACGAAGAAAAGGGATCTGGTCCCCCCTTTGGGCGCTCTCATGTGTCCACACGTGACCCCTCTGTCTTTAGTGTTTAACACTAATTTGGGGATTATATTTCCAGTGTTTAACACTGATTGTTTCTAGTGTTTAACACTAAATTAAAGATTATATTTCCAGTGTTTAACACTGATTGTCTTTTAGTGTTTAACACTAATTTGAGAGTTCTATCTCCAGTGTTTAACGCTGTCGTTCTCTAGTGTTTAACACTACTTTTAGCCAAATTGGCTAATTTTCCAGAGGCAAAAGGCCCTCCTCCAAATGAATCTCAAAATTGAGGAAATCAAAGACAAAATGTTTTCAGAGCCCCCAAACCTCTGTTTAACACTGCCGAATAATGAGGGGCTGAACCTAGACAAATGTCTAATGGTCCAAAGGGCCAATATTTCAAACATAACTGGACTTAGCCCAATTTTGGCCATAAGTCCTCAAATTAAATTGACTGAGCACGACTGCTCTCCCAAAATAAATTTACACCTGGTTCAAGGGTACATCTCTGAACTCCTCTGATATTTGTCGTTGTAATCCTTCAACGTCGTCAGAGAGGTGACGGGTCCCAATAACCACACATAATACGTACTGTGGGGTCCTTAAACTCATGCGTCCTTAAACCAGTATCCTTCCCCAAAATGGGAATGTTGGACCACCATGTCCCTAAACTGGAGGTGGACCCCCATGTCCCTAAACTGGCAATGGACCACCATGTCCCTAAACTGGAACAATAGAGCCCCCAAATGCTCTTTTGTCGGATCTAAACGATCCCGTTTAAGTTGATCTTAGCCTCAAATATGGCTAACGTATCCTTAAACTTTCAAACAAACTTTAGTCCCAAATTGGACTATAGATCCCCCAATCAACTCTGGCTCAAGGGTACATCTCTGAACTCCTTTGACATCTGTCGTTGTAATCCTTCAACGTCGTCAGAGAGGTGATGGGTCCCAACGGCCATACATTCAATGGACCACCATGTCCCTAAACTGGCAATCGACCGCAATGTCATTAAACTAAACAATAGAGCCAATTGCTCTTTTGTTGGATCTAAACGATCCTGTTAAGTTGATCTTAGTCTCAAATTAGGCTAACGTATCCTTAACAAACGTTTAAGTTGATCTTAGTCTCAAATATGGCTAACGTATCCTTAAACCAAAACCCCAAACCCAAATCTAAGAAAATACGGATTTGGATTAATCCACGTCCTACGGGCGACGAAATAAATAGTCTCCGTATACAATCAACGGACAACCACAAACAAAACAAACACCCACGACTCGAAGTGACCAGCTGAAGGAGACAGTTGTTACTGCGATGCGGTAGCGTAATTAACTGCAGGGGCTTGCGCCTGCAGGGAAGAGCGTCCCCACAATCAAAAACCCCTCAAGCGAGGGGGAATCTGACGAAGTTTGCTACATCGGCCACATCCGTATAAACCTTCGATACATGGTGTCATAAATCAACTTGGCATCTTCGGAGAGGTGGACGGATAGCACCAAATAGCATCTGTCCCGAATCTCAGGCAAGACGCCCATGTCTTGGCCGCCATTCGGAGGGGAACAACCCGTCCTTAGCAGGCCTCTTACGGCCCCTCCCTCGCTAAGGATCGAAGCCCTCACCAATAAGCAACCGGGCTCGCCCTTGCTCGGTTATTCCTGGCTGGTAGTTCCCTACCCCCACAACGCCAGGGATAGAAGCCCTCGCCAAGAGGCAACCGGGCTCGCACATGCCCGGCTATCCCCGACAGGTAGTTCCCTACCCCGCAACGCTAGGGATCGAAGCCCTCGCTAAGAGGCACCGGGCAACAACAACACTCGGCCAATTCTTTGGAAAGCACCAACCCTCTCGCGACAAAGATTCCTCCAAACTGTCCGAGTAAAAGATCACCACATCAACTCCGGGGTCTGGAGGACACCGACCTTCTTTCACAGCGGCTAACTGACAAGCACTCGAAGGGCGATCGTTATCTAAAACATGGGCCATCGACCTGCGGCCTAACGCTTAATCGAGGTCAGAACGGACAAGCTCAAGTACTCACGCAGGAAAAACATTGTCACGAAGAAGAAAAGGACTAAGTTTCGTTCAAACTTCTAAAACCTTTTACAAGGTACTCTGGGCTCCCCAGCCTTACTAAATTGCCCGGAGGCTTACAAAAAGAGAGAGAAAAAAAGGAAAAGCCAAAAAAGGTTCAGGCCGCAAGCCTCGCCTAGACCTCACCTTCCTCGGTACCATCCCAAGGAGCTGGGGCTTCCGCTTCAGCAGCAGCCCCTCCCTCACCACCATATGCCGGAGGCATGACCACCAAAAGTGGGACCCGAGCACGGAGCTTACCGTCAGCAAACTCCGGAAACTGTGCCTTGACGGCATCAAGAGCTTCGTGCCATACGATAGCAGAGGCTTCGCCGAGGTCAGCGTAAAATTGAAGGGTTGCCTATAACGGCAGCAAGGTTTCGGGAGGCATCGTCCATGCCAAATTAAAATTTTGCCGTTGTAGGTAACCCTAAATATAGATCGTTTACTAGAAATAATACGGAAAACATATGGAAACACTTTGCAAGTTATAGTGAACATGGAATACAACCTTTGTAGACCGATCCTTCACTTCAAATAGCTCCATGTAGTAGTCTCCTTCGCTGCGATTGCAAACTCCGGACTCTAAAGAGGATCCCTTGAAGAAACGAACGTACTTGCATCGATATCTTCGAGGCCGAAGATGATCTACGTCGAGGAGACACTAACCCAAGCTATTTCTTCACTAATCATATAATTAGTGAAGCAAACACACTCTTCTAAATGGCAAGTAGTAGAGGATGATGAAGTAGGAAGTTGGCTCACTTTAGATTTCATTTTCTCACACTTTTTCTCAAAACTCCATTGAAGCTAGAAGCTTTTGATGAAGAAGAAGAAGATGAAGAAAATATCTCATCAATTATTCATCCAAAATGAATTATTGCAACCATGGGTGAGTTGAAACCATCATGCTTAACTCATGTAGAGAATAAACCACACACTATGGTTAAGGGGTTGGGTTTGATAAATATCTTTAACTAAACAAAAGAGTTGACTTTGTCGAAGCTTATCCAAAAGCTTTTGTCCAAGCTTTACCATGACAAATTCAATATCTTTTGAATTAGCTTAACATAAATAGAAACCCTAACTTAACCCTAGCATGGTGTTAATCTCATACACCCATGTTGTATGTATCATCAAACATGACACAATACATGTACACAAATATACATATCACATATATACAATGTGCACATCTAGTGAGAAAAGAAATCATAAGTGAGCTTAATATTAGTTAATGTAATATAATATATCAAATATATAATTATACATTAAATTATCAAATCAACTCTTGATTTAATAATCCGACTATATCATATACAACCGACTAATATTATATGAATCAACTTATCGAATCAACACTTGATCCGATAACCCGGCTATATCATATATAACCGACCGATATCACATATCGCGGGAATAGAATACGGTATCTCATATTGTATCAACCTCGGTCCCGCACATATCACATATGTGCTACTCCATTTCGCTTGAGCCAGGAAACCTCTGTGTAGGACTCTAAAGACTCGTCAATACGCCGGCAGTAGGTGATGATCATATCAAACACCCACAAGCCGCAAGCGGTCTGCTAAACGTAACGGCCACCCAGGTATTGAGCGATCAGAAGATCAACAAGCAAGCTTGTTCGTACTCCTGCGAATCCAATCGGTAACACTACCATACAGTCCGGTCTCTTCGTCTGATATGTCGCATATCACAGCCTGAGGTTGGTATAACGTCAGACCCCAATAGCCTGATAAGTCATGCCGATGCAAGGTCCATAACGGTTCGAGAAACTACTGATAACACTTACCAGTAAAGCTCAGCAACCCTGGCCAGGGATTTCCTGTTATGGCCAATCGAGCATAGCGCAACATCAACTCCCTATACCGGGAGAGACGAAACCCCTCCTATCGCTCATTGCCTCCATGTGACTCAGGACTGTACCCAAAAGCCACCATTTTGCACGTTCTCTTGAACGTGGTAAGGTGGAAATCAAAGCACAGTGGGAATCACATAAGACTCTATGACGATCTCGGGTCTGCAGACTAACCTGTACCAGTGTCACCAGAGAACTGCTATCCGACGATAGGTATAATACCATCTAGGAGTCCTCGGCGAGTCCGTCCAGTGTACCCAGTCTCCACCGAGCACCCGTATACCATCTCTGATGTCAAACATCAACGGATATGGGATCATCCATCGCCCATCATATGGGTCAAGAAGCGTATACGCTACACTGGAGTATCGATGCCCTGTCTCGATACTCTCACGACTATAAACTTTTGAAGGATATACTTATCGACTACCCTGTCCCCACTAGTATGATCTACATCATAGTCCTGGTAGTCAAGCACTCATCCTAAGGGTTTTATCAACATGTAATATAGAGACAATCAGTGTATTTGTTAAGATAAAGTGCAACCAAATAGCATACTATCATGTCGAGCAAGAAAGTCCTCCCTATATATGTCCAAGCATCCACTACAATATACATTATACGTACAGTAATGACCTCTAGGGCATACATATTACTAACAATCTCCCACTTGTACTAGGGCCTTCTGTTGTAGTAACTCATACCCAACAAACAGCAGTGGTTGAAGTATCTCATACTCAACCATCCCATAAAAGTCTCTTCTGGGAATAGGCCTTTGTGAGTGGATCCGCCGTGTTGTCCTCTGTGTCTACTCTCCTAAACTTGGATCTCCCTAGAGATCAACCATCTCCATGATCAGGTGATACTGTCTTAGAATATATCTGGATCATAGATGGGACGGGGGTTCCTAGGCCTAAGCCACAACTCCATTGTCACACAATGGTAGGAACGAAGTTCATCTCATGAACTAGTGTACATCCAGACTATTTCTTTGGTAGCATCCTTGGTAGTGATGTATCTAACCTTTATCGTCTAGTTTGCCACGGTATCTAGCTTGGAACTCTTCCAACATACCATCCCTCCACTGAGGGTAAAGACAATGCCCGCGACTGACATTCACTCGACCTTATCACCCTGAAAGCTATCCAGTTATTCTCCCCATGATCGATTGATACCATCTCACCATACCAAGTGGGAATCCTAACATCCAATTAGATCTATCTCATAGATCCAAAACCCAGGATTTAGGAGGTATCGCCTTGATCTTATACGGAGAATCAATATGATAAGAGAAGATTGACCGGGTGTAGCATAGGAAACTCCTTTCCTATCAAGAGTATGTCATCCACGTACAATACGAGGATCACCACCATACTCCCTACCACTTTTTTGTATATACAAGGTTCATCTACCATTTTGATGAAGTCAAACGCTTTGACTACCACATCAAAACAGATGTTCCAACTCCGCGATACCTGCTTTAACCCATAAAGCAACTTGCATACGTTTCCGCTGCTCCCACTGTTTACGAAGCCCTCTGGCTGTGTACTTATAGACGCTATCTTCTAAATCATTATTTAGAAAAGCAGTCAAGACATCCAACCACCAGATATCGTAGTCATGGTATGTAGCAATTGCAGGTAGGATCTGGATGGACTTAAGCATAGCTTTGAAAGTCTCAACTTTTCCATGTACACCAAGTAATCTTCTCAAGATATACTTGCTTCTAATGGGTATTTAACCCTTCAGATAAAGCAACCAAAGTCCATACTTTGTTGGTGTACATAGATTCCATCTCAGATCACATAGCATCCATCCATTCTCACAGAGTCCCCACTCCTGATGGTCTGCTCGAAAATAGTTGGGTCATCATCTCATGATGCAATCCTCGCTCCCACTGTCACCGAGAATACCACAGTATCTCTCAAGTGGATGAAGAACCCTACCAGATCGGTGGAGAGGCTGAGGTTCGTCGGGAACTATTGAATCCTTCGGTTCTACCAAATCATCTGTTGTAGTTTGTATAGCTGGAACCCCTTCCAGTTCTATCTCATGACCACTAATTTCTTCACAAGAAATTCTCTTTCGAAAAGGTGGCATGCTGAGAAACAAAACACCTTTTGCTCTTCAGTGTGGTAGAAGATATTCCCTTACGAATGCTTGGGATATCCAACAAACTTCCACAGAACTGACTTTGCCTCGAGCTTGTCCGGATTTTGCTTTTAGACATAGGCCGGACAACCCCAGATCTTAACATCCTTAAGAGATGGGCTCTTCCTATACCATATCATATATGGAGTGGCAGGCGCTTGATTTTATTGGAACCCTATTCAATAGGTATGCAGCTTCTTAAGTGCATAACTCCCAAAAGGAAATAGGCAACTCAATAGTTCTCATCATAGAGCACATCATATCACATAGGGTGCGATTGCTCCGCCCCAATATACCAACGTGTTGTGGTGTATTCGGAGGAGTAATGCTGAGAGAGAATCTCATTCTCCTTTAGAATATTCCAGGATCTTCGTGCTCAAGTATTCTCCTTCCTGATCTCATCAGAGGACATACCGTTTTGGTTCTCTACTTCTGACTTATATTCTTTGAATTTCTCAAAAGCTTCAGACTTGTGTTTCAGCAGGAACACACACATGTGCGAA
Organism: Agapanthus africanus; assembly: GCA_030015575.1. Taxonomy (NCBI): domain Eukaryota; kingdom Viridiplantae; phylum Streptophyta; class Magnoliopsida; order Asparagales; family Amaryllidaceae; genus Agapanthus; species Agapanthus africanus. The sequence goes on from CM057337.1 coordinate 896,438,030, forward strand.
TCTTGAGAGATGATCAGTGAATGTAATGAAGTATAAAGAACCAATCCTGGCATATGTAGACAGGGGACCTGCATACATCATCATGTATCAATCCCAAGAGTTCACTAACTCTTTCTCTGTTTCCAATAAACGGAGCTAATGGTCATCTTATCTTTGTGACATGACTGCCAAGTTTCACAAGATATAAATTCAAACTGATTTGAATATGCATCTAAATGTAACTTCAACTAGTCGGGTCATTGATATGACCTAGTCTACAATGCCTCAAGAAGGATTCGTTCATTTCTGAACTCTTCCTCTTGTGTGTGTTCTATACTTTAGGAACCGTGGTTTGATTTAGAACGTATATACTTTTAGATAACGCGCTTGAAACGATCAACTTTTGATATAGGAAATGTTCAAAACATTATCCAACAACACAAAATTATATCCTTCTTTACTGAATAAAGAGACCGCTACGATGTTGTATATCAGGTTTGATATCTAATAACATTCGTTCAGAATCAATGTATTTGGTAATACAGGGTGATAATTGCCAACTGCTTGGCTTGCAACAATTGCACCGTTTCCAACTCTTGAAAATTATCACCCATTCTCAGTTCTCTACCTATCTGTAGCCCATGTAACAGATTACATATCTGGGATCCTGATCCGGTATCTCATACCCAGGACGTAAAGGATACTAAGAAACAGTTCTCTGTAACGAACATACCCGAAGAAGATGCATTAATATACACTTTCTTCGTTTGGGCGGCACGGGAATCCTAGTAATCCCTAATTTCCTGCTCGGTCTTATAACAATTATAAGCTGGAGCGGGACCAACGTTCCCTAGCACAGTATAACAGGCGGGTTCGGTCAATACATCCGTATTATTATCTTGATTAAGGCGTGACATGGTCGCTATCTGGAGAGAGAGAGAAGAAAACACTCAGCGTATGCTCTTGCAAGATTAGATTGGTTATTAATATATCTAATCAGGATGGCTCCCACTGTTTTTGTCAAATCTTCCTTCAAACCCTAAAAGGTAAGACTAGCCAGGATTAATTTCACCCTACAAGTTCACCAATCTTTCAGCCATGCTAGTGTCGGTACTTTGAGGGAGCTTCCCCGTGCTTTCGCACGGACCTAATTAAAATAAATCTCGTTTTCCCAGAGGCGTAACCCCGTTGACACCTTTCTAGACACCTACTTGATCGGCTAATTGTAATGTGTAAAACTCTTTCAGGAGTAACTCTTACTCACATTGGGTATCGGGATCCAACTATCTCATAGAAGGTATGCAATCTCATTGCAAATTTCAACATTTGAAATTCCCGATAATATTTTACCCCTAACGTGCTATGACCTTGACGAATGCCAAACAACCCATAGTCCGCTAGTCAAGTTCAACCCATACATTTCCTGATTGAATTAAATCCACCTGCACGACCCTTGAAGAAATCCAAACAACGCCGTACGAATTCCCTAATCCAATCGCATCGTATGCTAGTAGATAAGCACTAGTTAGCTACCGTACACTACGCCTTGACGAATGCCAAACTGCCGCAGCACGAATACTCGGTAGTGCTTATCTGAAATGACGGAGGGCTACGACAGGTTTTTAAGAAAACCTTTTGCGTAATAAACTTGATATCGTTGTAGAATCGAGTGATTTTGAAATGGAGTGTTTTTTTGAGTTTTTTACTTGTTTTGCTAAAGAGGTCACTCCCGGTGAAGGGATCTCGGCTCTTTCCTTATCGAATAAGGTGTATGATATTTCACAAATACTGCTATGCAAAGTAAAAACTATAAAAGCAATCAAAACACAAATCGAGGGTTATAGCATCTGCTAGTTTTGCTAAAGAGGTCCCTCCTGGTGAAGGGATCTCGGCTCTTTCCTTATCGAATAAAGTGCTGGATATTCTACAAGGAATACCGCTATGCAAAGCAAGAACTAGAGCTACCAGTTTTCGAGACAAGTTTCTACAATATCTTTAGGTTTCTTTTATTTCATTAATCTCATTAATGAAGTCCCATTTATTATGCTTCCCAAGCATCACATATGAAACGAAATCAACAATGTATAATATATATCACATATATATAATATAAGCATTCGTCTCAGGCAGTAATATGATCTCATCACAGAACATTGCAGCTGAAGAACATATATGAAATATTGGATATACTAGGATTTTCGTGTTTTATATTAAGCTAGTATAAAACACGGATTCCACGGTCGCGATGAATAGCCAAACACACATCCCTAGACCCCTACGAGAACGGCAAGCAACCCTACCAATTCTAGAGTTAGGAGACCCGGTCTCGACTCCTCGAGATGGTCTCCCACTGGACCCTAGAACCCGGTTACTTGTGCTCCCCGCCTTGGGTCTATCCTAATGCGGAAAAGTAAATAATATACAATGGTGACATCATCCTCAACCCGGAAGTGCCCCAATAAAAGAATATTACATACAATGAATTTTACATGAATGAAAATGAAAAACTCTCATCTCACATAAAACCCCCGGCTATTCAAAACACGACGATCCAATATAACATATCACAGCAACACATAGCATCATATGTCATCAACATAAGTAAATATGCGTATCCCAATTGTCGTTGACGTATAGCACCGAAACCGGCGATACACCACATATTACACTTACGGTCGCAAAAAAGAAAGTGAAAAACTACAACAGTTGGAATCCGCAACCACCTTAAACATCATAAACCCAACGTATCTCATACTTTGGATTTCATGCATAACCATATAAATTCCTTAGACATCGCATGCCTAACAATTATAAACCCCGCATTTTAGTCTCGATCTCGAAAACACTTTTCAACATCAAGTCGGGCAATTCAACAAGATTCCTGACAGTCTGATCGAATGCTCGTCGGAAACTTTAGTAGATGGCCGCACCCCCCGATGCCGTCGACGAAGTGAACTAAGGCCGAACACCGCTGCCGCGAGCATCCGAACGGATGCTTTTGGCGACGGGGTTCTCCTACAGTCATTTGGTTGGGGCTATGGGGCGTGGCTATCTATTAAGTTTAACCGGCGAGTATCCGCGTACGCTACGTGATTGCGACGAACTTTTGATCACATCAAAATCCCGTGGCAACCGATCAAATGAGACTAAATTGCTAGATTTATAACATTCAAATTAGTTATCTCATAACTACTTGTGAATTCCAAATATTGTATCCCATCACATGATACCCGGACGACGTTAAACTTTTCGATCAATTCATCAAAGTCCCACAATTTCCCGACAGCTCAACACTTGAGCACAGTTCAATAATACCCAGAAGATGCTACAGTACCTATGACCCAGCCGTAGAAGGGTCAAACCAACGCCTCATATGTGACAACGCCGAACTACTACAAACCTTAGGGTCTAGTGGCGGTTCTGACGGTCACATAATCGAGTTAAGGTTTTGTTCTTCTAGAGGGTCCATAGAATCACTTGCATATTTTTCCGAATACGTTAAACTTGGAAAAATGGATTTTTGACATTCGATCGAACTTTTTAGCTTCGCCTAGACAACATGCTAATATCCCGAAACACTGTTAAAACTATGAATACGAAACACTCTGAATTGCTTATAGTGTCATATTACATCATATGTAAAATTAGCAAAACAAACAACACCTGAAACACCAAAACCCAGTAACTGGAACACAAAAAAAAAATTCAACCCAATTCCCCTCTATAAATCCGAGGTCGCCGGCCCAGGCCTTCATGTCGCCGGCCATGGTCCGAGGGGATGGGCTCAATTTTGTTGTGTGTTCATGTGGTATCACATACTGCATTCTGCACTTATTTAAATAATTTTTTGAACACTTTTCAAAATCGACAGAAACTAGGGTTTTGCGTTTCAAGTTTCGGAGTCGTTTCGGTTTCGTAATTCTAACAAAATCCGTCTTAATTTCTAGCATAGCTCTGATACCACTGAAGGGTTGTCTACAACGGCAGCAAGGTTTCGGGAGGCATCGTCCATACCAAATTAAAATTTTTCCGTTCTAGGTAACCCTAAATATAGATCGTTTACTAGAAATAATACGGAAAACATATGCAAACACTTTGTAAGTTATAGTGAGCAAGGAATACAACCTTTGTAGACCGGTCCTTCACTTGAAATAGCTCCATGTAGTAGTCCCCTTCGCCGCGATTTCAAACTCCGGACTCTAAAAAGGATCCCTTTAAGAAACGAACGTGCTTACTTCGATGTCTTCGAGGTCGAAGATGATCTACGTCGAGGAGACACTAACCCAAGCTATTTCTTCACTAATCATATAATTAGTGAAGGAAATACACTCTACTAAATGGCAAGTAGTAGAGGATGATGAAGTAGGAAGTGGACTCATTTTAGATTTCATTTCTCACATTTTTTCTCAAAACTCCATTGAAGCTAGAAGCTTTTGATGAAGAAGAAGAAGAAGAAGATGAAGAAAATATCTCATCAATTATTCATCCAAAATGAATTATTGCAACCATGGGTGAGTTGAAACCATCATGCTTAACTCATGTAGAGAATAATCCACACACTATGGTTAAGGGTTGAGTTTGATAAATATCTTTAACTAGACAAAAGAGTTGACTTTGTCAAAGCTTATCCAAAATCTTTTGTCCAAACTTTACCATGACAAACTCAATCTCTTTTGAATTAGCTTAACATAAATAGAAACCCTAACTTAACCCTAGCATAGTATTAATCTCATACACCCATGTTGTATGTATCATCAAACATGACACAATACATGTACATAAATATACATATCACATATATACAATGTGCACATCTAGTGAGAAAAGAAATCATAAGTGAGCTTAATATTAGTTAATGTAATATAATATATCAAATATATAATTATACATTAAATTATCAAATCAACTCTTGATTTAATAATCCGACTATATCATATACAACCGACTAATACTATATGAATCAACTTATCGAATCAACACTTGATCCGATAACCCAGTTATATCATATATAACCGACCGATATCACATATCGCAAGAATAGAATACGGTATCTCATATCGTATCAAGCTCGGTCCCACACATATCACATATGTGCCCCTACTCCATTTCGCTTGAGCCAGGAAACCTCTGTGTAGGACTCTAAAGACTCGTCAATACGCCGGCAGTAGGTGATGATCATATCAAACACCCACAAGCCGCAAGCGGTCTGCTAAACGTAACGGCCACCCGGATATTGAGCGATCAGAAGATCAACAAGCAAGCCTGTTCATACTCCTGCGAATCCAATCGGTAACACTATCGTACAGTCCGGTCTCTTCGTCTGATATGTCGCATATCATAGCCTGGGGTTGGTATAACGTCAGACCCTAATAACCTGATAAGTCATGCCGATACAAGATCCATAACGGTTCGAGAAACTACTGATAACACTTACCAGTAAATCTCAGCAACCCTGGCTAAGGATTTCTTGTTATGGCCAATCGAGCATAGCGCAACATCAACTCCTTATACCCGGAGAGACGAAACCCCTCATATCGCTCATTGCCTCCATATGACTCGGGACTGTACCCAAAAGCCACCGTCTTGCATGTTCTCTTGAACGTGGTAAGGTGGAAATCAAAGCACAGTCGGAATCACACAAGACTCTATGACGATCTCGGGTCTACAGACTAACCTGTACCAGTGTCACCAGAGAACTACTATCCGACGATAGGTATAATACCATCCAGAAGTTCTCGGCGAGTCCGTCCAGTGTACCCAGTCTCCACTGAGCATCTGTATACCATCTCTGATGTCAAACACCAATGGATATAAGATCATCCATCGCCCATCATATGGGTCGAGAAGCGTATACGCTACACTGGAGTATCGATGCCCTATCTCGATACTCCCACGACTAGGAACTTTTGAAGGATATACTTATCGACTGCCCTGTCCCCACTAGTATGATCTACATCATAGTCCTGGTAGTCAAGTACTCATCCTAAGGGTTTTATCAACATGTAATACAGAGACAATCAGTGTACATGTTAAGATAAAGTGCAACCAGATAGCATACTATCATGTCGAGCAAGAAATCCTCCCTATATATGTCCAAGCATCCACTATAATATACATCGTATGTACAGTAATGGCCTCTAGAGCATACATATTACTAACAAAAACTGGACCGACCCTTTGTAATCGGCCACCGCCTTTCGAGCTCAAACCTCGGCAACCTTCGCCGCCTGAAGCGCAGCCTCGGCATCCCATCTTCTGGCATCCCTCGCCCTCTTCACTGCTGCATAGCGATGGGCCAGCTCCGCCAACTTAGCCTCGATGGCTCGGTGGGACTCACTTAGCCGGTGATAGGACTCCTGGCACTTTGAGACGGTGAGCTCCCCGGAGGCCAACCGGGCTTCGAGGACGGCCATCCTCTCCCTCTCCTGACGCAACTTGAGTCACAGGTCCTCGACCCCCGAAGAAGACTCCCCCGCCAACCTCATAGCAGGGGCAGTCTCCTCAGCCTCCATGCGAGCAACGAGGGCGCGGTGCTGAAGGACCTGATGAAAAAAAGCAGAGAGACTTAGAGACGCTCGAACTGAGAAAAGGACGCTCAAAATAACACATAAGGGAGTATATACCTGCACCGCCCCCTGAGCTATAGCTGCCACTTGGGCCCTCAGGGCCCCCCGTGGAATCTTGCCTCCGGCCGATTCTTCCATATCAGCGAGCAGGCTGGCGGCAACGAAAAGCCCGGACGGGACGAGGAAACAGGCGTCCCCCTCCTGCACGGGAATCCCCTTGGGAATCTCAGTCGGTGGCGCACGAGAGACCGTCTTCTTCCTTTTAAGAGGAACCTCGTCTTCGTCCTCTTCCGCTTCCCTCGTCAGGGGTTCGGGAACCCGCGGACGCCTATGGCCGCTGCCGTGGCAATCATCGGGGGCTCGGGTCGAGGAGGATGGCCTCGTCACCGGCGATTCCCCCGGTGCGGAACTCGGGTCAGCCCGAGGCACGGCCATGCCCCCGGCTCTCTTCTGGGATAGGGCAGAAAGAATCCTGGATCGGTCCATTTGTTCTGCCAAGGGGGGAAACAGGCTTGACTCAAAAGAAGAAGAAGCAGTAGATGAAAAGGAGGAATCAACGGGGGGCTCCCTACACTCTACCCGATCTATTTTTTACAGACTTATCACAAAAAAATCTAACCTGATGAAGGGGATGAATCCTCGGAAGAGCAAAACACAGAGATCCGACCTAAAAAGGAGAGCGCCGAGCTAACGAGACTCTAGACGAGCAAATTATGAAGAGGTATGGGCCCTAATGCGGATCCCGCCCCTATTTATAGCTGCCGGTGTACGCATCCAACGGCGACAGTCATCTCCCGCCAAAACGACTCATAGCATCAACGGCCACCATCTCTCCACCTGTCGCACGGGTATTGGTCGTACCCAAATGGACGCCGGAAATCTGCGACCCGTCACGTCATCCAACCAGCGCCAGACGTGTGGGCTGTCGCTTCGGTGAACGTACGCACAATCCGGCGCTTCCTCTTTAATGCAAAATCTGGCCCCTGATCCGCTGACGTCATCAATAAAATATAGCTAATTGCCCGGGAGAACACGCCCTGGCGATATCTTCGAAAATGAGTTCACCTCGGATGACCCGACAGACCACTCTCGACCCGACCCGTGAGCGGGTCTGGACGAGAGTGGGAGGCTAATGATGAGGCTCAATATCGGTGATCTCCCAGACCGTGACACGTGGCAGATGACGTGTCCCAAAGCTTACAAGAAAGGACCTACAGCGGCGACCAGACCACTCCTATGCCCGTCCTACAAACAACTGTTGGCTCACCTCCGAGCCCCCTGCACAATCGGCCTCCTCGGCCCTCTCAAGTCGTCTCCGAGCTACCGCAGAACCAAGATACCTCGCCCCCACCGTTCGTCCCCGAGCCTCCCGCCGAGCTCAGCTTCCTCGGTCTCATCGACCGACCAATGGCACCTACCACAGGCGCAACCGCCTCACCTCCGCGAATCTCACCATCGCGAGATATCCGCCGGCCACGTCCCGCGTTCCACGCCATCACGATCCCCCATTAACGAGCCTGTCTCGTCATTAATGGGAGATCCCGCCCATCATGCGGGCGTGACGCCGGGACCGTAACGGCCGGCGTGATTCTTGCGCCTGGCTGCTTGTTGCCACCACTACATAACCCCTCTCTCAGATGGTTCAAGTAAGTCATTTTCTCCTCACTAGGCCATTACTCTTCTCAAATATCCTGTCTAACTTGATCGTCAGAGGGTCCTCGGTGGTACAACCACCCCGGGACTTCCTTACTGGTAGCTCGGCCTCAGCCACCTCAAGCTCATTGAGATACACGCGCTTCAGGAGTCAACCTCCAACCTAATCTCAGCCGTCCATCGTCGCCAACAACAGATCTACGGAAGATAACATCTTGACGTGATTCGACATCCGTCAATTTCTCTTACAATGAGTACGTTTCGACCCGAAAATTGTCTGTATTTGACAGTCCAGACTCGCCCCTTTATATTGGATGTGTTTTTATTTGATTGTTTTTCAAATCATGAAGGCTTTTTTCTAAAAAATTAAGGACGTGCAGATTCGAACCTGCATCCTATATAAGTCTGTCCAAACTTATATATAATTATGTAGCTTCATTTTCTTCGTGTGTATTAAATATCAAGTTTCATGTGTGATGCGCCATGGTTACTTAACCCTACATTAACCCATTCAAACCAGTTAAACCCCAACATAAAGCTCGTTCGAACCAGTCATGTATGGATTGGGTTTAACAACCCATTCTGATGGGTGGTGATGATGCTCACAAGTAGGAATTCCTCAGATTTCGACATGTGGCGGACGACGTGTCTCGGGGGCTACGGAGGTAGAATAAATGAGATGCGTAGGGGATGTTCCTCAGGACTTCATCTCTGAGGATGCATCCGACCTTTCAGAGACTTCCCTGAGTACCTTCCATATTCACCTAGCAAACAACCATCAACTCACCTTTGAGCAATGCTACAACCGAGCTTCCTCGGCCTCCCGGCTCGTCTCCGAGCCTCCTGACAGGCCGAGCTTTCTCGGCTTCTCCGATCAACCAAGAGCGCAGAGCCCAAGCGCCCCCGCAACGGCTCCACGTATCTCGCCATGACGAGATATCCGCCACTCCACGTTCCGCATCCCACGCTGACGTGTCCTCCTATTAATGGACGTAGCCCGCCATTAAGGCGGGGATAACACGGGGGCGTAACTAACGGCGGGAATCTCGCGCCGGCTCGCTCCACGCGACCACTGTATAAACCCATCTTTCAGACGACTCAGGTAACTCGAATTTATTCCAATACGTCGCTACTCTGCACTTATTCCTCGATACTAACTTAATCGTCGGAGGGTCCTACGGTGGTCACCCACCCGGGACTTCCTTTGCAGATAGCTCGGCGTCAACACCAACCCATTAAGATCCACACGCTCAACAATTCCCAAACCAATCTCAGCCGCACAAGATCGCTCTCGCCAGATATACGGAGGACAACATCTGAGGGAGATCACAACCTCCATCAGTTGGCGCGGTCTGTGGGAACGTTTTCAGAAGCTTCTCCACCCCTAAAAGTTGATCTTCCGCCCTCGACCCGATGGCGAGCGACGACCGCAACGATCCAAATACGAGCCACCACACCCCCCATAACGGAGGCAGGAGCGGCTCGTCTCCCCTTCCTAACGTCATCAACGCCTTATCCGCTCGGATCGACAGGCTCAAATCGATGGTGGATGCACTCGTTTGCGTCCAAGCGGCGGGCCCTACCCACCAGACCGTATCCCCCCCTCCCCAGGATAATAATGTTTGCAGAAGGACGGATGGCCATGCTCAGGCCCTCGATCTCGCTCATGCTTATCTCAGCGTCACTGAGCGCCGGCATGCCGACTCCGGCAACCATGACCCATGCGCGGTTAATGATTCCATAACCCGCTGGGCGCTGGACATCTCCACACCCCGATCCCAGGGGATACTAGGCCGTCGCTTCGATTCCCGCCGTGCGCTCATGCCCCCTTAGGAGATGTCGGTCGGTTCGCCTGCTTCCAGGCATGACTGACGCCCCCACTCCCGCCGAGGCTGCGCAAACGGCGACCGTCGGGATTACTCAAAAAAGGGCCTCTCTCGAGGATATAAGAAATTTGATAGAGCAGAATTGAAGCAGCACAATCGCGTAGGCCCGGAGCGGGGGTAGCCACCACTCCGACTGTGCAGAATCCTTGGGTACCACCACCGGCTTGAAGCCCTAAAAAAGAAAATCGATGGTATACAACGAGATGGCCACATGTCCGGCGAAGAGGCCAGGTATTCCGCTGATTCACTCACAAATCCCTTCACAGAAGAGCTGCTGGCCGAGCACATCTCGTCCAGGAAGAAGCCACCTAAAGTAGCCCTCTTCGACGGGAAGTCCGACCCGAAGGACTGTTAGGAATATGTATGTCCTAGAGGCCATTATTGTATGATATAGTAGATGGTTGGACATATATATAGAGGATTTTCTTGCTCGATATAATAGTATGCTATCTGGTTGCTCTTTATCTTAACATATACACTGGTATTATTATACTGTCTCTCAGATACATGTTGATAAAGCCCTCAGGATGCTTTCTTGACTATCAGGACTATGATGCGGATCATACTACTGGGACTTGTGTAGTCCACAAGCATAACCTTTAATTGTTCCTAGTCGAGGGGATATCGAGACAGGGCATCGATATTCCAGAGTAGACTAGTGTGTACGTTTCTTGACCCTGTATGGGGCGATAGTTGATCCCATAACCATTGGTGTTTAACATCAAAGATTGTACACAGGTGCTCATTAGAGAATGGGTACACCGAACAGGACTCGCCGAGAACTCCTAGATGGTACCATACCTATCGTCAGATAGCAGTTCTCTGGTGACACTGGTATAGGTTAGTCTGTAGACCCGAGATCGTCATAGTGTCTTGTGTGATTCTCACTGTGCTTTGATTTCCTCCCTACCACGGCTCAAAGGAGTCGTGCAAACAGGTGGATTTTGGGTACAGTCCCGAGTCACATGGAGGCAGTGGGCGATAGGAGGGGTTTCGTCTCTCCCGGTATTGGGAGTTGATGTTGCGCTATACTCGATTGGCTATAACAGTAAGTCCCTGACCAGGGCTGATGAGATTTACTGGTAAGTGTTATTAGTAGTTTCTCAAACCGTTATGAGCCATACATTGGCATGACTTATCAAGTTACTGGGGTCTGACGATTCCACCCCTAGACTTGATATGCGGCATATCAGACGAAGAGACCGGACTGTACGGTAAGTGTTACTTATAGGCTTCATAGGAGTTTGGACAAGCTTGCTTGTTGATCTTCTATTTGCTCAATACCTGGGTAGCCGTTACGTCCAGCTAATACTGCTGACGGCTTGTGGATGACTGATGTGATCATCACCTACTGCTGGCGTATTAACGAGTCTTTAGAGTCCCACACAGAGGTTTCATAGTTCAAGCGAAATGAAGTAGGACACATATGCTGATATGTGCGGGGGCCTGATTAAATACGAGTATGTGATACCATATTCTAATCTGGTGATAAATGTTATCGATTAGGTTATATGTGATATAACCGGATTATTGAATCAAGTGTTGATTTGATAATGTGATATACAAATAAATGATATTAGTCGGTTATATATGATATAACTGGATTATTAAATCAAGTATTGATTTAATAATTTAATATATATTTATATTTGATATAATTATATATTAACTAATATTATTGCTCACTAATTATTTACTTTTCTATATATATATATATATATATATATATATATATATATATATATAAGATGTGTGTGTGCGTGTATTATGAAGCATGGCTTGGATTTTCTATTATTAGAAAATAGAAAAAATAATAGGGAAAATGGGGAGACTTTTAAAGGAATGGGTGAAGCATGGCTTTGCATTATTTTATTTCATTTGCTTACACTATTGAAGTATGGTTGCTATTTTATTATTGAGTTTAATAGCATGCTTCAATAAGTGAGCATATGAGAGGAGCCATTTTTTCTTGACTTGGTATTTTCCTTGGCTCATTTCCTTAGCTCTTTTTTTGCTTTTGCTCTTTACCATTTTCCATCTTCTTCTTCCTTCATGCTTCAAGCTCTAAATCATCACTTGAGTTGCGAACCCTAGAGCTTGAGTAAATCCTAAGTGAGAACCCCTACTTCACCATCCTACACTTGATTAGCACTTGGGTTTTGGGTGTTTCCTTCATTAAAGAGAGTTTAGTGAAGAGATAGCTTGGATTAGAGAAACTTCGAATGGATCATCTTCGACATGAAGATCGCGAAGCAAGTTCGTGCACTTCTTCAAGTGGAGCCTAGAGTAGTCATATGGACTACTATCCGGAGCTTTAGAAGAGAAGGACACGGTTTACAAAGGTTGTAATCTCCATCTCTTAGAATAGTTCTTGTGATATCATGTGTTAAACCCTAATAATCTAGTTAGATCTTTGGATAGTGTAGTTTAGCACCCCGAATTTTTTAAAGTTGCATGCTTGATGCCGGTTTTAACCTTGTGGTGGTGTTAGGGTACACTTGCATGGTATCAGAGCCAAGCTAGAATATTAGGGTAAGTCTTTACGATGTTAAAGTGTTCGATCGAAGTTTCGAAACCCGTATTTGACAAGTTTCTGTCCAGATTTTCAGAAGTTGAAAATTTTCATATTAAAAATATCCAGAAAATCATGCAAGCTTTTCTATAGAGCCCCAAGAAGTATGAGGCCATGATTCAACCAAACCGTCGCGGAACTGCCGTGGAACCCATGGTTTGGCCACGGTTCCGCGGCATGTTCGGTGAATTGATGGCTCGTACTTCTTGTGCTGCTCCACTGTGATATTTGGCACTTTCTGAATGTTTTTAGTGATGCTCAAGCTGGATTTGTGGGTGTTTGAAAAATTGATCGAAATGTTTAACGCCGTCTAGATTTTTATGATATGTGATACAATATTTGGAATCCACAATAATTAGTTTTGTGAAAACTGGTTAGTATTTTATAAATCTAGCGTTTTAGTCTCGGTTGATCGATTGCCACAGAGTTTTGATTCGGATCAAAACTCCGTCGCAATCGCGTATAATATGCGAACATGACAGTCGAGAATCTTGTTGAATTATCCGACTGCTTATTGAAAAGAGTTTTCAGTTTGAGACTAAAATGCAAAGTTTATAGGGTTAGGCATGAAATTCGGAATATGAGATATTCCGGGTTTATGATGTCTAAGGAATTTGTGGATTCTAATTATTGTATTTTTTCATTTTTTTTGCAACCATAAGTGTAATATGTGGTGTATCCCCGATCTCATTGCTATATGTCAACGGAATTCGGGATACGCATATTTACTTACGTTGATGACATGTGATGTTATGTGTTGCTGTGATATGTTATATTGGATCGTCGTGATTGAAAAGCCGCGAGTTTTTACGTGAGATGAGAATTTTTCTATTTTCATTCATGTAAAAGTTGTATGTAATTTTCTTTTATTGGGACACTTCCGGGTTGAGGATGATGCCACCATTGATGTATATTATTTACTTTTCCGTATTAGGATAGACCTAAGGCGGGGAGCACAAATAACCAGGTTCTGGAGTCCAGTAGAAGACCATCTCGAGGAGTCGAGACGAGGTCTCTTAACTCTAGAATTGGCAGGGTTGATTGCCTCTCTCGTAGAGGTCTAGAGATGTGGGTTTGGCTTGTTGGGGTCGAAAATTGCACCCCGGTTGACCAAGTCAAAGTCAAGATCAACCCCAAGCCAAGTGGGCCCAAGCCCAGATCAAGTAGGCACATGCCCAGGTCGAGTACGAACATGAAGCGGCCGGCCCTCACCCATGCCAACATAAAAATCATGTAATAAATAATTTTAATGTAATTTTTTATGCATGAATGGGCATAAAGCCAAATTTTTGTAAAGCCCGTGGCTTATGTGCAAAAAGAAATAGCACATGAGGCATGGGACAGGCAAAATGCCACTTTTGTAAATCCCAAGGGGCTATATGTAAGGTGTATAGCCTATAAAAGCAAAGATAATGAAATATCTCAACAACCTTTTTTTCTCTTTCCCAAAAAAGAATCAAGATCTGTGATCTTCTCCTTCCTCAAGGTTCTAAACCTTCTTCTTTTTTTTGAATTAAATCAAGAGTTTTACTCTTCGTTTTCCAAAACTAAATAGTTTTTCACTACAAATCCCACAAAGGAGAGCTCAGATCTTCTATTAGATCTCAAAAAGGGGAGATTTTTAAATCTCACCCACTTTCTCCAAGATCCAGCCAACCGACAGGAAGGAGACCCATCTCCAGAAATCCCACCTTGAGAAGATCCAGGGCCAAAGGGGAGAAACAAAGCAGCCCCCTTTGATCATTTCTATTTTTTTTAGGAGTTTAACTCCATTCAAGATCTGTTGGAGTTCAACTCCATAAATTAATCTTTTTTTAGGAGTTTAACTCCAAGGGTTAAATCAAGAGCATAGCTCCCAGTGCAGGGACAATGTCTCCTTTTCTGATTGACGCCCTGCGCCCGTGTGCCAAGCATATGGGGCGCTGGCGCCCAGCGCCCAGAGCCCAGAGCCCCAGCGCCCACGTGCCAAGCACGTGGTGCGCCCAGTGCCCAGAGCGCTAGTCCCCATGTGCCAAGCACGTGGTGCGCCCGGCGCCTAGAGCGCTCGTGCCCACGTGCCAAGCACGTGGGGCATCCAGCGTCCAGCGCCTATGTGCCATGCACGTGAGGCGCTGGCCCCCCCACACATCCTTTGGACGTTTTTTCCCCTTTTTTATATATATGTATATATGTATACACACACACACACACACACACACACACACTCCACGACACTGTCCCTGTTAGAAATTTTTTTTCTAACGAAGCGTTGCTCCGCACCCCGTAAGGGGGCTGCTAGCCCCTTGACCCCCAGCCCACTATCCGGGTAGAGGGACCCCCGTGAAATCTCTGCGCGGTCCCCGATATATCCAAAACTCCTTCAAAACATAACACTGCACATTGAGTTCACACGATCAGTTTAACCCATCAATCGGATGTTCTCTCGCTCCAAATACGAGGGGTAATTAACGGCAGCTTAGTCCGCGGCTGCCGGAGATTCGGATCCCCACAATTAATAAACCCCCGCCTACCCTAGGCAGGGGGAATTTGTAATGCGCCTGACAAGCGCGCGCATTCCTATCTCAATGGGGTGACGAAAAACACCCTACATGGCTATTCATCACGACCGTGGAATCCGTGTTTTTCATTACTGGCTGAATATAAAACACTGACTTCCTAGTATATCCAATATTTCATATGTTGACTTCTGCTGCTTGTGTTCTGTGATGTGATCATATAACTGTGTGAGACGAATGCTATATATATATATGATATATAAAATAAACGTTTCTTATGTTTTGCACCCGCGCTAGTCCAGCCCCGCTCTGCCGTTAGTTAAGTAACCTTACGGTGCATGACGGGGTCACGTGGCGAATGCGGATGGCATAAGCGTACGTTCTATTTTCGTTTTTTTTCCTGTGATGTTTAGGGAAACATAAATGATGGGACTTCATTAATGAGATTAATGGAAATAAAAGAAACCTAAAAATGTTGTAGAATCAAAATTTTTAAAAAAAGATAGCTCTATTTCTTACTTTACATAGTTGTATTCCTTGATGAATATCCATCACCTCATTCGATGAGGAAAGAGCCGAGATCTCTTCACCGGGAGTGACCTCTTTAGCAAAACTAGCAAATGCCAGAACCCACTCGGTTTTGTTTTTATAGCTTCTCTAGTTCATGCTTTGCATAGTGGTGTTCCTTGATGAATATCCAGCACCCCATTCGATGAGAAAAGAGCTGAGATCCCTTCACCGGGAGTGACCTCTTTAGCAAAACTAGCAAATGCTACAAAAACACTCATTTTCAAATCACTGGATTCTACAACGATATCAAGTTCATTGCGTTAAAGGTTTTTTACAAAACCAGTCGTAGCCATCCTTCATTTCAGATAAGTGCTATTTAGTATTCGTGTTGTGTTTGTTGACCTTCGTCAAGGCGTAGTGTACGGTAGCCGATTAGTGCTTATCTGCCGCATATGATGCGATTGGATTAAGTTAGTCGTACGACCTTATTGGCTTGCGTTAAGGGTCGTGCGGGTGAGTTTAATTCAATCACGAAATGAACATGTTGAACTTGACTAGCGGCCTATGGTTTGTTGGCCTTTGTCAAGGTCATAGGTCGTTAGGGGTAAAAACATATATTAGGGACTTCAAGTGTTGAAATTTGCAATGAGATTGCATACCTTCTATGAGATATTTGGATCCCGATACCTACTGCGAGTAAGAGTTACTCCTGGGAGAGTTTTTCACTTTACAATTAGCTGATCCTGTAGGTGTCTAAAAAACATGTTAACGGGGTTATGCCCCTGCAGAAACGAGGTTATTTAACTAGTTCCATATGAAAGCATGGGGAGACTCCCTCGGAGTACAAATACCTGCATGGCTGACCGATTGGCGAACTTGTAGGGTGTAATTAATCCCGGCTAATCTTACCTTTTATGGTTTGAAGGAAGATTTGATAAAAACAGTGGGAGTCATCCTGATTAGATAAGATAATAACCAATCTAATTTTGTAAAGAGTGCACGCTAAAGCGTTTCCTTCTCTCTCTCCAGGTAGCGACCATGACACGTCTTAATTAAGATAATAATATGGATGTATTGACTGAACCCGCTTATTATACTGAGTCGGGGAACGTTGGTTCTGCTTTTTCTTATGATTGTTATAAGTCTGGGTAAGAAATAGGGGAATATCGGTATTCCCACGCAACCCGAACGAAGAATGAGCATGATGAAGGGCTTCGTTTAGCAACCTGTCAATCAGGTCGTCTGACGGTTCCAGGGATCTTGGGACCGATCCTGCCCCCGGTTTCTTCGTGTTGCTCTCCGACGCCGAGGGAGTTTCTTCGTCTTTTAATGACGAGTGAGAAACCATGTGGCAACTCGCTACATAATCCTCGAATTCTTCTGACGAGTTGTTCCCATCATCATTGTCGCTGTCTCCATTCTCATGGATATGGTTGAGAAACTCTTCGACGGTGACTGGGGTACGCACCTTCTGGTTGTACTCCTCTAGCGCGTCAATATACTTTTCCAGGTCCGTACGCTCGTTATCAGGCTGTACGGGCTTCTTGGTCTTCATCTTTTTCTTCGAAGACTTTGAAGGCCTGACCTGGGTGTTTTGCCCATCGTTACCAGCTTTCGGTGTTGAGCGCGATTTAAGCAACCCCTCAATGATCTCGGGCTCTAGCGGGCTTTTCCATTTGATCGCCAGACATGCTTGAAGATCTTTCAGCATTCTCTTAGTTTTAGCTAAAAGGACAACTTCCCACGGAGCTTCTTCTACAAATGAGCATGATGCCCCCGGTTTATCCACCTTTTTAGGAGCGTGTTGTTGTGGCGGGTTTACCTTCCAGTTTTCGGATAGCGCGAACTTACCTTGTTGGTATTGGCCCTCAACCCAGTTTTTGAAGACATAGCAATCTTCGATTGGATGACCCATTACTCTGTGGTAGGGCCAGTAGTTAGGATTGTTGACGTCACCAGGCTGCAGTGGGCGTCTTGGATCCGGCAGAGTGATGAGCCTGTTGCGCACCGCCAGTTCGAACAGTCTCCTCGTTTTATCCCGGGGGAACCAGTAAGGACGTCTCAACTTCTCTTCGAGGGATCGGCGCGTGTTGTTTTGGCGAGCAACCGCTTTCGGGTCACTCGGTTGTTGTCGAGCGTTGGCAACGAAGGTCTCTTTCCCTTTGCCCTTTTCATTCCGAATATCCATTTTTGAAGAGGACGTTCTATGGCCCGTCTAGTCAATTTGTGCCAGCTTGTCAATCAAGACCTGGAAGGTGGTCGGCTTGAAGAACATCATAAATTGTGATAAAGTTGCCTGAGGATCAAGGGTCCCCATGAACATGCCTACGGCATGAGCCTCTTCTATGCGTTGTTCGCATTTTGACCATAGGTTCCGCCATCGAATTGCGTATTGAACCCAGGTCTCTCTTAGGTTCACCCTGGCATTGATTAATGCCGTGATTGTAGGGCGCTCGCTTGCTCTTGCGAACCACTGTGTGAATAGTAATTCCATCCCCGTGAATGTTTTGATAGAATCATTTGGGAGCTCGGAGTACCATTCAAATGCCGTCTCCGACAAGCTGCCAACAAACTGGCGAAACAACAGTTTGTCGTCTCCTCCAGTATTACCGCACAGAGCTCTGAATTGAGCAACATGCTAGGGTGGATTGCCCGTCACTTTATACACATGGAACTTAAAGATCGTATATCCTGGTGGGTACTTGATTTGATCGTACCAGCCTGGATAAGGTCTCCCAGTTCTGACGGCTTGGCCTGCCGCTTCACTCGCTTGATGAGCTCGTATTTGTTGAGCTATGTAGTCATAAAGGGCAGCCTTGGAAATTGTCTCTTCTTAGGCTGCTGAGACAGCCGGAGGAGGGTTGGACATTTCTCCTCTGTTGTCTTCGATGATTATCGGAAGGTCTTCGGCTAGAGGTTCCGGCTGGATCATCATCCCAACCATGTCTTGGAATAGAAGTGCCATCTGTTTTATATTAGCGGTCTGTTCTGCAGCCTCCTTATCCTTCCTTTCTAGCACTCTTCACAAGAACTCGGTGTCAGTCTCTTGTTCATGGCGCTGCTCAGACGTTGATTCCCGGCTTTCTTTCTGCCCGGTGAGTGCTGACATTTTCATCAGTATTTCTTGGAGCTTTTGTTGCTGCTCCTGAGCTTTTGTCAACGACCGAGTGAGTGGTCGATGACCTACGGAAGCACGGCTTTCCTCTTTCCCGAAAGCCATGTACACCATGTGCACGATCATGCCCCCAGACTTGGGGCGTTTGGGTCCAGTGCCTTTGGAATTCGCCGCAGGCAGTGGGGTTTTCTCCGGCCTTCTCCTTTTGTGGGAGGTTGAAGTCGGAGGGGCTGTTGTAACAGGCACCCATATAGACGATGCCTTCCGTTGTATGACGGAGGGATGGTCCTCCTCCTGCTGAGTCTTCTTTTTCTCTAGTCGGCGAGAGTAATTTTTGTTAATTACAGAGTCTTGGACTCTCCGCTAGACCCTGTAGATCTTGGAGGACAGCCGTTGAGGAGGCTGTTCTGGTTTTGCCTGTGTTATGTTTTCAACAGGCAGAGGAGACTTCTTTAGTACAGCGGTTGGAGAGTTCTTACGCACCCTCCTGAGCAGCTCGAAGCTGTTCCCAGTTGGAACAGCAGCGTCAATTTCCACCATTGGAGCTGGTAGGGTAAGTCCAGAGGGGGAACTGTCCCCAGCTTTCCTCACTCGGCGCCAGTGGAGACGTCGAGTATGTCGTGCAGACGGGACCACCTCTGTCGTGGGAGGGACTTCGTCATGGACCCTGCTTTGATGAAGGGCTACTGCTAGTGCCAGCCTATTGAAGACTGACGTCCGTTGTGAGGGGATGGTTAATCTTTCGAAAGCCAACCTTTTGGTAGGGGAAGCAGTCTTGATGACTTCACCGTAAGCAGGAGTTGGAACAGCCAGTCTTGCAAAGACCGATCCTTCAGTAGGAAAAACCCCTTTGACGACTTCATCTGCCGAAACTGGAATGACTATCTGTTTCAGGATAACCCCTTCAGATATCGCGAGCCTCTTTGCGAGCCCACTTGAGCTGTGGCTCAGCTTATTGAAGACTGAGACGTTAGAATTGGATGGCCCACTGAGAGGGGCCGTGGAGATTGCAAGTCGATCGAAGACCGACTTCTTAGAAGCCTCTTATAGTGGCATTGGGGCACTGAAGCTTGCTGGCGGGATCATGTTCCCAAAGAACAGTCCAGTGGTGGCTTGAGTCATCTGCTCCACTGGCATTGCAAAGATGGAGGCCGCTTGGGGCCCATAAGTCACTCCTCCATTTGGGGTAGAGCGAGAGTTGCTGTTGCAGGTGCAGTTGGAAGCCATCGATTTCTCTTCTCTCTGCACAGGAGTAAGACACCAAATCTTAGTACCTCGAACCCAGGGGCAACCATAGTAAACTGTGATTTGTTCGCGAACACGACACACGAAGTGTGGAGTGGAAAGAGGAAATCAAGTCCCACAGGGCGTGCCAGAATCTGTTTACTGCCGAAAATAGAGATAGAACCGCGTAGGCCGTCTTGCCTGAATTTGGGGGCAGATGCTATTTGGATTTATCCGTCCACCTCTTCGAAAATGCCAAGCTGATTTATGGCACCATGTATCGGAGGTTTGGACGGATGCGACCGTTGTAGCAGACTTCGTCAGATTCCCCCTCGTTTGCGAGGGGTTTTTGATTGCGGGGACGCACTTCTCTGCGGCGCAAGCCCCTGCAGTTAATTACGTTACCGCATCTCGGTAACCACTTTCTCCGGCTCCAGAAGTTCACTTCGTGTCGTGTGCGTTTGTTTTATTTTTGGTTGCCCGTGGATTGTATACGGAGACTAATTTGTGTTGTCGCCCGTAGGGCGTGGATTAGTTCAAATCAGTATATTCTTAGATTTGGGTTTGGTTTGATTTAAGGATCGTTAATCTCGTTCGGGATTAAGATCAACTTAAATGTTTGTTAAGGATACGTTAGTCCAATTTTAGACTAAGGTCTACTTAACGGGGTTTTAAGATCGTTCAGATCCGACAAAAGAGCATTTGGGCTCGATTGTTTTAGTTTAAGGACGTAACGGTCCGTTGTTAGTTTAAGTACGTTGCGGTTCGTAGATCACCATTTTTTCTTAGGTGAGGGTTTAGTTTAAGGACGTTTCGGTCCGTATTGGGATGTGTCCATCGGTTTGGGAGTACACCAAAGAGTTGTTGGTTGTTGGGACTCGCCACTTCTCTAAAGACGTTGAAGAATTACAACGACATATATCATAGGTATGAGGAGATGTACCCTTGATCCAATTTCCAGATTGAAGAGAGATGTGAGATGAATATCCGTCGGAAGGTCATTAGTCATGTTTGGAACTAAGACCAATTTGGAAAATGATGAGCACATGGGCTCGGTTTGTCATGACCCAAAGTTTGGATGTGACCGGCACTTAGATTGTATAATATCTAAAGATATCTACACAACCCGAGTAAGCCAAACACCAAGATCAAAAACCCTTTTTGCGGAATTTTTATAAAAAATTAGTTTTTAAGTAAAAATCACAGTTTTTATGTAATTAAAATATAAAACAAACATAAGGTGTTAAGTTTGGTTACATCCCTAGTTGGGATCAATAAAAACAACAGCGGAATAAAAATTTACAACTTATATGAAGCCAATAGAATCACAGATATGAATAAAAGAAATATCCACTACATAACAACGATCTCACCTGTCAAATAATATACATATAATCATCTCTCGTTCTAAGTCATAGTACAAGGTCTGATGGAGATTTTCTAGATACAAAATACAATACCAAAAGAGAAGATTACTACATATGTAACCCACCTAACAAAAGATGCGATAAAAGCTGCAAAAAGTGGATATGCACTGTTGCTAACCGTCCACTCTACCCCTGCAAGGAACTGTGGCACAACAGGGGTGAGTTGCCAAATCAGTGAATATAACTAACATATAACGGCTAATAATGTAAATATGACGAACTAGAATTTATTGCAACAATAGTGAATGCGATACATGATAATAAGTGGAGGAATGAATATGTAATACTTCATATATGAATCAAAACTGAAATCTCATCGAATATTTTTCCAAATCTTCCTTTTTCTCCGTGCCTAACATCGACACAAATTTTCGGTATTTCATCAGGCATCGTTCCTCGAACGATCCTGTTTCTCAATAACACTGGTCGATATCATCTAGATATCCGCCGTGTTTCATAACTGTATCCGGTATCGAGTCACCTCGTTAGGCTCCCCGCCTAAAGTGCGGCTTTCCTACCCCTCGGTCTCGACCGGGTCCACCATGTATCCAACTGTATGCCCCCGACTCAGTCTGGATAAAATTTATAAATCCGCAACCGTATGACCCCCAACTCGGTTCGGAATAAAAACCAAATCATAAAATCGACAACTCATGGTGGACGTGACGCGAACTCATGAAAATCATTGATTCTTCGTAATGGTATATGAAAACTTAAAACCACAAATCCTCAATAATACAATTGCATTTTATATCAACTACTAATACTTGAATATAAAATATGATGTCATATATGCTAATTTCTACTACTATTTATACTTAAGGTATGATAAGGATCATTTTTAACAAGATAATTCCTAAGTGTATAGTGACATGTTAATACCGACGAGGTGTAGTTTAACATGTAGATATATGCATGTGCAGCATAACTCGTCGATAATGGTGCAGTGTTCTAACAAATATTAATCCTGGAGATATATATGTAGATTTTAGCATGCATATGATAAAGTTAACACACAAAAGCAAACTTGAATTTAAATCTAACTACGGGCGTAACACGCCATCTTTACATAATTCTCCGGTAGATATTTAGTCTACTCACCGAAAAAAACATCGTATCTACTCAGGAATCGCCAATCCTTTTGATTTCCTCGCGGCCTCCGAAGTTCCCGTATTTGAATCTAACATCGAAAATTAACTTGTATAAGGAAATGGCTACTCCGACACGGCGAATATGAAAACACACGTTCCTATGTACTAGCTATATTGTATATGACTATTTCAAGCTATCTAACACTTAACCTTACTGGAATTTAACCCTACTCTGCATCGCGACAGAAAACAAATCGCGATACGTTTTTAACCGTGTCGTATTTTGGGGTTTTAGATACTTTTTCCGATATTAGCTTTCAGATTTTATATATAGTTAAACTAACTTGTTTAAATAATACCAAAATGGCCAAAATTCTACACAGAAACCTACCCAATAAGGCAAAACTTCCTAGCTCCCTACAAATCCGGCGACGCCGGAATTTCTATATTGGTCGCTGGCCTAGAACCGATCCCTGGTTCGTACTCCTATGGTTTGCTCTAGGTTCAACATACATCATTAAGACCCTGTTTAGTTAAGTTAATTTTTCTCTAAACTATAGCAGATTCCATCAGAGATCAGTTTTGACTAAAATACGATATTATAGAAATTTTCATTTCAAACTGTCACGCCCCGCTTCCCAGTATACGGTGAAGGGGACGTGACTGGTCCGCTACGTATTTACTCAGAAACAAATACGCTTAGCGTAACTAAGCAATATAAAAGAAATTGTACACAAGAGACAAGGTACAGTAAAAACAACAACTTTATTTATTAACATTCTTTTGTACAATGCATGAAAAGTAAATACAACCGAAATAAAACCGATGCCTAAACAATGGCATAACAGAAAAAGAAAAGTACTGGAATGAAATGTGTACAATGAAGCTAGGGCTCTGGGTCTTCAATAATCTGGTCCAAGTCTTCTACAGTTGGCTCGATCTTTGACGGATCCAAATCACCTGACGACATTCAAAGATGAAAGAAATAGAATGTCGTCAGTAAGCAGGTCGCTCGGTAAGTCCCAAAGATAAGGGAGAAATAGACAGAGAGTGAGAGAGAGAGAGAGTAGCTTTTAATATTGTATTATATTGTTGTAATGTTGTATTAACGCTGTTGTTTATAACTTGGTACAGAAGAATACCAGTGTATACGAGAGGGGTCTCTATATGCGAGAGACTAGGGCAAACGGAATATAGAGTACAAGGCTCCGTTAGAAGGCCCGGAACAACGGCAATTGGATTCATGTTCGGTGTCTTAAGTCTTACCGTCTCGTGCCACTTCTAACACCTTCCGTACCAGTTTACCCCTTAAACCCCGTAGTGTTTTGATTGTATTGTTGTATTGTATTGTATTGTATAGATAGTATAGTTGAACGACTGACCAGAACCATGATATCAGTAAACAGATGTAACTGCATAATCATGTAAACGGAATAACTGGATAATGGATGTATATCCATCGTTTGATTCAGTCAAGTTATAAAAATTGATAACTGGATTCATAGATTCATGTGTTCATATTGAGTTGGAATATTGTAGATTGTAGATTGTACTTGAATTATATTCAAGTCAGATATAATCAGACTCAAACCTGAGTCAAACAATTAGAAATGTAAATCGAAGTCTTGATTATTTCTTAAACCTATATTTACTAGGGTCCTAAGGGTAATTTATAAAACTTGACGGGGGTTTATGTAAAAATACTTTTGTATACTTTTAAAAATATATCTCAAGTATTTATTATTCGTCTTTAGGGTTGTAATGAATGTGGATTTTATATTGTGATATTTCTAGTGAAAATATCCTAGTTTCATAAATAAAGGTATTTATCTGTAATATTGATTTATTTGGAATTCATGGTATTTTAGTGTAAAATTTATTCTTGTGATTTTTTAGAAAAAGTGGAATATTTATATCATAACAAAATAGGTATTTTAATGATAAGTATACATATATTTATACAAAAATAATTTTAATATATTTATTATATTCTAAAAATCTCATTTTCTTAAGATGTCGTACTTTAAATCTTTCGAGACCGAATGCTCCTTGTGGAGGTCTGAATCTCGCACTACTAAACCCGAGGATGTGCGATAATCCGCACCATCCCGAACGGATTCCCCAAAATGGGTTGTAGCGGCGCTTTGCAAAGATTGTAAAATACTAAATCCTTTAGAAAACGGTTTTATGAAGTAATTGGTATTTATTTGTAAAGATGTCAATTTTCCGTATTCTATGTTTTAGGGTCTCCTAAGTCAATTAGACTATTCCTAACTGGGCTAAAGCGACAAGTTGTGAGATGCCTCAAATCGCCTCTTCACCTCCAATTGTGGCCAGGCAAGTACAAGTGAAGAAATGAGGGATCCGCTCACGAATCACCGTGAGACGGGCCTTTTAAAGTTACATTTCTCACTTGCCTAGCCTAGACACCACAAAGTCAGGTTTAGATAAATGACTGATGTCTACAACTTATCGTATTTTTCCTAATAAGCGGTATTTATGTATCAACACTAAATCCTTTATAAATGGTTTTATTTAGTATAGGGTATTTAAGTGAAAATGTTCGTTTTCCCGAATTCTGAGTTTTCGATGGTATCGTGTTAGGTTGTATGTAAGTGTGTGAGGAGGTAGGTCGTTATCTCATGATTTACTTTAAATGTATAGCAAGTTTGATGGAGTTAAATGAAGGATTGAAACAATGTGGTATTTAAGTGAAAAATACGATAAATTGAGATAGCTATCATTTCATGTCATGAAACTTGATCAAATTGTTTGATTAGTGTTTAACAGTCAATATGAGAAAGTTTAAGTATGATTATATTAGTAAGAAATGGAATTTTATAGAAAACCTAATCGGAAATCGGATTTGTTCCGATTCCGTCGGGTTTTGTAATTTCGTATTTTTAGAATAGGAAAGAGAGATAGAAAAGAGACTTACGGGTTTTAGATCACACAAGAGAGTGAGAGAGAAGTAGAGGAATCGCCGATGTGTTGCGTCGTCGCCGGTAGTTCCTAGAACGATCGTCGGAAGTTCCACCGGGAATTCGTCGGATCTTCGCCTCGAGTTCGTTTTCAAAGTACACAAGATTCTTGGGATTTTGAGAGAGTGGGCTCAGAATTTTAGGGTGAGAGGGTAGGGGGTAGGGATGTATTTATAGGGTTAGGGTAGGTGTAGGGTTTTAATTGAAAAAATGTAAAAATATATAAAAATGTATTAAAAATTGGAGTAAATGGGGCTTTCTGAATTCTCTGAAACCGATCTGGGAATTTAAAGTATGCATGGGAGTTGGGAATGCAAAGAGGCACATTTTTCATGTTGATGACTCGGCCGACCGGCCAAGTCCGGCCGGCGGCGCCGGCCCGAGTCGGGGTCTCGGGAGGTAGGGGGTCGCCGGGGGTAGCCACTGGTACTTTCAGTTTTTCAAGTGTAGTTCAAAGTTTGTGAGTTATCGTGTGTGGACTGTTGGGCTTCTATAAAATTTAAAACAAAATAATATTAAAAATAATGTGGGGTAGGGGATTTGAACTCTGGTGGCTTGGTTCAGCAGTGCAAGATATTACCAATGAGCTACAAACTCCTTCTTGTAATTATGGTATGAATTAATTACTTAAAGAGATATCAGCAATATTAAATACTCCAAGTATACTTTGAATTTAAATCAATCCTTTGTACCTTAAAAAATGGAGTTATTTAATTACTTAAGTCTTGTGTTCAGGTAATAAATATCCCTTTATGGATTTTGAAAAAATATTTGAAAAAATTTGTATAGGAAAATTAGGGTTGTTACACAAACTTAAACCAATTCCAGAATTAAATCTTTACTGTGAGTAAGGATTTTACCTACAATAACTTGTTGGAAGAACACCCCCCAAGATGTACAAGCTCCTTGTACAAGCTTGATGATGAGAAATCACTAAACTTAGCTCTTTTCTTCTTCTTTCTCTTGTTCTTCCTTGTTTTCTTTAATTTTCCTTTTCTTTCATAAATTTTCAGATCTGTAAACTAGTTAACTGATCTGAACATATAATATATATGAGAAGAGGGAAGGATGAGGTGGTAAAAGGAGGTGTCAAAGGCTAAAGGGTGCCATCCTCATGCAAGGAGGAGGTGTTTCTTTGTGTGTGTGCATGCAAGTAGAAGGTGTCCTTACATTATCCCATCAATTTTGTTTTTAATTTGTAATAAAATTCTGAGCTAATATGTTTTCTACCCTTTTTCATTTACACCCTTAATACATTCAAATTTGCACAATTTCCTATACTTTGTATAAAAACCCCTCACAACTTATGTTATTATAAAAAAACCTTTTACTTAAAATGAAGCTAAAATTCACATTAAAACCCTTATAATCTATTTATGTTACATATTAAAATTTTACTTTAATTTGTTTTACCTACTATTTATAAAAATGTCTTATTTGGTTCTAATAACTATTTGATTTATCATTTTATTATTTAATTAATTAATTTTATTTATTTCTAAATTTTCAAAATGTTACACGGTTAATCTGAATTAGGGATTTGGTCAACTTGGGCTCAGCCTACTCAGTCTTTGCCATTTCATTTGAATAAAGTGTTGAACACTTGCTTGGGCTCAGTCCCTTTTCTGTGCAAATAATGATGAGCATTTATATGGGTTCTGACGCTCATACTTTACTTTACTTTCCCCTCTCTTTTTTTTATGGAGCGTTAAACACTCTTTATGGCGCCCACGTGCGGAGCACGTGAGGCGCTTGGCGCTGAGCGCCAAACATTGAGTGCTAAGTACTCTTTATTGGGCAGCGCCAACGTGAGGGACACGTGAGACGCTCGGCGCTGAGCGCCAACCATTGAGTGCTAAGCACTCTTTATTGGGCAGCGTCCACGTGAAGGACAAGTGAGGTGCTCGGCGCTGAGCGCCAACCATTGAGTGCTAAGCACTTTTTATTGAGCAGCGTCTATGTGAGGAACACGTGAGGCGCTTGGCGCTGAGCGCCAACCATTGAGTGCTAAGCACTCTTTATTGAGCAGCGCCTATGTGAGGGACACGTAAGGCTCTCGGCGCTGGGTTTTCTTCGTATATTCTGTTCTGAAGAGTTCAATTCTCCGTTCTTTTCTAGATCTTTGATCCCCAAGAACAAGTTCATCCCTATGAGAATTAAATTCTCATTTGTGGGAGGCTTGTCTCATGGATCTCAGATCTAGAGAAAGAACTAAGTTCTTTTATAAGGGTTAAACCCTTGGATATGTAGAGGAGATACTTTGATCTCTATTATTTTTATTTACCTCGAAAAGATGTATTCTTCTTTCTTCCCTCTTAAAGCTTTCTTCTTGCTTGCTCTTTTTTTAAAGTTTGAAGCTTATGGGGGGTTCCTCTGTGTAAGACTTGAAGTCTTGAGTCCTTTTTATAGCAAAGGTACATCTGTTGATTTAGTTAAAGAAATCTCTCGTTGAGAGATCCTGATTGATTTGGGGATTTTATCCACCGTTGGCCTTTAATCTAAGGACTTCTGTTTTATAGAAGATATTTTTCTTGTTTTTAACAAGATTACGGAAATATTTTCCCATACAGAATTTTTCTGTATATAGGTGATTTTTAATCACCATTGCATTTTTTAATCCAACGGTACTCTATTTTACAGAGAGTAATCATTCTTGTTTAGAAAGATTTGAGGAATATTTCCTCAACAGAATTTAATTGTGTATTTTGATGATTTATCATCTTCGTTGGATCTTTGATCTAATGGCTCTGTTTAACAGAGAGATTTTAGTTCTGGCGTAGGCGCCCTCGTGCGAGGCACGTGAGGCGCTGCTTCAGAGTTTTTAACTATTGGCGCTGGCGCCCTCGTGCGAGGCATGTGGGGCGCTGTCTCAGAGTTTTTAACTCTTGGCGCTGGCGCCCTCGTGCAAGGCACCTGAGGCGCTGCCTCAAAGTTTTTTAACTCTTGGCGCTGGCGCCCTCGAGTAAGGTACGTGAGGCGCTGTCCTTTTTTCAAATTTTGAACAGAACCTTGCTTTTTTATTGGGGGAAACAAATGCCCCCCCACCGTTGCGCTCACGTGGCTCACACGTGAGTGTAGCGGTGGCAGCTTTTCCATCTTTGGATCTTCTTGGAAGTTGAATCGTCTTCCCGTGTCTATAAGTAGGCCCTTTAGCCCTTGAGATGACTGCTGTTCCTCTTCTCTTGTTCTTCTTTTTTCTGAGTATTTAATTATCCTTTCAAAGCTTAGATCTCTGACCAAAGAAATCTCTTCTAGAGTTTGAACTCTGCCCAAAAATTTGGTAAGGATCATAATCGAACCCATTAACAGAGCTTTGCTCTTCTTAGATCGTAGATTTTAAGATGTATTTTAGGGCTGCTTAACCCATTAATTAGAACACTGTTCATCTTCCATGAAGAACTCTTAGAGTTTCTTTTGCAGATCTTAAAGATCTTGGGGTTTTACCTTGTTAAAAAGCTTTGCTTTTGAGGGTTCTGGTAGATTACCCCATTGTTTTTACAGAGCATAACTCTTTAGAAATTTTTGGGGAATTTTATTCCGCTCTTAATTAAAGCTGACAGATGTGAATTCTGTTTGCAGAGCACAGCTCTCGAGTGAGTTTAACTCCTTGGCCCGATGAGGTTTCTCATTAAATGAGAATCCTCTCAGGATTCCATCCTTAATGAGTAACTGCCCCATCAATGATGGGTCGTCACCTTGATTTTGTGGGTCCCCCCTTTATCCCTTTCTTCTGCATTGCAGTGCGGTACAATTTTTAAGTACCAAGTGTCCGAATTTGGAAGATAGCGTTGATAACTAACCCTCGTCTCTCTTCGTGCAGGTACTATGGCTTCCGACTTTTCCTTCCCTTTTGTACGTTCAGAGAGCGCCTTCGCCGACGCGTCCGTGGATCGGGATGTCTTCGCGCTTATTAAAGATTATGACCCGGAGCAAAAATCTCTTCACCTGTGGGGGTCGTGGTATAAACAGATCATTCGGAGTCGGCGCATATTTTCTTATGCGGCGCCGTCGGAGCCAATTTCAGCAATTCACTACGCCGACTCGCCTCAAGTGAATTAGAGGAGGTCAACTGGACTTCGGAGGGTCGCCTTTAGCCTTCTATGGCATCAATACCCGTACAGCCGCCGATGGCTTTGGATATTTTGGGGTGACGCATATGTCAAGGCGAGTCGCGCCCTTGGGGACATGTATATATGATAGGTTTGACTCCTCGCCATTCAGCCGGCTACCTACAGTGGGCTCGGTATATCCTGTCGGCCAAGAAGTCGCTGATGCTGAAGCTCGGGTTGTATCCCGCGATTTATGCGTCTCTTTTTCAACATCCTGCGCCTCATGTATGGTGGGTCAAGGCTTTTCTGGAACAATGGAATATCCCGACCCACACATTTCTCTTATCGGACCGGGAAGTTTCTATTTCCTTGGAGGAGTTTGCAGAAATTTCGGGCCTACCCGCCAGAGGGGAACATTACGAGGAGATACTTCTCCCTGATGAGTACATCTTTGCCACCAAATCAGTGGTAATGGGTCTCACCCGGAGAATGCCGTTCAACATCGGTTCACGAGTCTAATCAAGGTGTTGAACATTTATGAGAGTCTATTTCTAGAGTCTGGAGGGTATGGAGTCAACTTCACAGATTTCATCGCCCGTTTTCTTCGCCCAGAAGTCTTGTCAAAACAAGCCGCGAAATTCGCCAAGCTTGACGACCCGTTTGGTTTCGGTTTGGATAACCAGCCGACGGCAGAAGCGGATTTAAGAAATTTCTTCATCCCAGATACCCCGGTCGTCACTTTTGCATAGCTCGTTGCTTTAGACGTCGATGAAGAGACGTTCTTCCTGGGGTTCATCGGCCTGTGGTTGAGCTGGTTTATGCTTCCAATGCATCCTCGCTACATGAGGCCGTCTGTCTTCTATCCGGCCCACCGCATGATCGCAGGGACGCGTGTGGCCGTTAGGATCGCAGGGCTGGTTCATCTATATCATGGCCTGAGCTTAGCGGCAGACACTACTCAGCCGGGGGTAAAGCCCGTACATCTCCCGTTGCACTACTTCACGTCGTGGATCGAGATGCATGTGCTAGCTTTCGGTGTTCACAAACGACCCCGCTTCTATGATAGCTACAATTTCCCTCGGGTCATGTATCTGGTTGACGCTTCTGCATTAGACCCGTCGCAGCGAGAGGCTCGGCGACTGGTCC
This sequence comes from Agapanthus africanus, assembly GCA_030015575.1. Taxonomy (NCBI): domain Eukaryota; kingdom Viridiplantae; phylum Streptophyta; class Magnoliopsida; order Asparagales; family Amaryllidaceae; genus Agapanthus; species Agapanthus africanus. Next base: position 896,468,724 of record CM057337.1, read on the forward strand.
TCCGCCCGCGCATGGTTGGGGACAACATGACCTTTGTCGATAGAGTCTTAACTATCGGCAAGAAATCTACTAAGGTGGTGCAACCGCTGCGCGACACTTTCAAAGACGGGATTCCCATGTTGAAGGCTCGGGAAATCCTGCACTTGTATTCTATTAGGCCGGGCTTTCTAGTGTTCAGGAAAAACACCTCGGCACTGTTCATGAGGTATAACCCGCACCGCTTCGCTCAACAGTCAGGATACAATCAGGGTGTCCCTCTTGAGGCATACTTAGCTGAGACGGTCTCTACGGAAGAGGGTATTCGCAATGCGCTGCACCATTTTATGCGACTAAATACGTGGCCCAACTTTCTCATCGGCGATCCAAGCTTCGTGCCTAAAGCTTCGAATGCTTACGTGGAGTGGTACCAGCATGCGACGGGTGATGTTATCAGGGAAGAGAGGCTGCTATTACTTGATCATAAGGATGTTGTCCCAGCTGGTAACCCATCAGTCCCTTTGAAGCGACGGACCGCCGTTCGTCCCTCCTTAAGAGAAGTCACTACGGTTGTGGTCCCGCGCGTCTTCCCTGAGAAGCCTCAACCCAGTGTTCCTGTAACCGCGGTAGCCGTGGCATCCCCAGAATCTGGCACAGGTACAGAAATTGGGACCCGCCGCTCGAAAATGCCTGCCAAGCGCAAGCTCTTGTCATCGGCCGCTGGTGTCCGTTAGCAGAAAAAGAAGAAGTCTCTATTTTCTGCCGACATCGTACTCGGCCAGGAGCCCCATGCTCTCTATAGAGAGGGCTTGTGTGAATATGGCACCAACGACGGTTTGTTCGACACGCCTACGACCGATACCGATCTACAGGCTGCCCTTGCGGTTTCCGAGCGACTGGCTCACGAGGAAGCGGCGTTGATCTCTATCGCGAAATCAGGTATACTGCAGTTATATTCTTCTGTGTCTATCCATTTTCTCTTTATTATGCTTTTACTAACGCTCTCTTTTTCAACAGGTATTTCTGCCGAAGAGGCTCCCGCGGCTTCCCTTAGGACGTTCGACGAGGAAGAGAGGCTCCGCGCTTCTTTGGGTCTTGGTATAATTCGTTTCATTACGCCTTTATTCCTTTTATTCGTGCTCTGACCCTCTCTTTCACCTTATTGCAGGGGCTACCTCAGGTTATTCCAAGTGCAGTGCCGATCCCGAGTGGCGATGCAGCAAAACTTTTAGAGCCAGCTACCGTGGCCACGGTCCTCCTAAAGTCACCACAGGAGGCTTTGCTGAAGGAGTCGATGATGGACGCCGTAGCGGTTCTGGAGGCAGAGCTTGGTTCGGACGACGACGTCCCTTTGTCGGAAGTCTTGATGAGGCCATTTCTCACGGCTCAGACCGAAAGGAAGCGCAGGAAGCACGCGGCGAGGGAGCGCGATGCCATTTTGGCCGTAGGTGTAGACTTAAGCAGTATTCCGCTTGCTGATACTCCTTCAGCGGATGTTCCCTCTGCCCTGTCTACCGCTCATAGACAGGTTGCACGCGCGGCTCGGGAAGAAACTGAAAAGCTACTTCAAGGCAACGTAACGCCCAGTCTTTTATTAGAACCCGATCCTCGAATTCTGACATACGCATTTTCTTCAGGGCCAAATCCTGGTGATGGGATGGTAGGTGAAACGCTGGCGATTACAGAGCCCAAAGTGGCTACTCTTTCTCGGGAATCTGGGACTTTCCAGACCGCTGCTCTTTCTCCCTATGGCTCCTTGGTGTCGGCAGGCATCGCAAGCTTTACGACGGCCCTCGTCGAGTCAGGGGATGAGGCTATGGGCGCAGAATCTATTCCTCCGAGAGAGAGTGAAGAAGCCGTTACACCTGGTGACGCCTCCGTCGCGGTTTTGGTCCATGATCTATCAGGTAGTCCTTGGGTCACTGTTTTCGATTTTTTCAATCCTGTTCAGCCCTTCTGATGATATTTTGTTTTTCTTAAGCATAGGCACGGTGAACCCTGAGGTTATGCCGTCTAAAGAAGTGTCCTTGGTCACTGCCCTAACGGTCGTTGTCCCCCCGCCTTCTTCTGTGCCCTCTCAAATATTGGAAGGTATGGGTTTCTGGCTTATTTGTTTCACTGTGGGTACCATCCTCCTTGTATTGACTGTATATTGCCGCAACTCTGCAGGAGTCCTTTTCGACCATTTATACCAGGTGTTGAACCCGCATTTTTCCTTTCAGTCGGAAATCGTTCCACCTTCTGGTATTGGTTAGTATATTCTTCAATTAATGTCTCCCTCTTTTTTTATGAATAGACGTATTGTTGCTATGTCTTCTTCATATTGATCATAGCGTCACGGATCGGAGGAGGAGACGAGAGAATAGCCGTGCCTCCGGTACTCCCCATCTTGCCGCCTGTCACAGCCGGTATTTTAGACTCCATCCCTCATGTGTTTCTTTATCTCCCGAGTCGACATTTGACTGTAATTCATTTTGCAGCAATTGCACTGGCTCCAGCTCCTTTTGAGTCTCGCATTCCAAGCCCGCAAGGCCCTTCGCTAAACGCATATCTTTCAGGGGTGCCGCAAATAGCCGGCGAATGTTAAGCGAATTTATCGAAGATCTCAATGCCGAAGCCCTCACTTCTGCTACGGATTTTGCTGTTGAAGTCAATCCAATACTGGTGACACTCGTGAACTTCCATGATGAAGATCTCGTCGGCTCTTGGGTTGATTATTACAGAAAGATCGAGGCTTGCCTGCACGAGATTGAGCTCAAGCGTCTCGCTCCTGAGGTGTTGGCTTCGAATTCCCAGCGGGCTGCGTGGGTCGAGCATAGTGTTCCTTTCATTCTCCATTTTGAACTGTTGGGGTCGAAAATTATACCCCGGTTGACCAAGTAAAAGTCAAGGTCAACCCCAAGCCAGGTGGGCCCAAGCCCAGGCCAAGTGGGCCCATGCCCAAGTCGAGCCCGCGGCCAACCTACCCATGCCAAAATAAAATCATGTAATAAATAATTTTGATGTAATTTTTTATGCATGAATGTAAGTGAAATGGGCATAAAGCCAAATTTTTGTAAGCCTATGGCTTATGTGCAAAAGAAATGAGCATATGAGGCATGGGATGGGCAAAATGCCATTTTATAAAACCCAAGGGGCTATATGCAAATTTGTAAGCCTATATAAGGCAACATGATAATGAAATAGAGAACAACAATTCATTCTCCTCAAAAAACTAGGGTTTGTGCCTCTATCCTCTCTCTTTCGAGTTCTTCCTCTTCCTTTTCATTTTCCAATTAAATCAAGAGCTTAGCTCTTCTTTTTTAAAACTAAATAAAGTTTTACCATAAACCCCACCTCGCAAGACTTCATCAAGAGAAGAAAAATGGTCTCTTTTTTTATCATTCAAGATCTAGATCTTGGAGTTTCAAGAGAACCCATTTTGGGTTTCTTCTCAAAAGAGAAAGGAGAAAATCTTTTGGAGTTTAACTCCACAAATAAAATTATTTTGGAGTTTAACTCTATAATAAAAACCTTTTTTGTTTTGGAGTTTAACTCCGAATAAAATTATTTTGGGAGTTTAACTCCAACTTAAATTTTTTGGAGTTTAACTCCATCACAAAAAAAAATTCTTTTTGGAGCTCCTGCTTCCTCTCACGTGAGGGGGAGGGGAGCTCCCGCTAAGTGGGAGCTTTTCCTCCTTCTCACGTGAGGGGAAAGCTCCCCATTTAGTGGAGTTTAACTCCACACCAAATAAAAATCTTTTTGGAGTTGAACTCCATTTAAAATTCTTTTGGAGTTTAACTCCACTACAAAAATTCTTTTGGAGTTTCACTCCACAATAAAAATCCTTTTTTGGGGGGAGTTTAACTCCACATTAAATATTTTTAGGAGTTTAACTCCATATAAAATTCTTTTGGAGTTCAACTCCATATTTAAAATTCTTTCGGAGTTCAACTCCACAATAAAATTTCTTTCGGAGTTGAACTCCATTTAAAACTCTTTTTAGAGTTTAACTCCATTCAAAATATTTTTGGAGTTGAACTCCATATTTAAAATTCTTTTGGAATTTAACTCCAAAAAAAAATTTCTTTTTGGAATTGAACTCCATGTATAAAAAAAACTTTTTTTTAGCCTTTGCCCCCTCACGTGCGCCGTGAGGGGGAGGGCTCCTATTAAGTGGGAGCCCTTTTGGCCGCGTGCAGGTGAGGGGAGGGCTCCCATTTAATGGGAGCCCCTTTTGACTCCCATTAAATGGGAGCCCAGGTTCCCCCCTTTTTAATTTTTTTCTTTTCTTTTTCTTTTCTTATTTCTTATTTCTTTTCTTTATTTTAATCTTTTTTTATTTAAAAATAAATATTAAATAAATAAAAATAAATTATAAATAATATTTTAAAATTAAAAAAAGTTTCTTTAAATATTTATCTACTTATTTATTTTTGTTTTTTTATAGAAGAATATATATATCCTTTTTTTTAACAAATGGAACAAAAAAAAAAACACACACCAACGCATCGTATTGAGTTCGCATGTCCAGTTTGACCCGTCAATCGGAGGTTCTCTCGCTCCAAAACTGAGGGGTAATTAACGGTAGCTTAATCCGCGGCTGCCGGAGATTCGGATCCCCACAATCAATAAACCCCACCCTACCCGAGGCAGGAGGAATCTGTAATGCGCCTGACAAGCGCGCGCGTATTCCCATCTTAATGGGGTGACGAAAAACACCCTACATGAACAAGAGGCGGCCCTGAGATGAAAGGAACATGAGGTGGCTTCCAGCGAATCTGTCCGATTGCGCGCCCAGGTTAAAGCGAATGCTGCGCAGTTAAAAGCTGGTTTCGACAACTGATTTGATCGTTTCCGTGTTGTGTTTTGAAAAGTGTAAAGATCACAACCAAAGAAATTTTACCGCAATCAATAACGGTGTCTATTGTAGTTTTGTTAGCGAGAGCGGATCGTCCACTGAGATTGTGTAAATTTGTTCGAAATCGTTTTATTTGAGTTGAAAATAAAAGATAAAAGAAAATAATTCAATATTTGTGAGATTTTAGTTTCAAGAACATAAAGAAATAGATCTAAAATCAAGAATTAATAAAGATCAAGAAAATGTCCAAACCAATTGAATTCTCAAGATTTGTAAAGTAGGTTGTAGGAATCAATCAAATTGATAGTGATGATGAATACTAATGATTACGAATTCTTATCTATTGAGGATTTGTTGCTAGATCGATGACGATCAACGAGCTTTAGGGATCTATTAAAGAAACTAGGGTTTCTCCTTCACTATCCCTTATCCTTTCATTGAGTATCATTCAAATTCTAGCCTTTAGCAAATTAAATCATCGATCGTTGATCTCTAATTTGGAGCAAAAAACATTCAAGAAAGTGATCTCGCTCAAATTAGTTCTTCGATGATTCAATTTCCTAAAGTTTGCAAAACTCATAAGACTTAAGAATCGTTCAAGAATTTCATCATCTTCATCTACCTATTCTCTCGATTCCGCTGCAAGTGGAGATTTCACTCAAACATCATGAAAAAGGAAAGAATCAAGAATCGGTAACTTTTCATAATGCAAGAATGTAAAGAAAAACAAGATTTATAATTTTCACCTTTATTAATCGACGATTAGATACAATTCACTCAAAGATTACAAGATTTGAGGGGGTAACTAGATTCGCCGAAATTAGCTTCACATCGATCTTCTTGAGTCGCGGATCGTCGTGGATCTCTTGCTCGGATGAAGATCGGCGTTGCTTCAAAGGCTCGTTGAAGGCTTGCTTGAGACGCTTCTCAATGAACTTGATTTGGCTTTTGAATTTGATTTGGGCTAGGGTTTTGAGTTGCAAGTTATGTCACTCAACTTGTGGGTGAATTGATATATAATGATCAACAACTTTTTAATGAAGCCATAGGTGCCCTTTTATAGTTTTTCCTCAAGCTTCCCCTAGAACCTAGGTCAATCTTCTCAAGGAAGCTAGGTAATTGTAGAGAAGTTTCTAAATTAAGGTAGTTATCTAGCTTGCAAGAGAAGCTTTGCTGTTGGAGAGAAACTTCTGGAGAATTCTAGGAACTGAAGCGTCTTGAAGAAGTTATATAGTTGAAGGGAAGCCTCGAGGATAATTTTACACCGCCGAGGATCGGCCTGACTCGGCGGCGGATCCGCGGCCATATAGTGGACTCAGTGCTTCAAATCTTCAGGGTATTCTGGTGTTGGCTTTAGGGTCGTTTCCTAATGTCTGGAATCTTATAGTTCTTTCTAGTTTACTGCCAGATCTCAAGTTTTGTACTTGCTGCAATTTATCGGCACTTTTGTGATTCCGGCTCTTTAACCTGGAGAATTTTCTGCACACAATCTCGAGACAAGTGTTGATATATAAAAAGATCATGCGTGTAGTAATAAACACATAATTTCCCTCAAAATGCCGGTTATAAAGTACAACACATGTTATTTGATATTTTGCAGACGAATTGCTAATATGTGCTATATTTATACCAAATACCTTTAAATGATTAGAAAGAGTATGGAAATTGATGTGTTAAGAATACAATATTTTTGACTGATCAAATTCCCCCAAACTTAATTTTGGTTGTCTCGAGCAAACACCTTTTATTTTTATTTAAAAGAAGGAGAAAATATAAGAAAAAGAAAAACTAACTAGCACACTTTCGTAAGCAACACGATTGCACTGAGCACGTGCAACAAGCCTTTAAACCTCTAGGTGTCCCTAGTAGGAGGAGTGTTGTCTCCTGAGGGTTTTCAGCGGATTGCACCCACAAAATCCTATAATAAAAGGAAGACTGTGAAAGTTACATGTAAAGATAAGAATTATAAAAGAAAGACTTTGAAAATTAGAGTTTCCAACTATACTAGCTTTTCGGTTGTTATGAGCCCTATCTTAATAGTCATGAAAAGATATTAGAAATCACATCATCCCTCAATAAAACATCGCCTTTATTCTTCATCCCTACCTTTCTTCCAAACACCGATCATATACCCCTATGTGTGTGTACAATACATCTCTACACTCGGAGAATTCAATTCAAGCTATCATACTCTTGTCCATCTACCTTAGTACTTTTTAGTTGGTGAATATTTAGATGGATTTGCTCACACATTTTTCATGCGACCGTTAATACTTCTTGAGGTACTAACCGACCGATTACTCATGTGCTTGCTTATTAGGCGTATTTAGAATTTTCCTCGTCTTGCAACACCTAAGGTTTAGCAGTGACTCCCAAACCAGTTGGTCTAAGGCACTAAGTGATGAAACACCCTCGCTATATTTTTTTATTGCTGCCTTGGTGATAAAAAAACCAGTGTTCATTTTCTTCACCATTTTATCTTTTATTCTTCATTTTTTTATTTCCTTCATACTTTGGCTTTTAGACAAGAGCATTTCAAGGTATCCTCTACTATCCCGAGTTTCAAGACGTGTGTAAGCGCGTATAGTAGGGTATCAACGTTCAAATGTTTGGCTTCCAGAATAGGAACTATTTTTCAGACTTATTTTTATCCTCAGATTAGTGACTTCTTTCATCTTACTAACTCTTGGGACAACTGCCCATAACTACTTATTACTAGTTTTGTTTAAGAAAACTTCTAACTTTCTTGGTTTTCTTAAATTTTTCTAATCTTTTGGATGTAATTTTTCACTATCTAATCTTTTATTATAAAATTAAATATTAAATATTTTTAATTTTTTTTATATGTGTGTTTTGTGCTTATGCAAAGTGATATGCAAATGATGCGTAAATAAGCACAAACCTCTCCCAAACTTGTTTTCAACAGTGTCCTCACTGTTGCTATCGGTTAAAGCTCAGAAGCCTGTAAACGTGGGAGGCAAAAATTGTTAAAGGGAACATGAAATATGATCGTGAAAATCTCCCCCAAACTTATTCTTTTATTTATGTACAAAATTTTATTATTTTATTTTATTTTATTTATTTATTTTATATTTTTATAAAATGTATGAACAAGTTGACTCACCTCCATTCTAAAGATGTGACAAAATTACCAAGTCATGGAGGTGAGGTGGAGGAAAATCAGTCATTATAATGCGGCTCCTGTAAAAACAGGAGCTCCTCTGAGGGGTCAGTGGAAAAATACGGTTTTAGTCTATGTCTATTTATTTTAAAAATTGTACCGTTTTCAATATTTTCAACCTCAACTGCCCCGTGCGGGTATACATACCGCACAATAAAAGGTCCTTTCCACCGAGATTTTAGCTTACCCGCATGAAGATGGAGTCGTGAATCATAAAGAAGAACTTGTTGACCAGGTGTAAAAGTTTTTCTCAAAATGTTTTTATCGTGAAATACCTTAGTCCGATTCTTTACAATTACAGCATTATCGTAAGCTTCATTGCGGAGTTCGCTTAGCTCGTTTAATTGCAGCTTCCGAAAGTTGCATACTTTATTTAAGTCAAAGTTAAGTTCACTAATAGCCCACATTGCTTTGTGCTTAATCCCGACCGAAAGGTGAAAGGCCTTTCCAAACACTAGTCTGTAATGAGACATACCTAGATCGATTTTATATGCAGTTCGGAACGCCCAAAGAGCATCCCGTTATCGCTAATGATAGCACGAGGGTGTCCAAATCGCGAAAAGATATTCTCTTTAAGGAACCTAATGACAACCTTTTTGTCATTAGTGCGATAAGGAATAGCTTCCACACATTTCGAGACGTAATCAACCGCAAGAAATATGTACAAATTTCCAAAGGAGTTGGGAAAAGGACCCATAAAATCAATGCCCCAAACGTCGAAAATTTCAACCACTAAGATGGGTTGAAGTGGCATCTCATTTCTTCAGGAAATTCTACCCGTATGTTGAGACTGTGCACATGTTTTGCAATGATCAAATGCATCTTTGAATAAAGTCGGCCAATAAAAACTGCATTGCAAAACCTTTTCCGCCGTCTTTCGAGGACCGAAATGACCCCCACATGCCTGATCATGATAAAAAAATAGAACACTCTTGAATTCATCATTAGGGACACATCTGCGAATGATCTGGTCAGGACAATATTTAAACAGATGGGGTTCATCCCAGTAAAAATATTTTACTTGGGATAAAAATCGACGTTTGTCCTGTTTCGACCAATCGCGGGGAATAAGTCCCGTAGCACGATAATTCATAGTATCCCCGAACCAAGGTTCAGTGGATACTTTCAGGAGTTGTTCGTCTGGAAAAGAATCATTGATCGGCAGGGTCACAGGTGAAGAAGAGATGCGCGACAGATGGTCAGCTACAACGTTTTCACATCCTTTCTTATCATTAATAACAAGATCAAATTCTTGTAATAGAAGGATCCAACGTATTAGCCCACTTTTAGCATCTTTCTTCGCCAAAAGATGTTTCAAGGCGGAATGGTCAGTGTACACAACAATAGGTGAGCCAATCAAGTAAGGCCTGAATTTTTCTAATGCAAATACAACTGCCAAAAGTTCTTTTTCGGTAGTTGTATAGTAAATTTGAGCATCATTCAGAGTCTTACTTGCATAATAGATCACGTGTGGCATCTTTTCAATGTGCTGTCCTAAGACTGCACCAACCGTAAAATCTGATGCATCACACATAAGCTCAAACGGGTGGTTCCAATCTGGAGAAGATAGAACGGAGGCTGTAGTGAGAGAGTTTTTAAGTGAGTCAAATGCAGCCTCACAATCTGAGTCAAAGTGAAAGGTTGTGTCCTTGGTTAAGAGAAGAGTTAAGGGTCTAGCAATTTTGCTAAAATCCTTAATGAATCTCCGATAAAAGCCTGCATGGCCAAGAAAAGATCGTATTTCTTTGACGCATTTGGGATGAGAAAGGTTATGAATGATATCTATTTTAGCTTTGTCAACCTCAATGCCTTTCCGTGAAATCACGTGTCCAAACTCAATTCCCTCTTGGACCATGAAATGGTATTTTCCCCAATTCAAGGTTAAGTTCTTCTCTTTACAACGAGTAAGAACCGCGTCAAGATGAGATATGCAGTCATCAAAAGAATCTCCGAATATCGAGAAATCGTCCATGAAAATCTTCAGAAAATTCTCGACCATGTCCGAGAATATTCCCATCATACACCGCTGAAATGTAGCGATAACCCAAAGGGCATGCATCTATAAGCAAAAGTACCAAAAGGACAAATAAATGTGGTTTTATCTTGATCCTTTTTGGCAATAGGGACCTGGTTATAGCCAGAGTATTCGTCCATGAAGCAATAGTATTCACGTCCAGCTAAGCGTGCCAGTATCTGGTCAATGAAAGGTAGAGGAAAGTGGTCTTTCCTCGTTGCGGTATTGAGTTTTCTATAATCAATACATACACGCCACCCAGTTTGAGCGCGTGTCTGGATTAACTCATTTGCCTCATTTGTTATGATCGTGATGCCAGATTTCTTAGGAACTACATGAATTGGACTTACCCATTGGCTATCAGAGATTGGGTAAATGATACCACTGTCAAGGCATTTGACGATTTCTTTCTTCACCGCATCCTTCATGACGGGGTTTAACCGTCTCTGTGGTTCTCGGGTTGGTTTGGCTTCATCCATCAGATGTATATGATGTTCTACAATCAAGGGACTAATCCCTTTGATGTCAGCCATAGTCCAACCAAACGCCTGCCTATTAGATCTCAATACCGTTAAAAGCGCATTCTCTTGCTTTGAGGCTAGAGAAGAGGATATGATCATGGGTAAAGACTCATTCTCACCTAAATATGCATATTTAAGATGAGAAGGCAAAAGTTTGAGATCTAACGCTGACGGAGAAATTATAGAAGGTGGGGTCATCAATTGATATTCAGATTCACAAAGAAGCTCGTAGCCTGCATTGGATACAGACTCGGAAGGTGAAGAGTCACAGTTCAGACTCAAGAGTGGAAAGAGTGTCCTCACTAAGATGTGCAAGATCAAACATTGATGTGCTAGTGTCGTGGAGATTTTCAAAGCAAAGTTCATCAACTTCGCAACTTTCGGGAGCAATCTCGGGACAGAACAGACATCAAGTATGTGAGCAGAGGGTTCAGACGGCTGACTTCCAATTTTATAGATGTTCAGTTCAATTGTCATTTTTCCAAAAGATAGGTTCATAGAACCGTTTCGACAGTTAATGATAGCATTGGAAGTGACAAGGAATGGTCGACCCAAAATCACCGGAATTTGGTTCTGTGGGTTTGCTATAGGTTGTGTATCGAGAACAATAAAGTCCACGGGGAATATGAATTCCCCGACTTTTATCAACACATCCTCTAGTTCACCCCTAGGTTTAGTGATTGATCGGTCTGCCATTTAGAGAGTGTAATGAGCTGGTTTCAACTCTCCAATCCCTAACTGCTCGTAAACAGAATATGGAAGCACGTTAACACTTGCGCGAAGGTCACGGTTAATGTTTTTACCCCTAATAGAAATCAAGATTGTAGGACAGCCAGGGTCCTTACGTTTCTTTGGTAACTGTGGGGTAAAAGCAGTGCTAACATTGTTTGTCATAAATACCTTTTTTGGGACTTGAGTTTTCCTCTTCCTAGTGCACAAGTCCTTAAGAATTTTCGCATAAGCCGGAACTTATTGAATAGCATCTAGGAGAGGGATGTTGATGTTAACCTGTTTGAACATTTCCATAATCTTCTCCATATGTGGACTCGATTTGTTTCCCCTTAACCGATTCGGATAAGGAGCTTTAGCAATAATAGCTGGGTCCAACATTGGAGAAGGTGGTGTGTGTGGAACTGATCCCAGAATAGGAGTGAGGATCATCTTTGGTGGACTAGAAGAGGTATGTTGAGGGTTCGAGCTTTGAGGAAAACGAAGAATAGGCTCGCAAGAAGGTGGTGGGGTAGACGAACAAGGGTCAGAAGTGGAAGTGGAAGGAAAAGTGGAAGTGGAAGCCGGGGTGTTATTGATTAATTCTTCATGATTATCAATCTCTTCCCTGACTTGATTATTCAGCACTCTTCCAGATCTCAACGTTGTAATGGCATTCACATTGTAGTGTTGTGAATGTCCAGGATTCGGTAGGGGTTGAGACGGAAGTTTCCCTTTCTCTCTCGCACTCATCTCGACATTTAATCGTGAAATTTGTGCTTCCATCGATTTAATACTCTCACTTTGGGAGTCAGAGTTTTTCTGTATCTTATCGAGGGAAGACTTAAATTCAGCCGACATTTGAATGGACTGTTTCATAAACATTTCAAAAGTCCATTCAAGTGAAGAGGAATTATCAGCACCGGTCAACTGCAAAGGATTATACGGTGCAGCTGTATTGACCGGATTTTGAAAGTTTTGTGATTGATAGGGGTGCTGACTTATTTAAAGTGGTTGCTGTTGTGGTGGAGGGACCCTTTGGAAATTATATTGGTTTGGAACCGTGTTTTGATTTTATGATTGGTTCCAAGTAAAGTTAGGGTGATTCCTCCAACCCTGATTATAAGTGGAAGAATACAGATCGTCTCTAGGTCTTTGTTAGAAAGCAGCATTGGTATGCTCTTGACCTTGAAACGGAGAATTTAGAGGACATTCTTCCGTAAGATGAGATAGTTCAGAACAGCATTCACAGACAGTTTTGGAGAGTGACATCTGATTTATGGAGGCTGCTAAAATTTATGTTCCATAGCTTCGAATTTCTTTTGCATTGCTGCCATTTCAGCTCTAACTCCTATGGAAACATCAAGTTGATGAATACCACCTCTAGATGATGACTGGTTTACACTCTCCCACTGTAAAGTTCTTTCAGCGAAATCTTCTAAAAATCTCCAGGCTTCACCATCATCTTTATTCATGAAGGTTCCTTGATACATGGATTCAAGGGTCTGTTTTGTTGTAGGATTAATGCCCTCATATATGATTCTGCACAGATCCCATCTAGGGATTCCGTGATGAGGACATTGAACTAACAGATCCTTGAAGCGTTCAAAACATTTCGAGAATGGTTCATTTGGAAGCTGGGTAAATTGATATATTTCGCTACGGACTTGAGCTGTCTTATGATTAGTGTAGAATTTCTTTAGGAAAGCTGTTACGAATTCTCCCCAGTTCGAAATAGAATGTGCGGCTGTGTTATAAAGCCACTTCTAGGCTATATCGCACAAAGTGAATAGGAGAAGACGTAATCTCATAGCATCCACAGAAAGTTGTGAAGTACCCATCATAGCGCATACATTTTCAAATTTGGTAATAAAAATGTATGTGTCCTCAGACTCGAGACCGTGGAATTTAGGTAAAAGATTGATGTATTGAGGTTTTATTTCAAAATTGTCCCCATTGGCTGGTGGAATGGTGAGACAGGTCGAAAGAGGACCACGCATAGGGTAACATCTTTCTTGGAGAAAGATGTGGGGCAGATTCTATGCACCTGCGGACGGTGGCAGAGTAGTGTTAAAGAAGTTCGATGGAGATCCGTTCATCGAAGTGGGTGTGGTAGTGGGTGGAGTAAAAGAAGATGTAGAAATACCGACTTCGGAGTCGATAGGAGAAACGCGGACAAGACGGGCACTAGAATCCCGTGTTCAGCCGAGCATGCACTAAATGGTTTAGCACAAGTGGCAGCGTTGTGATAATTAGGGGAAAATTGGATTGGTGTTTGTTTTGAAAATGACGGATTTTGAAAAAAAAATCATACAAACAATGCATAAGCAACCCTGAATCTAGTGGTCACCTAGGACAAGGTTCTAGACCGCTTCTAGACTTCTAGAAGACAAGTCGCAAGATAGATCCTCTACTGCCTCTTTGCCCCTTCTGTGGCCAGGTAAGTGGGAGGTTCTCCGCTACGTAAGTAGCGGGCCTAATTAAGTAACCACTTGCCTTAGACACACTTACCTAGACACCACAAAAGAAATGCAGATAAACAGTACATTACCTACGACCTTCGTCTGTCCTAATTGAGCGCGACGGTCCTTAGAGTCTTGTCTAGATCTTTTTTTAATTAATGAGGATGATGCAGATGCAAGTTTGTGATTTCCGGGGCTTAGGAAGGGTAATGAAATCCCCACCTAATCTGAATTTGGTCTTTTGCCTCATAATTTCCGTGTTAAAATATGCAAACAACCAAGATCAAACACGCATAATTTTTCTTTTTGCGGCGCTGCGAATTTTTGCAAAGAAACCTGCAGAAATTGGTTAATGGACAAGAGCAGGGAGGAGATAAGAAAGTAAGAGATTCACTTAGAAATTTTGAAGCACTGAAACAGCTATGAAGCCGCGGTTTCGCTGCAAGAACACCAGTAATACCACGGATCCGCCGTGATATGGAGAGATCCTTGCACAAAAATTTCAGCAACTGCTCCTGTTGACTCACTGAACTCTCTGAGATGCTCTGAAAATTTTTCCTCTCGCTTCAGAGATTCCAGATCTCCTTGCAACAATTCACAACAAATCTTTAAGCACTTCATGCGAATTTTGATCTAAAAATTCTGATGGAATAATAAATTTTTCCAACTCAAATTACAAAAACGAACAAATTAGCACACGATCCCCGGCAACGACGCCATTTGATTTGATCGTTTCCGTGTTGTGTTTTGAAAAGTGTAAAGATCACAACCAAAGAAATTTATACCGCAATCAATAATGGTGTCTATTGTAGTTTTGTTAGCGAGAGTGGATCGTCCACAGAGATTGTGTGAATTTGTTCGAAATCGTTTTTTTTTTGAGTTGAAAATAAAAGATAAAAGAAAATGATCCAATATTTGTGAGATTTTAGTTTCAAGAACATAAAGAAATAGATCTAAAATCAAGAATTAATAAAGATCAAGAAAATGTCCAAACCAATTGAATTCTCAAGATTTGTAAAGTAGCTTGTAGGAATCAATCAAATTGATAGTGATGATAAATACTAATGATTACGAATTTTTATCTATTGAGGATTTGTTGCTAGATCGATGACGATCAATGAGGTTTAGGGATCTATTGATGAAACTAGGGTTTCTCCTTCACCATCCCTTATCCTTTCATTGATTATCATTCAAATTCTAGCCTCTAGCAAATTAAATCACCGATCGTTGATCTCTAATTTGAAGCAAAAAACATTCAAGAAAGCGATCTCGCTCAAATTAGGTCTTCGATGATTCAATTTCCTAAAGTTTACAAAACTCATAAGACTTAAGAATCGTTCAAGAATTTCATCATCTTCATCTACCTATTCTCTCGATTCCGCTACAAGCGGAGATTTCACTCAAATATCATGAAAAAGGAAAGAATCAAGAATCGGTAACTTTTCATAATGCAAGAATGTAAAGAAAGGCAAGATTTATAATTTTCACCTTTATTAATCGACGATTAGGTACAATTCACTCAAAGATTACAAGATTTGAGGGGGTAACTAGATCCGCCGAAATTAGCTTCGCATTGATCTTCTTGAGTCGCGGATCGTCGTGGATCTCTTGCTCGGATGAAGATCGGCGTTACTTCAAAGGCTCGTTGAAGGCTTGCTTGAGACGCTTCTCGATGAATCTTGATTTGGCTTTTGAATTTGATTTGGGCTAGGGTTTTGAGTTGTAAGTTGTGTCACTCAACTTGTGGGTGAATTGATGTATAATGATCAACAACTTTTTAATGAAGCCATAGGTGCCCTTTTATAGTTTTCCCTCTAGCTTCCCCTAGAAGCTAGGTCAATCTTCTCAAGAAAACTAGGTAGTTGTAGAGAAGTTTCTAGATTAAGGTAGTTATCTAGCTTGCAAGAGAAGCTTTGCTGTTGGAGAGAAGCTTCTGGAGAATTCTAGGAACTGAAGCGTCTTGAAGAAGTTATACAGTTGAAGGGAAGCCTCGGGGATA
This sequence comes from Agapanthus africanus, assembly GCA_030015575.1. Classification (NCBI taxonomy): domain Eukaryota; kingdom Viridiplantae; phylum Streptophyta; class Magnoliopsida; order Asparagales; family Amaryllidaceae; genus Agapanthus; species Agapanthus africanus. Next base: position 896,484,428 of record CM057337.1, read on the forward strand.
ATTTTACACCGCCGATGAGTCGGATCGGCCGCGGATCCGCGGCGGATCGGCCTGACTCGGCCGCGGATCTGCTGCCATATAGTGGACTCAGTGCTTCAAATCTTCAGGGTATTCTGGTGTTGGCTTTAGGGCTGTTTCCTAATGTCTAGAATCTTATAGTTCTTTCTAGTTTACTGCCAGATCTCAAGTCTTGGACTTGCTGCAATTTATCGGCACTTTTGTGATTCTGGCTCTTTAACCTGGAGAATTTCCTGCATACAATCTCGAGACAAGTGTTGATATATAAAAAGATCATGCGTGAAGTAATAAACACATAATTTCCCTCAAAATGCTGGTTATAAAGTACAACACATGTTATTTGATATTTTGCAGACGAATTGCTAATATGTGCTATATTTATACCAAACACCTTTAGATGATTAGAAAGAGTAGGGAAATTGATGTGTTAAGAATGCAATATTTTCGACTGATCAAAAACCTCCAGCGATGTATTTCGGATGGGTTGACGCTGAAGCGGACGCTTGACTTCACCGAGCGGGTCATGCTGGACTGCGAAGCTGCCATGCTAGAAACCGATGAAAAGCTTTCGTCCTGTTTGCAGCAACGGACTCAAGTTGAAGCGGAGTTGGCCACGGTAGCCGACCATGAGAAAGGATTGAGAGGAGCGCGCGAGTGGCTTACTGATTTGTTGAAGACGCCTTCTCCATAATAACCGTCTTTGTACCTTTTTTGTACCGACTGTAAACTTGTGATTCATGAATAACATGTATTCATTTTGATTACTTTATGAAATGCATCTTGTATTCACTTGAATTCATGAATAAAAGACATATTTTATTTCATATTGGTATGTAACTCTGGCAAATGTGTCCCATAGATAGTCCATCTTGACCTCCTTGTAGGGCAATGATGGCTTAGGAAACAGGTTCGGATGTGCCGTCTAAGACTTTTCAACTTTATGAGCCGTGAGGGTCTCATAAATACTTTTCTCCCTACGAGTCGAGAGGATCCAGTAAGTGTATTTTCTCCTTAGGAGTCGTGAGGACTCCTAAGTGCATTTTCTCTTAAGAGTCGTAAGGATCTCACAAGAGAATTTTTCCCCTTACAAGTCGAGAGGACTCGTAAGTGGTTTTCTCTCTCCTTGTCGATATTCGAGTTTGGAGAGTGTGGCCCATGGATAGTATATAATAGTCCATCTTGGACCTACTTGTAGGGCCCCAGTGCTTAGGAAACAGGTTGATATCCCCGTTGCCTAAGGCTCTTTTCCCTACGAGTCGAGATGAGTCGAGAAATTCTCGCAGGAACATTGTTTTCCTTACGAGTCGAGAAGGATCGAGAAGTTCTCGCAAGAATGTCCTAACATCACAGTTAACCCCTGCTCTTTACGACAGAGGTCCGTTAGGGTCTGTGGTACTAGGGTTTTTTCCGTCGTACCGTCGCGTGGGATGATGCATTCCTCGATACGCAATCTTGTTGTTCGAGTAGCTCCACGACTGTCGTATCTCTGATTCCTTCGGGGGCTGGACAAGACGTCTTCAAGTAATCTTCCAGGTGATATTACCGTCAGAAGAGTAAGCGTTAGGGATCTTCCATGCCACTTTTTACTTGAGGTTAGGCTCAGTTTGGGGAGCCCCGATGAGTCGTGACCACTCCGCGCTGGTGTGGGATGATCTTCGATAGTCTTTCAGGTTTTATTTGAGTTGCCGTCAAGACCCTGAAGCTAAGGATCTTCCTTTACTTTGTTTGTTGACATTGTGTCTACAATATTGCTACGAATGTCGAGGTTGTCTCTAGATTGTCTGTGAACCGTCGAGGCTTGGAACTAGGGACTTTGCCATGGCTCCGTTGTTTTGACCTTGGGGTTGGTTGTTGACGTTGCATCTGCATCCTACTGGAATTGAGAAGGAACGCCGGGGTTGACACTGTGTCTGCTGTAACGAGATGAATGTCAAGATGATCTCTAGGTTGTCTGTGAACCGTCGAGATTTGAAACTAGGGGACTTTGCCGTGGCTCCATTTTGCTGATGTTGTATCTGCATCCTGCTGGAGTGAGAAGGAACACCGTTGTTGATCTCTAGGCTATAGATGTTGCCATCGAGACTGAGAACTAGGGACTTTGCCATGGCTCCATTGTTTTGACCCTGGGGTCGGTTGTTGATGTCACGTCCGCATCTTGCTGGAGTGAGAAGAAACGCCGTTGTTGATCTCTAGGCTGTAGATGTTGCCATCGAGACTGGGAACTAGGGACGTTGCCATGGCTCCGTTGTTTTGACCTTGGGGTCGGTTGTTGACGTCATGTCCGCATCTTGCTGGAGTGAGGAGAAACGCCAGTGTTGATCTCTAGGCCGTCGATATTGCCGTCGAGACCTGGCTTTCCCTTTGACGAAGCCTAGTAGGACAATATGGTTCCCTTTTCGTTTGTGCCCATGGATTATATACAGGGGTCGATGTGGACTCACCTGCAGGGCAAAAATTTCTTTTCTTTTTTTATTTCTTTCCGTGATGCTCTATCATTTCAGCTTCTATATCGCGAAAGTCGCGATTGCCCAATCATTTCGGCTATTTTTCGCGGTGCCCAATCATTTCGGCTATTTTTCTTTTTACTCGCTGCTTTTTATTACGAGTTGCCCAATCATTTCGGTTATTTTTATATGCATACACTTTACTCGCTGATTTTTATTGCGAGTTGTCCCATCATTTTGGCCATTTCATATGCATTTTTTGCTCGCTGATATTTGTTGTGAGTATGGGATTTGAGATTTGATGCCAATTTTGGCATCAGCATCGCTGCCACTGGAATGTTGCCAGGAGCGAATCATTATTTGCCTTTGCTAATTTGAACAAAGGTGGCTTAGCAAACAGGGTTAGGATCCTGCCGACTAAGACTTTTTCATTTTATGAACCATAAGGGTCTCATAAAGGTATTTTTCCCTACGAGTCGTGAAGATCTCGTAGGTGTATTTTCTCCTTAGGAGTTGTGAGGATTCCTAAATGATATCTTCTCTTGTAAGTCGTAAGGATCTCACAAGAGTATTTTCTCCTTGCAGTCGAGAGGACCTGCAAGTGTTGTTCACCAAATGGGGAAATTTCGCGCCATTGGTGGAACTAGGTGAGGGAATGTTTATTTGTGCCCGTGGATTGTATACAAGGATCTATATTGACCACTTGTAGGGCAAATTGAGGGATATGATGGCTTAAGAACAGGTTCATATCCCTGTCGCTTATGGTTTTTGAATCCTATGAGCCGTGAGGGTCTCATAGGGGGAATTCTCCTTACGAGTCGTGAGGATATCGTAAGTGTAATTTCTTCTTAGGAATCGTGGGGATCCCTAAGTGTGTTGCTCCCTTGTGAGTCGTAAGGATCTTACACGGGTATTTTTTCCTCACAAGGTCGAGAGGACCTTGCAAGTGCACATAATTTTTTTTACGAGTCTGCGCCTTTTCGGGTTTTCACAAACTCACCGGTAGCCCTGCTGTTTTTACTGATGGAGCCCTCTATGGTTTTCATCTGTGCCCATTTCACTTGTGGATGTACCATTTTTTTAGCGATGAAACTCTCGAAAATAGATTCGCCGCAGGTGACCCATATGTTTGTCGGTAGGATTTGATTTGCAGTCCTCGCCGCTGGGGCCTGTAGACTTGAATTCTATTGTCGCCGTGTTTGAGGCGATGTATTTAGTTTAAGGACATCTCGGTCCATAGTTAGTTTAGGGACATCTCGGTCCAGGGCCAGCTTCGAGGCAAAGTTTCTTCCATATACTACTTATGGAGTCTGGACTCAGGAAGACAACGAGCGGACATGAGCATCGTCATCTATCATTAACCTGAGTTTTGACTTGTCAAGCGTAGTATTTCTTAAGGAATCGGCCGTTTATTGGCCGGAAGGGTCTTTCGCCATGCATGTTCATGAGCAAGTAGGCCCCACCTTGGTAGACCTTGTCTATGATGTACGGACCCTCATAGTTTGGCTCGAATTTCCTCCGCTTTGCACGGTTAGGGATCATAGGTCTTTTTACGACTAGCACGAGTTCGCCCTGGCGGAATGTTTTCGGCCTAGTCAGTCTTTCGTATGAGCGCGTCATCCTTGCTTTGTAAGTTTCTAGGTTTTACTGCGCTATGAGACGAGTTTCATCAAGGGCATCGAGCTCCTCAAGCCGAAGATGGGCATTTTCTTCATCCGTCGGCTCATGTCAAACCGCCACTCGTAGAGAGGGTAGTTTTATCTCTAAGGGAAGTACCGCTTCCGTGCCGAATACCAACGCGAATGGCGTCGTATTCGTGGCCATTTTGAACGTGGTTCGATAAGCCCAGAGAGCTTCATGCAGTCTCTCGTGCCAGTCCTTTTTGTTTCTGGACACTGTTTTCTTTATGATCTTTGTCAAGGTCTTGTTGAAAGTCTCAGCTAGACCGCTAGCTCGGGGATTATAGACCGAAGAGTATCTCCAATCTATATTATACTGCTGTGCGAAGCGGCTGATCTTATGGCTTCTGTGGGCCGGTCTATTATTCGAGATGATGCGTAACGTGAGTTCTGAAGAAATGGAGGATGTACTCCATCTTCACCTCCCTTAGCGGTACTACCTCTGCCTACTTAAAGAAGTAATCGGTTGTCGCCTATATGAACTGATGTCCCTTGGATGATGCTGGTTCGATAGGCCCGATTATATCGGTTCCCCACATTTCGAACGACCAGCTAGCCAATGTTGGGTGTAGCGGATTCGGATGCTGGTGGATGAAGTCCCCATGGATTTAGCACGAGTGACAATGCTTCGCATATTCGAGGTAGTCCTGAATCATCGTGGGCCAATAGTAACCCATTCTTTTGATCTTCAGCTTCATCTTTGGCCCGGCTTGATGGGAACCGCAGAGTCCGTCATGAGTTTCTTGGACGACTCTCCTTGCTTCTTTCGGTCCCAGGCACCTTAGCCACATACCGTCGAGCGATCTCTTATATAGAGTATCATTGACGAAGGCGAAGGATAGAACTCGTTTCATGAGCCGATGTCTTGATGACGCATCTTTGGGCGTTTGATGAGATTTGAAGTAGTCTATGAAGACTTCTCTCTAATCCGTAGCCATTTCTTCGTCTTCTATTTGGCAGGCTACTTGCTTGGTCGCTTCTTCTCCTCTAGACGACTCTGGAGATATTTCTGCTGGCGTGAGAATCCAGCGGCTTTGCACAATGATCCATACGTCATCGAGGTTTTCGTCGGCCAGTTCCTTAGCAAGCTTGGCTAATGCATCTACTTTGCTATTTTCTGCATGCGGTATGCTTTCCAGGATGTAGGAGGGGATTTGAGTCGGCAATCGCTGCACTCTTTCGTCATATTTTACCAACTCCGGCTTGCACATATGATAGTTGCCATTTACTTGGCTAACAACCAGCTGGGAGTCTCCATGTATGAGGAGGTTTTCAATTCCCATGACGACAACAATCTCAAGGCTCGCTATCAAAGCTTCATATTCCGCTTCGTTGTTTGTTCTTGGTTCCATTAAGAAAAGAGCAAAACGCATTATCCCTTCTTGTGGAGTCACAAAGATAAGGCCTACTCCGGCTTTGATTATGGGGGTGTTGTGCTTTCGCTTTTTCGTGGAAAATGCCCCATCGAAGTAAAGTTTCCATCGAGAGTCATTTTCTTTGTCCTTTGTGTTGAACGCATGTTCGTCCGGTAATTTGCAATTTAAGGGAGAGTCGGCAGGTATCAGATGTTCAGCTAGGAAGTTGGCGATGGCCTGCCCTGAGAGGTCAATAGATTATTGAGAATTCCATCAAGAGGAGGGTCCATTTGGCAATCTTTCCCATTAGTATGGCTCTTGAAATCAAATATTTGAGAGGATCCACCTTTGATATGAGATGGACCTTATGTGCCAAGGCATAATACCGAAGCTTCGTTATCGCGAAGATCAGTGTCAGGCAATGCTTTTCAATGGGGGAGTAGTTGTTTTCTGTCCCCAGGAGAACTCGACTCAAATAGTAGAGAGCTCTTTCTTTCCCCTGGTTGTTCTCCTGTGCCCATAGCGTCCCTAAAGAACCTTCAAGGGCTGTTGTGTACAGGATGAGAACCTTCAACCACGTGTGTCCATCAACGACATATCAAAATCATGGAACCCGAGTGTCCAACATCGACCCTCGAAACATCATGAAAACCCGTGTCCAGTATCGACACGTAAATTCTCATATCTCAAGCGCCGCATACTCAGATCGGCCTTCATATCCATCTCACGACTCCGGCCGGTATCCTCCGGACAACCGCCGGGTCCAACCAATCACCGGTAAGTAGTAGTCCCACTGCCAGGCTCATCGTCTACTGCACAACATACCTTTCTTGCCTCGGGGTACCATACCGGGTCTACCATGTACCCGCAGACAGTTCATCCAGCTCCTCGGATCGGGTATCACATAGCTCATAACCGAGAAAACTCATGGTAGACGCCTCGAAATATCATATCAAGAGAAACCGGGTTTTTAAAATAATACATACTTTCTTTTGAAATATAACCACGGTTCTCTAATCTAGAATCTCATGAAAACAGTATCTCAATGCGTATAATCGTAAAGTATGATGTATGCAAATATAGAACAGAAATATGATCATATAAGTATATCATGCAATATAGAAAAGTGATGTGATCATATCAGTATATCATGCCAACGAGTCATGTGATAATACTGAACAATTAAGAGTAATAGCATGATATAGAAATTTGACTGTGTGGGTGACATAGTAATTACCGATGATGAAAGTGTGTGGGCCGGCAAATCTCTGTAGGTGTAACATACGCATCATCGATAATTGTGCAGGTGTACTAGCCGACGATATCATAACAAATAATGGAAGCACAAGTATATGTAATGCAATGAGAATATCATAAACGTAGCAGAAAGTAAATCGTAAGCGCACTATTATAAGGTACACGTATCTAATCTAACATCTACATAAGGGCTAAACTAAGTAGTGTAGACAGGGATTAACAATATCTATAACATATCCGAGTCGATGAATCTATCAATCGGCAATCCAGCCTAACAGTATCACAAACGGTATAATCCATCGTACGGCATCCTCGAGTCAAGGGTATGAATCAATCATCAGGTGAAACTCATCACGTATGGTAATTCATCGTACAGCGGCAACAAACGGAATAGGGATTCTATCGACCTATACAACAATGAGGGTACAGATCTAAAGTCTCATACGGCATATCACCCATTATTCTCATAATTATATATATATATATATATATATATATATATATATATTTCAAGTCACATCCGTATCAATCTTATATCATGTCTTGGCAACAGTATCTATATTCCCATATCGCATCGCATCCGTATATCGACATATTAAGCCAAGTCATCTTATTTCATCATATTCTCTTTTCATCGCATCAATATCTCACATCAAGTAATCTTATATATATTTATCTTATTTTACCGATCTCATAACACATCTATCTCAATCTTATCATATTCATCGATCTCATGTCATATCCTTATAGATCTCGTCTCATATCTTTGTATATGTATTCAATCATTCATCTCATCTCCAACTAACATTTTTTTTATCATATCCATAGTTTCCCAGTATAGATTTCTCCGACTATAATCTATATATATCAGTTTCCATTTTATAATTGTGGGGGTGCTATACGCCTCCACCCGACTTCTCCCGTAGATATAAATCTACTCACTTGCAAGCTCCTCGCTTAGCCGAAGTTGATATGCTTCGTCGTCTCGGAAATCCATGCGAAGGTACCTAAAATCAATACATAATCACAATACTATTAAAACAAACATACGAAAACCGATACGGCACACGAATTGCTTATAGGTTAAAACCTATAGCTTACGCATGCAAGATCAACCAAATAACCCTCGTCGTTGACGTACAAACGTCTAACGACCAAATACAATATCAAAAACCCAACTTAAAACAAAGTCGCAAAACAAGGCAGCAACTTAGGAAAACACCTCCAGATTCTGCCTCAGGTAAAATTAGCCAATTTTGCACATGGGAAAAGTCTATTTAACATGGAGCCATAGATCAAGCACGAAGCCCAATACCCTTACCCTGGCCGCAATTTGTGGCCAGAAGGAGTTTATTTGTGTAAGACCACGGTAGCGCTCCGGCCGTCTTTCCGAGGCCAAAATGCGGAAACGAAATTTTTTCTTAACTTGAAAACCGACGCTATCGTATGCTTAAAACCCAGATCAAACCATTAACCTATAACTAGCTATCTAGAGAAGGGATAGAATGCTATACCGATCGATCCGTGTCCTTCGGTCTTTGGCCACCATCCCAAGCTCCCCGTGGCAACTCCGGTCTTGATCTCCTCGTCGGAAAGGGCACCACATCATCGATTCCTTTTACGGGCTCCCGCTTCATCCGAAGCAACTCGGGCACGAAGTGTGCTAGCCGACGTGTCCAAGATATTGTAGAGAATGTTTGTGATCATTTTGTCTCTTGCATCCATGAGTCTGGATGGAGGTTAGAGGTGTTGCCATTAGTGGAGGATAATGAGCTAAAGGAAGAAGAAGAAGAGGAGGCTCTTTTCTTTTGTGTTGAATGATATCATAAAATGAGAGAGAGTGAGAAGAATAATATGAGAGCTAACCAATTCATGGCAGCCCCTCTCTCTCCTTCTCATTTTATGACTCAAATCAATCCACTAATGTGACATTTTTGCTAAAAAAAGAGACCATGAGTCATGATATATGTCTATGTCACATTAATGCATCTTGTAACACCCGAGCCCAATAATACTATCTATATTACTAGTTGAGGGTTATATATTGCTCATTTCCAATTATTCTGTTTTTCTGGGGTTTATTGCTAAATTTTAACCGGTTAAGTCATTCTGGCACATAACAAATTTTAACTCCTAAAATGAAATTAAAAGTGTCCATGTTGGCCTACTCGTCGCCACTAGTCGCGTGGTAGCGTCCGCGTGTCGAGATTCCGTTCCGTTTGGCTAAACGGGCAAGTTTGGACGACTACGTGCGCGTGCAAGTGTCCGACTTGGGGGCATGCATTTTAATCATTAAACACCTCTTTTCAAAATTTGGAAACCGCTTAAAATCCTATAATTTGAATTTGGAACATTTGGGCGCAAACCGGGCTCGATTTGGAAATGTTTCATTTCGCGCCAAAAAGGCCCATTTTAATTTAATATCTTAAACAATTTATATATACGATTATATATTCTTCATAGTTAAATCTTTCCAAAAATCCTCACTAAATCAAATCTCGCCTCAGCCCAGCAAATCGCGTGGCTCCGTCCCTCTCGTGGGCCCCCTTCCTCTCTCTCTCTCTCTCTCCGCCTCACTCTATCTCTCTCTTCCCTCATTCTCTCTCTCCCTCTAACAACTCTCTCTCTCCTCTATTTAATCTCCTCATGCAGCCGCCTTCTTCTATTTTTCCCCACCACGAGAAAACCCAGCGAACCCCTAACCCTAGCTCCTCGTGACCTCGCCGCCGACCCCGCCGCGACCTCGCCGTCGCCGCCCTCGCCACCACGAGACTAGCCGCACCCTTTTCCTCCTTCCTCCGCTCCCTTCCCGTGCCTGCACCCAACCCCGACGCCTCCTCTCGGCCGCAGAGCCCGACGTCGACGCCGCCTCCCGTCGCCGACGACGCCGCGACTCCCTCTCACCCTCCTCGTCCCGACCTCGTCGTCGCTTCCCTCCTCCCCTCGCCGGACCACCACCAACCCGAGACCTAACCCCATCACCTACCCTCTGCAGTTCGCCGGAGAACGCGCCGACGATCCTCGCCGTCGTCACCAGAGCCACCTCCGTCTTCCCCTCAACCACCAGAGCCGACCACCTCCCTCCTCCACTCACCGCAGCACCCTCTCCCGCGCACCCCGAGGCCATTCGAGCCTTTGCAGCCGCCGTCGTTGCCTCGCCGGCGTTCCAGCGCCGTCGAGCCCGCCGGGGTCACCCTGGTATATCTCTCTGTAAGCCTTCCTCATCTTTCCTTTGTGCAAATCACCCCCCCGCTGATCGTATTAAGTTTATCATGTGTTGCTAACTCGTTGCCGTGTTGTTGCCGGAATCCGACCGTGCCGTCTTGGCGAACCCGACGCTTCAGCGAAGCCCCCTGGTCCGTGTGATCCCGTTGTTCTCTGTTGGGACTCGATCCGTGGCCCGTGCTATCATACCGCGTTTTCTGCCGACATCGCATCCGTGTTCCGGTTTGCAAAACCGTCGAGGCAAGTATCTGAATACTTGCTCTAACATGCTAGCGTGCGAGATCTAGTCTTGCCACGCAATTGAATTCATACTATAAGACAACTTAATAATGGTGATTGATAAAATGTTATAAGTTAGAATTGACAGTTGCGGTTATCTTTAACATGGAATCGTTATAATAGTTCTCGTAAGTAATCAACCCAACATCAATCCATATTTCAACTAAATAAAACGACTGGATCATACCTGCTTTAACTGTTAAATCATTCACGAGACAATTATTATACTTAGTGTAAATTTATGTAGCTTCATTACTTCATGATTGTGGATATTGCTTCACCTTGTGGCTATTGCACCCCAAAGGTGCTTGAACCTGTTAATAAGAGAATACATAACATCATTGTGTTTACATGGAATAATGTCGTTATTTACTGTTTCCTGCTGCTGTTCATTATTTGATTGTATACCTGTTGTGAGCACATGCTCGATTGCACTACATATTGGTCTGACCCTGCTACACATGACATATACATACATACCGACTCATCCTGTTGTACCATGACATGACTTGTTTCATGATTTCATGCCTAATGCCGACAAACCCGACCATCCCTGCTGTCTATCCAGACAGACCTACTCTTACCGGATTTTGTGTTGGCATTAGTCCTTGACTACTGAATACCTGACCTGACATACATAGCTTGGGGGTATGGGGAAATCAAAGGTGAAACCGACCTGTAACTCAACAGTTCGATACATGTTCTGATCAGTCCTACGGGCTTGGCCAGCCCCGGAGTGTTGATGCTGACATCACTCGCCCATCCTACTACCTTTTACTGCTTAGCGGCACGTCTCGGATTCAGTCCCGAGGATCTTGACCGTGGTCCCGGGCACGCACGGGATACTATTGAGTTACATCGACGATTCATCAATTGGTTTCAAAGACTATAGAGTAGAAAACTTGATAGGACAGTTTGGTCACCATTGCACATTACCCTGCTTGTTATTTCTTATTACTGCTTTATTCATGTTCATACTTGCATTGCTTATTACCATGTTTATACTATATACTTGATGTCATGACGCGCTGACGTCTGGGTTTTGCATGGCCCAGATTCCGTACCACTGTCGACGACCGAGCAGGAGTACTTCAGCCAACAGGCTGAACTGTGAGTTCCTTAGGGTTTAGTTTATTTATTTCATTTCTTTTCCAGATGTGAGCCCGCATTATGGGACGTACTGTTTATTCATTGTATTGGATCATTAGCTTCCGCACTTATTGTTTATTGATTCTTGTTATTATGGATTTGGACATGTATTAGATTAGCTTATTATCTTGTTCTTGATGACCTTACAACCGTAATGTGACTGTGGATGGATACTTCCTACCCACAGGTAGCATGATTGGCTATGTCACGTGCCCAATCTTGCGTACTCTGGGAAGCGGGGCGTGACACATCTCATGATGAAATTCTAGCTTATTATTTCCACCATCCAAACATAAATCCAAATGTTTGGTCCAACAAAGAAAAATCCGGCAACATCTAAAGTAAACTCGTGACGGATCATAAGAATACCCCTCACCTGTATATACATACCTGCATCCACATTTCGACTGAATGCGAATACGATGAGACTAAAGTAATCCAATAAATCTAATACTAGGATCCGGATTAAACCAAAGCCCACTAGTATGATCCGTCCGATCATGATCCGTGCACTACTGCACGTATATGATCGGACCCTGCCATATTATCATACGACCTCTACAACGTTTCGCCCGAAACTTGAGAAACTGTCTGTGGGGGACTCTAAAGACTCGTCAATACTTTGGCTGTGGATTTAACCACTAGCACGTCAGAGGTATTAGCCATACGTAACGGGCTACCAAGTATTGACCAAAAGGGAGGTCGATGAGCGAACTCATCCTGACACCCTACTGAGCCTGACAGTGACAATATCCGTACAGTCCGGTTCGTTTGTCTATGAGCATCGCATGGCGGGCCTAGGGGTTGGTAAAAGTCAGACCCCCAAAAGCGGTACAAGTCATGTCGGAGTGTAGCCCAGAACACCCTGAGATACTACTGGAATACCTACCAGTAAATCTCCTGCCTCGGCTGAGGGCTTTATGTAATGGCTCTCCTAGACACAGCGCGACCTCACCCCCAATACCGGGAGAGACGAATCCCCTGCCGATCCGCTCACTTGCCTCCATATGGCTCGGGACTGTACCCAACTAAAACCTGTTTGCACGACTCTTTTAGGCCGTGGTAGGGTAGTAATCAAAGCATAGTGGGAACTCACACGAGACAAATGACGATCTCAGGTCAATGAACTAAGCTGTACACATGTCACCAGGGAACTGCTATCTGACGTCAGGTATAATACCAACTAGCATGTTCCCGGCGAGTTCTGTCCGGTGTACTCATAACCCAATGAGCACCTGTATACATCTTAGGTGATTCAACTGACACCAATGGCTTGTGAGACCGGCCACCGCCCTTCGTCGGGGTCTCGACTGTATACACTAGTCTACTCTGGAGTATCGATGCCCTGTCTCGAAAACTCCCACGATTAGGGACCACTTTAAGGATGTGCTTATAGACCCCAGCTCCCACGTATATGATCGCCATCATACTGTTGGCAGTCAAGCAAGAATCCTAAGGGCGTTATCAACGTGTAATAGCGACCTGTAAGGTCACCTAAAGCAGTACACAATGATAAAGACAAACCAGATAGTATACTATCATCTTGAGTAAGACTGTCCTATCGGCATAGGTCCTCCCTCAATCATTGCAATCACGTGCCTGTGATCCAATAATTGACTCTGAGGGCACTATATCCAACAATCTCCCACTTGCACTCAAGGCTAATTATTGCGATGTCGCATACTCACAGCCCGTGTGATGCCGAACACCCAACTCCTCTACTGATTAGTCTCACAAAGCCCATTTGTGAAACTATTGCGTTCGAGAAATAGCCTCAGTGAGTGGATCCGCCCTAATGTTTATTTCTATGCCTTTCTTTATCTCAAGTTCGCGGAGAAAGCCATCTCCCGAAATAAGCAATACCTGTCTTAGAATATGTCTGGATATCTAATGGGACCTAGTTCAAAAATGAACTCCAAATCCAAACTTCTTATACTGTATCGTCAACTGAACTTAATCAGTATCCTGCGCCACACCTCCCTCAGTATCTGCTTGGACCACCTGTCCAAAATACTGCCCCTCGTCAGAGGGAAAACTACAACTCTGGCAGTCACTCTGTCATCCAGGTCACCTTGGAAGCCTGGAATGATAACTGTCTCCCGAAGGAGGATGCCGTTATCATATCCCTAGAACATCCACTTATGTTCTAAAACTGCTTCCGAACGTTTCTCCAGGATAGGATTAATATCAATTTATTGCATCTACTGCAAAAACAACATCTGGTGTGGTACTTGACATCTCATGATTGACTCAATTGCCTAAGCAAGTGATCTGTCAATCATGCACATTCCTCTCCCCTTTAGTCTGTAAGACACCTTTAGAGAAGGTGACTCCATCACCTGCAGGTGCACTACCGTGCCAGGAGTCGTCCATTCTAAAACATCTTTAGAATGCTGTCCAAGTACCCAGATTGAGAAACTACCCAAATCTAGATCTAAAACCATAGATCTAGTAACCAGAATGTCTGATATTATATCTATATCCTGTATGGAGAAACCACTGTGTGACAATCAAAGTATAACCGATCGTAGTATAGGAATTTCACTTCCTACTCTGTGTATGTCATCCAAATACCATGACATCACACCCTACTACATTCTTAACAGATCCATCCCCTATTCTGATGAAGTCAAATCTATGACTGTCACATCAGAAATAGATGATCTATCTCCGCTATCTCCACTTTAGTCCATAAATAGACATAAGCTACTTGTCCACTATGCTTCCGCTGCTCCTACTGACTATGACAATCCTCTGGCAGAGTCATATACACGTACACTTTTAAAGCTAGTCTAGGACGACGCTATACTCATCCTCCTGCCGGGTCTCACAGTCTAGAACAACAACAATGGCAAGTCTGAGTAAACAAGAACCTCCTTGTCACCGTCCTTGAGGCTACCGGAGTACCTCTCGGGTGCCTAAGGTTACCCACCATATCTGCGGAGTGGCCAATGGAATGTCAATCCAGATTGAATCTTTAGGTTCTTATTAAATTTTTAGTAATCGTTTGCGGTTCTGGAATCACTTCCAGTTCTACCATACTCCCACTACCATTTTCTGAAAAAATCCATTTTTATCAAAACTGTGGCGAGTCAAGAACAATATCACTATTGATCTTCCAGATGGTAGAAAGTCAACCCTCGTCATTGCCCGGGTCAACCCACAAACAGCAATTACAGAAACGTGCCTTGAGTTATCCAGAATCTGGTTTTAAGCATAAGCCGGACAACTCCCCGTACCTTAACAATGTTAAGATATGAACTATTCTATATCCAATATAGAAATTGAGGCACTTATTTAATTGGAACCAGATTCAAATCATGCAGCCGTCTCCAGTGCATGTCAACTAAATGGAGAGAGGCCGATCATCATTACTCAACTTAGGAGTGCTTCCAATTATGAGTAACCTGAAAGAGAAGCAAGTTCTAATAATCATTACTATTAACTGAATACCATACACAAGTATATAATCTTCGATCACCTTGAAGAATCCTGATACTTGCAACACTTGGTTCTCTATTTTATTCTTATACCTATAACTTCTCAAAACTTGGACCTTGCATTTCTTCGAAACACATGTCTAAGAACTAGAGAAGTCACAAGTAAACAGAATACAGCACGAGTACCAACCCCTCTGTCTTAATGGACACTGGACAACATACAATACTCTGTATAAATCCCCTGAGTCTAATAACTCAATCCCTGTGTGTCGTAGGTTGAAAACTGTATTTATGGTTAAGAAGAATTACACCGCTGATTAATGCTCCTTACCTAACCATCCACTGATATAGGTAAACGTCATAGACATAATTTCAAAAAGTTATATCTCACTTTATAAAAATAAACGTACAGATATATCAATTTAAAATTGGTGCATTACAACGGATATTCAAAACCAAATATTTGCCGTCCGGCAAACAACCCAGGTGATTTCCTCAAATATCACCAATTACAACAAATCCCGATATAATGAGGATAATCACCCAATTCCCAATAACTTACTCTTACTCATCATCTGTAAAACCATACAGATGTGATAATCAAACCTGGTAAATACATACCCCGGAGCAAGGGCTAATTGAGAAATCAGTTTTCTTTTAATAGTACACAGTGAAACTGAAACATTGAAATGTTTCGAAGGGGTATCCGGGTATTCCTAGCAATGCCTCTTCCATTATCAGATTCACAACTGTAACCGTATATTTCTTTGCTATCTCTCCAAATCCCTTTATATGTCTTTAGTCATTACCTTCTGTACACCCTCTTAGGCTAAATGGTTTTCTTCCTTCCCTACCATTCGGCACCAGCCTATGGTTTGGAAGAAGACTATCCAATAAGCATAATAGGTGTGTTGTCCTAATCCTAGGAGCACTCGCAACCCGAGAGAAGGTAAAGATAAAAGACAACTGAATAAACCTTATTCCTATTTCTCCTGAACCAGAATCCATCCCCGAACTGGAACAAGTTCCTTCGAGTTCGTATATAACCATATGATGGAATATCCAAATAACTGTGGATCTTCGTAGTGATATGGAGTGTTCTGGAGAAATACAAAGGTGAAGTAGGAGTGGCGATGAAATACTTGGTTTGGTCGTGAATAGCAGTCACAGTTTACTTTGCCCTCTTACTAATCCCTTTATTTGTCTTTACTTAATACCTTCTGCACACCTTCGTTAGGCTAATTGGTTTTCTTCATTCCCCACCGTTCGACACATGTCTATGGTTTGGAAGAAGACTATCCAATAAGCGTAATAGGTGTACTGTCCTTATCCAAGGAGTACTCGCAACCTGAGAGAAGGTAAAAGGAAAAGACAACTGAATAGTCCTATTCATTTTCTCCAGAACCGGAAACCATCCTCGAATTTGGAACAAGTTCCTTCGAGTTCATATATAACCATACGATGGCTTTATCCAATAGAAGTGGATGTTTGTAGTAATACGGGGTGTTCTGGAGAAAAGGGTAAAAGTAAGAGTGGCAATGAGGTTTGCAACTCTGACAATCCAAAAGCCAGTGTTTTAAGAAGGTTCGGTTAACTTGGTCACTGAGTCATAGTCAAGGGTCGGGTCATGGCCGCTGCCAAAGAGAGAGAGAAAAGAAACACTCAGCGTGCACTCTAACCTAGATCAGAATGGTTACCAATTTATCCGATCAGGAAACCTCCCACCGTAACCTCAAATTCTCCTCCAAACCTGAAAGAAGAATTAGTCAGGATCATCCGAGGAGTAAACCAACTCATCAGTGGGAATCGGGATCCAACTATCATCGCATGATAACGTGACGGAATCCACTCACGTTATCACACTCCAGAAGGTATGCGCATGCCTGGCAAGTTTCAGTTTCTTTAGAAACTCTCGATGTGATTTTTACCCCTAGGACCCAAGTGACCTTGACGGAGTCAACAAATCAAAGAGTCCTAGTCAAGTTCAACCCATCATTATCTGGATTGTATTAAACCCACCCGTACGTGCCCTTGACAGAGTCAACAAGGCCGCACGACCGTCCTAACCAATCCCATATTCATGCTACAAATAAGCACCACTTAGCTACCGTATACTACGCCTTGACGGAGTCAACAAACGCAGCACGAATACTAAATAATACCCGTAAGAAATGACGGAGGGCTACGGCTGGTTTTTGGCGAAAAACCTTTAACGTAATGAACTTGATATCGTTGAAGGAACTGCATAGCTTTTTATAAAAATATAGTGACGAAAAACCTTTGCTAAAGAGGTCACTCCCGGTGAAGGGATCTCGGCTCTTTCCCCGTAGAATGAGGTGCAGGATATTCCAACTGAATACCATGATGCAAAGCAAAAAGGCAATCGGCTATAGTGAAGTTATTACCCTGACGCAAACTTCTGTCCAAGGGGTCACTCCCGGTGAAGGGATCTCGGCTCTTGCCTCGTCGAATGAGGTGCTGGATATTCATAACTGAATACCACTGTGCAAAACAAAAGAGAACGTCCTTGTAATAACAGCTTTTTTTGAAAAATGTTCCAACAACATCAGATTAGGTTTGTTTAGCTTGCATTGATCCGAATCAATGCAGTCCCATCAATTAATCACACCACAAAAGAACGAAAATATGATGTACGTATATGCCATCCGCATTCGCCACTGGGTCCCGTCATCACCCGTTAGGTTACTTAACTAACAACAGAGCGGGGACTGGACTAGCGCGGGTGTAAAACATATACAATATCTACTAGTATATATATCAATATATAATATTCGCTCAAGGCGTGATAAAATGCAACATCACAGAAATGTAATAAGCATTACAGAACAATACAGATAATCTGGGATCCCCGGGTTTCATAGAGCCGTTACTGAAACCCGACGTTCCCCTGGTCGTATGGATAGCTTGTGCAATGAAATCCTAGACCCCTACGGGCGTGGCAAGTTACCCGCCAAAACCTGAAGCGAGGCAGCCCCCTTCAACAACGTGAATGGACCACCCAGCACTTCATGGAATCCGGTAACTTGAGCACCCCTCCTTGGGTCAACCTGTACCCCCTACGAGTGCGGCGAATAGCCTGCCAATTCTAGAGTGAAGCCCCCTCCGTCTCAAAGTCATGAGATGCGAGCCCGTTGCCCTCTAGAACCCGGCTATCCGTGCACCCCACCGGGGGTAATCCAAGTAAAGAAAGTAAAAATATATACAACGGGTACATCGACCTCAGCCCGGTCATACCCCAAAAGAATAATATACAAACAGACAGCGACGGCAGTCCATATGTCGGACGCTCGCTCTGCAATATCAAATGTACAAATATAACCAAACTGTACTACCATTGCATCCAGGCTATCCATCACGACAAATCCGCAATATCACAGCACAACACAGAACATCAACGTGAATGTCACGTTCGCAAATCCGTCTAAAAGGGCTATAGCAATTAGATAGGATTTACCGATCAAATGACATTCACGGTCGCAGATATAATGTAAATACTGTGAACTAACATGTTTAAAATTTTCGATCGACAAAATTTCCCGAAGTGGGCCCCAAGCACAATACCCAGTACTCAAATAAATCTGGGCCCAAAATAAAATTACCAGAAACCCCTTTTCCAAGTCAGAGACCAACTGAAGAAATTTGGTGCAGTGTTGCTACAGTACGGCCGCGGATCCGCAGCCAAAATGAGGGTACGGCCGCGGATCCGCCACGCTACAGTGAAATCAGCCCACTAAATTTTCTCAGATTTCTTAAAAAACCCTGCCTGATTTTCTGCAATACACCAAATAATTTTTTTGACAACAGAAAAATTTCGACAGAAACTGATGACTTGGAAACGCGGTTTTTGAAAATTTCGTCCGATCGAAATTCTAAACATGCTAAAGCAAGCTAGTAAAGGTTAATGGTTTGGCTCTGATACCATGTAAGATTACGGTAGCGCCCCGGCCGTCTTTCCGAGACCAAAATGCGGAAACGAAAATTTTTCTTAACTTGAAAACCGGCGCTATCGTATGTTTAAAACCAGGATCGAACCATTAACCTACAACTAGCTATCTAGAGAAGGGATAGAATGCTATACCGATCGATCCGTGTCCTTCGGTCTTTGGCCACCATCCCAAGCTCCTCGCGGCAACTCCGGTCTTGATCTCCTCGTCGGAAAGGGCACCACATCATCGATTCCTTTTGCGGGCTCCCGCTTCATCCGAAACAACTCGGGCACGAAGTGTGCTAGCCAACGTGTCCAAGGTGTTGTAGAGAATGTTTGTGATCACTTTGTCTCTTGCATCCATGAGTTTGGATGGAGGTTAGAGGTGTTACCATTAGTGGAGGATAATGAGCTAAAGGAAGAAGAAGAAGAGGATGCTCTTTTCTTTTGTGTTGAATGATATCATAAAATGAAAGAGAGTGAGAAGAATAATATGAGAGCTAACCAATTCATGGCAGCCCCTCTCTCTCTCCTTCTCATTTCATGACTCAAATCAATCCACCAATGTGACATTTTTGCTAAAAAAAGAGACCATGAGTCATGATATATGTCTATGTCACATTAATGCATCTCATGATGAAATTCTAGCTTATTATTTCCACCATCCAAACATAAATCCAAATGTTTGGTCCAACAAAGAAAAATCCGACAACATCTAAAGTAAACTCGTGACGGATCACAAGGACACCCTTCACCTATATATACATACCTGCATCCGCATTCCGACTGAATGCGAATGCGATAAGACTAAAGTAATCCAACAAATCTAATACTAGGATCCGGCTTAAACCAAAGCCCACTAGTATGATCCGTCCGATCATGATCCGTGCACTACTGCACGTATATGATCGGACCCTGCGATATTATCATATACCCTCTACAACGTTTCGCCCGAAACTTGAGAAACTGTCTGTGGGGGACTCTAAAGACTTGTCAATACTTTGGCTGTGGATTTAACCACTAGCACGTCAGAGGTATTAGCCGTACGTAACGGGCTACCAAGTATTGACCAAAAGGGAGGTCGATGAGCGAACTCATCCTGACACCCTACTGAGCCTGTCAGTGACAATATCCGTACAGTCCGGTCCGTTCGTCTATGAGCATCGCATGGCAGACCTAGGGGGTTGGTAAAAGTCAGACCCCAAAAGCGGTACAAGTCGTGTCAGGGTGTAGCCTAGAACACCCTGAGATACTACTGGAATACCTACCAGTAAATCTCCTGCCTCGGCCGAGGGCTTTGTGTAATGGCTCTCCTAGACACAGCGCGACCTCACCCCCAATACCGGGAGAGACGAATCCCCTGCCGATCTGCTCACTTGCCTCCATGTGGCTCGGGACTATACCCAACTAAAACTTGTTTGTACGACTCCTTTGAGCCGTGGTAGGGTAGTAATCAAAGCACAGTGGGAACTCACACGAGACAAATGACGATCTCAGGTCGATGAACTAACCTGTATACATGTCACCAGGGAACTGCTATCTGACGTCAGGTATAATACCAACTAGCATGTTCTCGGCGAGTCCTGTCCGGTGTACTCATAACCCAATGAGCACCTGTATACATCTTAGGTGATCCAACTGACACCAATGGCTTGTGAGACCGGCCACCACCCCTCGTCGGGGTCTCGACTGTATACACTACTCTACTCTGGAGTATCGATGCCCTGTCTCGAAAACTCCCACGACTAGGGAGCACTTTAAGGATGTGTTTATGGACCCTAGCTCCCACGTATATGATCGCCATCATACTGCTGGCAGTCAAGCAAGAATCCTAAGGGCTCTATCAACGTGTAATAGCGACCTGTAAGGTCACCTAAAGCAGTACACGATGATAAAGATAAACCAGATAGCATACTATCATCTTGAGTAAGACTGTCATACCGGCATAGGTCCTCCCTCAATCATTGCAATCACGTGCCTGTGATCCAATAATTGACTCTGAGGGCACTATATCCAACAATTTGCGGCCAGATTTGAGGTATAGGGGCTCAGGTTTCAGGTGGTGCTTCTAGATTGTCTGCTCGTCTCATGGCCATGGAAACTTATTTTATGGTGGTCTCGGGTCATCCCAGATTCCAAAACATCATCACAATCTGTCGCAATTCAAATGTCGGGAAATTCTAAGTTCTAGTTTTGGGTTCTAGTGTTCTAGTCTTGGCCATAAATCATCACTAAGGTCTTATAAACACTTGCTAAACCTTAATAACAACTTTACAAGTCAAAACATCCACTAAATTTCGACCTAGAAATTTCTAAGATCACTAATCTACACTAAATCGAACTCTAAACTAAACTAGAAAGTTAGGAAACTAATTACAAGATGAAGTGAGAATTATACCTCATGAGAGCAACTCAAGAAAAACCCTAGGTGTCCAAAGTCTTCAAAATCCAATCTTGAAAGGTCCATAGGGTTTAGGAAGAGGTGGGGATCATTTTTAATGAAGGGAGTAAAGGGTTTTGGTGGATATTTGGAGATGATACATGGAGGTGGAGGTGGAGGAAGCATGAAGATGAAGAAGTTGAAGAAGGGGAAATGAAGAAAATAATGAAAATGAGGAAGGAAAATGGGGAGGGGTCAGGGCTAAGGGTGGAGCCATCCTCACTCTCCCCCCTCACATTCTCTCTCATGCCCATGCCTCATCATGTTGTCTCCTCTCTCTCTCTTCTCTCTCCTCCCATGCTATCTCTTATTCTTTTCTCTTTTAAAACTAAATATCAACAAATACAATAAAACAACATGCAACCAAATTGCAACATGACATGGTGCACTAGTCATGGTTAATTAAAAATACGGATTTGGCATAATCGTGATTATTAGTGCACTAAGCGAGTTTAATTTAAACTTGCATATTATTAATTATAAAAATACCAAAATCCGATGAATATCTTTATAATAAATAATTCATTTTAATCTCCACTTATATTCTAAATATTGGTATATACTTATACCATTTTATGAAAAACCCCCATTCGCAAATCGAATAGTTTTCGCGAAATATATTATTTTAATATTTAAATTCCAAAAATAATATTTTATATTTCTGAAATGTTACAATCTTCCCCCCTTAAATAAATTCGGTCCCCGAATTTAAATTTAAACCCCCCAAATTCTAAAACATTTCAATAATCTTGTTCAGATCAACGGGGCTCCGAAATCACGGAATACACAAAACACCATAGCGCATCATGTGCGCAAGTAAACGAGTGTGAAACTCAAAAATCGAACTCCGTCAAATGCCACGCAATCATCGGAGTAACAATAGAGATTTAGATCTCGAAATCCACTACTGAAATCCAATGTACTATGGTCAAAATCATAATACGTATATAGTACGCATCCCTTTAAATTCCTCAAAAAACTGGATAAAACACATACAAATCTTTTCCAAATCGCCGTGCGATGCGTAGCTTACGGCACAAGTGGCGAACGCTCAATTGTAAAGTATTAAATATATCTATATATGTTTTGCTCAAAATATATGCTCCGCCATTTTGAAATATCTCAGAAGGTTTTCCTTTGTAAAGATTCGTGTCACTCACGGACACGTAGGAAATAGCGAGACTATAGCTCATTTTCGAAAACCACTTGGTAAACTTTTGATGCATGCAAAGTACTCAGGGATTATCCTCAGATCAGTCCCGCTCGGCTACCATATAATATAGTACCTATCATGAAAATATAATGCTCAAGAGCAAAAATCAGCCTCAAAAGGCGTATCCAACATCACGTGCGCCTGATGCGCACGGAAAATCAAAACCAAATACAAATGCCACGAATGTGCACAAAACCTAAACTAAGTGCAACGGATGTGCACAAAAGTATCTGTCCAGTGCAACGATTGTGCACGACAAAAATATCAAGTGCATCTAGAGTGTACGAAAATCTCAATCAAGAGCAACAACCTCCATCAAGTGCATCCAACATGCACGAATAAAAATCTCAATTGAGTGCACCCGGTGTGCACAAACCGCATCTCATGCGTCCAGTGTGCGCAAAAATCTAAATCAAATACATCAGGTCCGTATAAAACATCTAGTGCAGTAGCATGCACGATAACGAACGTCAAGTACAGACGTGCACGAAAACATAAATCTGGTGCAACAAATACTCAAAGCCATAAATCGGGTGCAAAAAATGCACGGAGTATAAATCTAGTGCAACCAATGCACGAAATACAAATCTGGTGCAACAAGTGCACGAAAACTCATCAATAACTCAAATGCGTTCAAAAACAACACCGAGCATACTAAGGTGTATAAAATCATAAACGTGTGCAACTGCATGTACAAAACATGTACCAATGCACTGCAAGAACATGTGAGCTATACCGAGTGCAAAATCAAATCGAGTGCGTACCACATGCACAAAATCAAATCAACCGTATGAAATCCAGGAAATCATAAACACGTGTAGCCAAGGCACAAAATCAATATCAAGTGCAACTGATATGCACAAATAGCAAACCGATATAGCGGTGTATAAACATAAATCAAGTGCAATATCTGTGCATAAAAGAAAATATCCAATAGGTACAGCCATGGTGCACGAAAACATAAATCACGAAACCCAATCATCAAAACTCAAATCCAAGCGATAAGAGTGTGATACTCGGATCACGAAACATAAATCATAATAAATGATATTGGGGTACACCTCCTACAATGTCGAAAAATGCCGGTGCGCCCAACGATGGCAGAGCACGATCATCTACTTGCCTCCTGCTCACGGTATAGCGTCTTCCATCTCTGGGTCCTCGTTTACTCTCTGAATTACCAATCTCGCAATCCTTCGGCTCGTCAGCCCGGTCAGGTGTACTAACGGAACAGTCCGCCCTGGCACTCCGCTGATCCTCTCTTGGCCAATTATCATGACCACTCGCAAACAGCACGTTACCGATGTCGGCATCTGGCCCTCTGAATACACATGACACAACCGGTCCTAGGTGCAAATCTTATCGCAGCAGTGCCCTGGAGATAACCTGCTCAAGGTCTCTCTCGATCTCACCTATGCCGAACTACACGGAGGTTGGCACTCTTTACTCAATCCTTTCTCGTTTTCTGGACAACTGCGTTCTCAGCACAGCTTTTCTCTCGGGAATTTGGCCGTATCCAACGCCTCTGCCTACATATAACTCCTCTGGCATCATCGGGGAGCAACAACAGCTCGTTGACATCTCACACGAACCTTTTGTTCCATCCGTCTTTATTATCGTCCACTTCGACGTCATCTCTTGCTGTCTTCGTAAGGCAATTCGTTCTCGGCTATAATCAATCTAGAGTTTCTTACACGGACTCAAAATTACGAACTCAGGTATCTTCACCACTCTTTAGAAGATATCTAGCTGGACACGTCCTCGGGAACTCGTCCAAATCATCGGAGGAATACACTTTATTCGTCCGTTCTTGATCAACTTACAACGCATCTGGGTGAGGTCCTCTATCCGAAGCTGGTCAACTTACTGATATCCTATCGGAGCATCCAACGAACAACGTCCTCTCCGGATCGATCTACTCTAGATCTGAGTAAGATTCTCCACACTGGAAATCTTCAACTCCACTGAGCCTGCATCGGCGCATCAAATCAGATGAATCATCTCAGTCGCTCAACTCAAGATAGACTAGCTATCTTTTGTCACATCTCTGTCTGAAAGCTCCAGCGATATCAGCTCATAAGCTCTGGAAGAGACATCCCATCAATCTCAACAACAGATGGGTCATCTGTCTGCACGGTAAACAACATCACGATCTCTGAGGTCGGCTGTACATCAACAGTCCTCTCAATCTGGCAGCCTCTATCAATGGCCCGATCATCCAGCGCAAAACCGAACACTCACCTCAAACGAGAGATCACAACACAAGTACTATACCCACATGTCCTTATGTCACCAGAAAACATCATGGTCAACCTTCCTCCATGACGAGCTCGCTCTGACCGCAACCCTAGCCACAGCTCAATCTGCGCACAAACCATGGTGACAGGAACCTCAAGCAGGTATTGATGAAGATAGATCATAGGAACGAAAGAAATCAACAGATCCCAAATGTATATATGATCATAGGAACGAATAGAATCACAGATCTCAAAATAAGTACATCCTAAGGTCACTTAAGCGGAGTATCATATCGTAAGTATGCCGTGGAACATACGCATGGTACGTCACTCTACTCAAGCTACCTACTCCATCAATCAAGGTCAACCTATGAAATGAAAGTTCGGGTCTAATACCCCGCGTCAAGTCTAAGTTCCGTAAGGTCAAGCCTAGGTTCCGAAATATATACGCCTTAGACTCCGCATAGTCAAACCCAGACTCAAACCAAGGTTAAACCTAACGCTCTGATACCGACTTTACCACGACTTGTAATTTAGAATGTGACCGACACTTAAATCACGCAACGTCTAAAGGCGTAACGTAATTCAAGTAAGCCGGAGCCCAGAAAACTAAACCTTTTTACGGAAAATAATGGGTGGCGGGTGCAGTTTTGAAATAAGGGTATAATGAAATAAAGTTTATCTATAAATGCATAACTAATGATATAAGAAAATGCAAGTAGAATGTACTAAAGTTGAGAACATTTTTCGCCTTTTTATAAAAATTTAGGCAGCGCCTCCTTTGTATATTTTGAATCGAAACCACATATACATAACAATATAAAAGGCATCCCCAAGCGGGAGCTAGCTCTTCGCCAAATGGCGGAATCAAAACCACGCAAGTAAGCAATATATATACGACACCCAACGGTGAAGATCGGCACAGAAAGAATGATAAATAAAGCGAGACATCAAAACCTCAAAAGAAGCTAACATACAACCGTCGCTCTAAGTCTCGCAATCGCACAACTTTTTCTAGTCCATTAATATACAAATTCTAGTTTCTGATTGATGGAGTTTATCTAGATACAATAGAAATAAAAAGTGCAAGAGTGGGCACGATTCAATGTGTGTCCAACCTACCAAGCAATACATCCTGAAAGTAAGCTGTGTGCCAGCGATACCGCTACTAATCCCAAGCGGTCAAACCTGCAAGAACTGTGGCACAATGGGGGTGAGTTGCCAACTCACGAGTAGAAAACATCAGTAGGTAGAAATAGAATAAAACAATGATTTCCTAGGTCATATTATATCATGAAAGTAATACTATGATATCTAGGGTGACCATGTATACATGTATGTCAACAATCGAGTCAATGCGAATGACATATAAAATAACATCTGAAAACATGTATCTGTATGTATGAGGATATCAACCACGCGTTTCCATCAACGACATATCAAAATCATGGAACCCGAGTGTCCAACATCGACACTCGAAACATCATGAAAACCCGTGTCCAGTATCGACACGTAAATCCTCATATCTCAGGCGCCGCATACTCAGATCGGCCATCATATCTATCTCATCTCAGGCGCCGCATACTCAGATCGGCCCTCATATCCATCTCACGACTCCGGCCGGTATCCTCCGGACAACCGCTGGGTCCAACCAATCACCGGTAGATAGTATTCCCTCTGCCAGGCTCATCGTCTACTGCACAACATACCTTTCTTGCCCCGGGATACCATATCGGGTCCACCATGTACCCGTAGACGGTTCATCCAGCTCCTCGAATCGGGTATCACATAGCTCATAACCTAGAAAACTCAGGGTGGACGCCTCGAAATATCATATCAAGAGAAACCGGGTTTTTAAAACAATACATACTTTCTTTTGAAACATAACCACGGTTCTCAAATCCAGAATCTCATGAAAACAGCATCTCAATGCGTATAATCGTAAAGCATGATGTATGCAAACATAGAACAGAAATGTGAGCATATCAGTATATCATGCAACATAGAAAAGTGATGTGAGCATATCAGTATATCATGCCAACGAGTCATGTGATAATATTGAACAATTAAGAGTAATAGCATGATATAGAAATTTGACTGTATGGGTGACATAGCAATTACCGATGATGAAAGTGTGTGAGCTGGCATATCTGTGTAGGTGTAACATACGCATCATCGATAATTGTGCAGGTGTACTAGCCGACGATATCATAACAAATAATAGAAGCACAGGTATATGTAATGCAATGAGAATATCGTAAACGTAGCATAAAGTAAATCGTACGCGCACTATTATAAGGTATACGTATCAAATTTAACATCTACATAAGGGCTAAACTAAGTAGTGTAGACAGGGATTAACAATATCCATAACATATCCGAGTCGATGAATCTATCAATCGGCCATCCAGCCTCACAGTATCACGTACGGTATAATCCATCATACGGCATCCTCGAGTCAAGGGTATGAATCAACCATCAGGTGAAACTCATCGCGTACGGTAATCCATCGTACAACGGCAACAAACGGAATAGGGATACTATTGACCTATACAACAATGAGGGTACGGATCTAAAGTCTCGCACGACATATCACTCATTATTCTCATAATTATATATATATATATATATGTATGTATGTATGTATATGTATATATATATATATGTATATATATATGTATATGTATGTGTGTATGTGTATATATATATGCATATATATATATATATATATATATCTCAAGTCACATTCGTATCAATCTCATATCATGTCTTGGCAACAGTATCTATATTCTCATATCGCCCCGCATCCGTATATCGACATATTAAGCTAAGTCATCTTATTTCATCATATTCTCTTTTCATCACATCAATATCTCACATCAATTAATCTTATATATATTTATCTTATTTTACCGATCTTATAACACATATATCTCAATCTTATCATATTCATCGATCTCATGTCATATCCTTATAGATCTCGTCTCATATCTTGGTATATGTATTCAACCATTCATCTCATCTCCAACTAACATTTTTTATCATATCCATAGGTTCCTAGTATAGGTTTCTCCGACTATAATATATATATATATATATCGGTTTCTATTTTATAATTGCGGGGGTGCTATACATGATTAGTCCAAAAATACTTGTTTACCGTAATCAGAAACGGCGTCGCTTTGCAGCTAGCCGATGAGTACGGGTCGATCCACAAAGATGGGTAATTTCCTTAATGTGTTATCATGAGTTGATTCCAAGTGTTGTTTTGATTGATTTATTAAATCTATAAAAACCTAGATCTATCAATAAACTAACTTAATCTAAATTAAAGTCTTGCTAGGGTTAGGCTTAGGGGAAATTTGGAGATTAAAGTTTTCCTCACCGCTTTCAATGCCTTATTTTAGATCTATTAGATGTTGTGGTAATTATTAATAAAGTGGATAGAATCTTTTGGGAAGATGTTTCTTCCTCTAGATTCTTTTCCTTCCTTTATCGATAATTACCCTAACCTTCATGGAAAACGCGTGCAACCGGCCCTTTATACTACGGTTCACCATTACCTCGAGAGGTAGGGTGCCGTAGGGAGCGGTTGTGCGCGTATGCATGGAATTCTAATTCTTAGTTGTGAATGGCATGAAAGGGGTGAGAGATCTCATCTCTCAAACCTTTCCCTAAGGCTAACCCTAACAAGCGAGGAAATTACTCGCTCATTAGGGGATTAATAAACATTCTAAATTAAAAGAGAATTAAAACAAAACTGTAAAAAAATAACTTACTAATTGTATTGATGGCTCCCTCCAAGCAAGAAAAACAGAACAGATCTGAATTTTGTTTATTGAAAGGAGGCATGAGTTTTACAGATCTGTGATTACAATTTATAGGAAAACATGAAAACTAGGGTTACAGACTCTCGCACATGCGCAATTACAGATTTTCCCACGGAAAATCCCAACACCCGCACCGACGCACCGACACAGAAAAATTCCACCGACACGGGCTCTGAATGGCCGCGGAACCGCGGCGCCAGCTTAGGTTTGGCCGCGGTTCCGCGGCCAAAGAAGGGAGTTGGGTCATGAAATTTCTGGGCTTTCTTCTTGGATTCTTGGGCTTTCTATTTTTCCACTTCTTTTCTCAATTTGACTTCTGGGTCTTCTCCAGATCTTCAGTGAAAACTTGTAATGATCTTTTGACTGTTTCCCTTGACATTTCGGACCATGCGTTGCCTTGTTCATTGTGAACCGTTCTTCGTTGTAGGCTTGACTAGGATCCGTCTACTTGTAGGTCAAAAGTCCCTTTTTTGTATCAACTTTCGTCTTTTTCACTGTATTCGCTCCAAGAGCCTGTATCCTGTAATATGCAACAAATGTGCGTCAAGAGTACCTGTTTTTTTATAAAACGGATAAGAATAGGGGAATGAAAAATGCAATATTATGGTCTGAACAAATACCCCCAAACTTATCTTTTGCTCGTCCTCGAGCAAACTTATTTTTTTATTCACTAAAATCCTAACCACACTTTCGCAGGGAAACGCGATTGCACTGAGCACGTGCAACAAGCCGTTAAACCTCTAGGTATCCCTAGTAGGAGGAGTGTTGTCTCCTGAGGGTTTTCAGCGGATTACACCCACAAAATCCTATCAACTCGGCCCATTGACTTTTGTTCACCAATTAGGTTTTCTAAGAAGGAATTCTATTATCGTCGACTCATAAATTATCCACCCATATTCTTAACACTTCCTCATTATTTAACTTAAGATTATATATGTTCTATAGACTTACTTAGCTTTCGGCATTTCTTAAGTTTTCCTTCTAGGTTTCCATCTCCACTTAGGAATTTCTATCAACTCTACTAAAGATACAAGTTCTATTCTTCATTCCTTTCTCTCATCTAAACTCCAATCACGTACCCCCACGTGTGTGTATAGATCACCCCTACACTTGGAAATTCAAATCAAGCAATCATGCCCTTGTCCGTTGTCCAAAGTACTTCTTAATTGGTGAATTTTTAATTGAATTTTGCTTACACATCCTTCATGCGACCGTTAATACTTCTTGAGGTACCAACGACCGATTACAAGATGCGTTAGCACTTTAAAGCGTACTTCCTAGTTTTGCAACACCCAAGGCTTTAGCAGTGACTCCCAAACCAGTTGGTCTAAAGCACTAGGTGATGAAGCACCCTCGCTAAATATTTTTCTATTTTTGCAGCCTTAAGTAATCACAAAAACCAGTGTCCATTTTTTTCTTTATTCACACTTTTTTTTTCTTTTATTTTCTTCGTACTAAGGACTTTAGACAAGAGTATTTCAAGGTCTCTTCTACTATTCCAAGTTTCAAGGTGCGTGATTGTGCAAATTTTAGGGTATACGTTTTCAGAATCTAGACTTAAGTTAGGAACTATTTTTCAAACTTATACTCTAATAAGAACGTCAATACTTCCCTTGTTTCGACTTAGCCTAAGAAGTGAACCCAAAATTTGCCTATTTCTAAATAAAACTACAATGCATATACCTTTCTACCGTTAAACTTTAGGAATGTTATTTTTAGGGTTTTTAATTCACTAAGTCTAAGATCTAGTTGTTCCTAGCGAGTTAACCCTATATGTCAAACTCTAGTCTAATAAGGCCAAAATTGAATACAATTATTTTTATAATTTTTCAAAATTTTTCAATTTTTATGGGTTTTCAAATAAGCTATGCAAATGCAAAAAATATGTACAAATGAATGCGAAGGAAGAAGACATACCGAGCATACCCCCCAAACTTGAACTTGACAGTGTCCTCACTGTCATAGTAAACAAAGAGGGTCAAAATACCGGTACTTCCTATTTATTTATAATTTTTTTTTATTGTTAAGAAAAACAAATATATACAGAAAGGCCCTCCCCCAAACTTCATTTAAACTATGTTAGACATTACTGCCAAACCTTGCATAGACCAAAAGTCAACACCAACCAGTTGAAAAATTTATCAGTAAAGAGTATTGGTTGGTGAAGAATAAGTTGTGGCGGTCCAAAAAGAATTGGGGAAGATAGAAGTGGTGGTATGGAAGGTGTGGAGGTGAATATACAGGAGGTGGTGATGAATCAAAACGAGAATGTGAATGATCAGCATTCAGTGGAATGTTGGCATTCTCGTAGCTTATTAAAAGAAATGGGGGTGGATCAACTTTTAAAGGAGGAGGTTGACTAACCACAATACCCCCAAAATGTTCCTGTGGGTCCTCTATTGACGTGGCATCATCCATCAATTTCATATGATATTCAATTATAAGGGAACTAATCTCCTCGATGTCCGCTATAGTCCAACCGAAAACTTGCCGCCTATCTTGTAAGACCTTTAAATAGCGTTCTCTTGCTCGAAGGCTAGAGAGGCTGATATTATAATGGGAAAAGTCTCATTCTCACCTATGTAAGCATATTTTAAGGTGAGGTGTCAAGGACATGAGTTCGAGTTTCGAAGGCGAAAGAATCATTGCGGAATCTACCTCGAACTCAAAGTACTCCAACACAGGTTCGAAATCACTGCAAACAACCGATTCGGATGGTTCGACTAACTCATCCAAAAATTCAAAAGACTCATATTCGGGCTGTGAGTCGTCATCATCCGAAAAAGTGAAACGTTCATCATTAATATCGGTTGTGTCAACGGTGGTAGGCTCAAGGAGGGACGCACCAGTGCCGTCAAAACTGTTTTCATCAACAAGAATCTTTCAAGCTCGCAGTCCTCCTGCGTGATTTCGTGAATAGAGCAAACTTCTCGTGTACTAGTTTTAGGTACGGGGGCAGACTTCCCATCTTATAAATATTGAACTCACTGGACATCTTCCCAAAGGATAGAGTCATGGAGCCATTGCGACAGTTTATTACAGCATTGGAAGTGGCCAAAAATGGTCGACCGAGAATCACCGGAATTTGGTTTCTTGGGTTAGCAACAGGTTGTGTATCCATAACAATAAAATCAACGGGAATATGAACGCGCACCTTTGATCACACATCCCTCTAGCTGACCCCTTGGATGGTTGATTGATCGATCAGCCATCTTTGGAGAATACAACGAGTGGTTTTCAACTCTCCAACCCCTAATTGTTCGTACACGGAGTAGGGAATCAGGTTAACACTAGACCCAAGATCTAAAAGTGCTCGATTAATTTTCTTATCCCCAATTGTGATTGAAATCGTAGGACAGCCGGGGTCCTTTCGTTTTTGGGGTAAGGTTTGATGGTGGTTAATAGCATTGCTCACTGCACTAGCCACTAGCACTTCTTGGGTACTTGAGATGCCTTTCTCTTCGAGGTGCATGAGCCCTTTAAGATTTTCGCGTATGAAGGGACTTGTTGGATAGCATCCAAGAGAGGTATATATATTTATGTTAACCTTCTTAAATATCTCCACAATCTTCTCCACTTGTGCAGTTGGTTTATTAGGACTCAACCTGTTTGGGAATGGAGCATTTTGAAAATTCGTTGAGTCAAATGTCTGTGGAGTAGAATGTGGAGTAGGAACGGATCCCGGTGTAGATGTGTTCATGTTGTGAGAAATGGGTCCGTTCGAGCTAGAAGAAGTAGAGCCATGTGAAGGGTGGAGAATAGGCTCTAAAGAAAAAGGTGAAGAAGAAAGTGAAGAAAATGAAGAAGGGGAAGATGACGATGGAGAAAAAGAAGAAGAAGAAGAAGAAGAAGAAGAAGAACCACCGGTGGGAATGTCATCACTAGTACCCACATTATTTTGCAACACTCTTCCGGATCTCAACATGGTCACCGCATTTACATTGTGATTGTGATATGCGTTTTGAGTGTGACCGGGATTTGGCAATAGTTGAGATGGAAGCTTTCCCTTTTCTCTCTCGCTCAACGCAGTAGTTAATTGTGCAATTTGTGCCTCAATAGATTTGATACTTTGATCGTGTGAAGCATTGTTATGCATCAAAGAATGAACATAATTTTCAAATCTTGCTGCGGATTCTGTAGATTGCTTAAGAAATGCATCTAGACTTTTTTCGAGCGAGATAACCTTATCATCATTTGGTTGAACCAAATTGTTCGTTTGATTTGTATAAGGTTGTTGTTGGAAAGGTTGCTGGTTTTGAGTTTGTGAAGGTGCTTGCTGTTGTTGTGGAGGAGGAGGTCTTTGAAAATTGTTATTTCCTTGGAGTTGTTGATTTTGGTTCCAAGTGAAATTTGGGTGACTCCTCCACCCCGGATTATATGTCGAAGAGTACGGATCGTTTCTTTGTCGTTGCTGAAATTAAGCATTGACTTGATCTTGTCCTTGAATAGGTGCATTATAAGGACACTCTTCGGTTAGATGCGATGGATTCGAACAACAAGCACACACGAGAAGACGACGAGATTTTGGTCTCAATGGCTTCTAGCTTTTTCATAAGTGCGGCCATCTCGGCCTTCATAGCAATTGACATATCTACTTGATGTATGCCTGCCCTAGATTGACCACCAGAAGAAGAAGATGTGGTCTTGGTACTCTCCCACTGAATTGTTTGCTCACTAAGATCCTCAAGAAACTGCCACGCTTCGTCACTAGACTTAGAGAGAAAATGACCTTGACATATGGTTTCTAGCAACTGCTTCGTTACCGAGTTCAATCTCTCGTATAATATTTGGCAAAGTTGCCAACTTTCGATCCCATGATGAGGGCATTGAACGAGTAGGTCTTTAAATCTCTCGAAGCACTTCCAAAATGGTTCGGAAGGAAGCTGTGAAAATAGTATTATCTCGTTACGGATTCTAGCAGTTTTGTGATGAGGATAGAACTTTTTCAGAAAAGCTCTCACAAACTCGTCCAATTTCTAATGGAATGTGATGCGGTGCTGTATAGCCACTTCTCGGCTAGGTCACATAAGGTAAAAGGAATGACCCTTAGCCTTATAGCGTCATCACTTAATTGGGTCGTTTTCATCATAGCGCACACATTTTGGAATTTATTGATAAAGATATATGCATCTTCAGATTCCAAACCATGAAATTTTGGTAGCATATTGATGAAATGTGGTTTTATTTCAAAATTGTCCCCATTTGCCGGTGGGGGTGAAAGACAGGTAGGTAAAGAAGTGCGGACGGGGTAGAAGAGATCCTGGAGCGCAACTCGTGCGGGGCGCTACAACAGACGGAAGATTCGGATTATTCGCACCTAACGGAGGTGGAATCATTCCCGTCGGTAAGGTATCGTTGGGGTCGTGTCCCGACATACCTTCGAAAGAAGAATTTGAAGGTGGAGGTAAGGAAATGGAGGGAATTTCGACTTCGGTGTCGAAAGGTTCGTCGGTCGGTACCAACGAAACACGGACTAATCGGGCGTTAGTATCCCTAGTCCAAAGAGACATACACTAAAAGGGGTAGTGTAGTCAGAAAAAATAAAAGACAGAATATGGAGGTAAGAAAACGTCAATGAGAAAAAGTGGTGGAAGTGAGGTGCAAGATTTTTTTAGCGACAAGTTGCAAGTTTTGAAAAGATTTTCCCTTTTTTTTTTAATTTATGTGAGAGTTTTGCAAAGAGATTTTTGAAAAGAGACTTATGAGATAAATGTATCAACCACACATGCACAATCAGGCCTAGATCTAGGGTCACCTAGGTCTGCTAGACAGCTCCTAATTAGGGCTAGAAATAGGACCTCAAACCGCCTCTTCACCGACAAGTACGGCCAGGTAAGTGGGAAGGAACCACAATAGTGGGCCTAATTAATAACCACTAGCCTAGACACCGTAAAATCAGTTAGGATAAACGGTCGATGCCTATACCAGTCCTTTTCCTATTGAGCTCGATGTCCTTAGGTCTGAGTCTAATATTTTTTAATTAATTATGGTCAATGCACATGCTTTAGGTGTTTTCTGGGGTCCTGGGGAGGGTGATGAGTTCCCCACCCAATCTGAGTTTGGTCAATTAGCCCCTTAAAGTCCGATTAAATTATGCAAAACAATAAAATTCACTTGCAATCAATTTTTAGCGCGGCGTAAAGAAACCTGCAAAAAATCTGTTATTTAGAAGGGGGAAGAAGATTTTTTTAGCGCAAAGAATTCCTGCAGAAAATTTTACAGAGAGAGATATGGAGGTTGCAGAGAGGAGAATGAGAAAGCAAACCATGCAAAATTTACGCAAAGAGGCTAACAGAAGGCCGCGGAACCGCGGTCTTGATGTGCTGTTTGCAGCGGAACCGCGGTCCTTTGAGCAGATCAGCTGCTCAGAAAATTTGTGGTGCTCTGTTGGTTCAATCTACCTCTGTTGTGATGTACACTTTACTGATTTGCCCTCTGTAAAATTCCAGATCCGAGAGTCTTCACTGTTCCTGCAAGATTCAAACAATAAAACCCTTCAAACAGATAAAAATCGATAAAATGTTTTTTGTATTTTTGTATTTTCTGATTTTTATGAATTTTTTAAATTTTTTTTTAAATCAACCCAAAATTACACAAAAGAAAGATTACGCCATCCCCGGCAACGGCGCCATTTGATTAGTCCAAAAATACTTGTTTACCGTAATCAGAAACGGCGTCGCTTTGCAGCTAGCCGGTGAGTACGGGTCGATCCACAGAGATGGGTAATTTCCTTAATGTGTTATCACGAGTTGATTCCAAGTGTTGTTTTGATTGATTTATTAAATCTATAAAAACCTAGATCTATCAATAAACTAACTTAATCTAAATTAAAGTCTTGCTAGGGTTAGGCTTAGGGGAAATTTGGAGATTAAAGTTTTCCTCACCGCTTTCAATGCCTTATTTTAGATCTATTAGATGTTGTGGTAATTATTAATAAAGTGGATAGAATCTTTTGGGAAGATGTTTCTTCCTCTAGATTCTTGTCCTTCCTTTATCGATAATTACCCTAACCTTCATGGAAAACGCGTGCAACCGGCCCTTTATACTACGGTTCACCATTACCTCGAGGGGTAGGGTGCCGTAGGGAGCGGTTGTGCGCGTATGCATGGAGTTCTAATTCTTAGTTGTGAATGGTATGAAAGGGGTGAGAGATCTCATCTCTCAAACCTTTCCCTAAGGCTAACCCTAACAAGCGAGGAGATTACTCGCTCATTAGGGGATTAATAAACATTCTAAATTAAAAGAGAATTAAAACAAAACTGTAAAAAAATAACTTACTAATTGTATTGATGGCTCTCTCCAAGCAAGAAAAACAGAACAGATCTGAATTTTGTTTATTGAAA
Source organism: Agapanthus africanus (assembly GCA_030015575.1). Classification (NCBI taxonomy): domain Eukaryota; kingdom Viridiplantae; phylum Streptophyta; class Magnoliopsida; order Asparagales; family Amaryllidaceae; genus Agapanthus; species Agapanthus africanus. The sequence continues at coordinate 896,520,283 of CM057337.1, forward strand.
AGAGGCATGAGTTTTACAGATCTGTGATTACAATTTATAGGAAAACATGAAAACTAGGGTTACAGACTCTCGCACATGCGCAATTATAGATTTTCCCACGGAAAATCCCAACACCCGCACCGACGCACCGACACAGAAAAATTCCACCGACACGGGCTCTGAATGGCCGCGGAACCGCGGCGCCAGCCTAGGTTTGGCCGCGGTTCTGCAGCCAAAGAAGGGAGTTGGGTCATGAAACTTCTGGGCTTTCTTCTTGGATTCTTGGGCTTTCTATTTTTCCACTTCTTTTCTCAATTTGACTTCTGGGTCTTCTCCAGATCTTCAGTGAAAACTTGTAATGATCTTTTGACTGTTTCCCTTGACATTTCGGACCATGCGTTGCCTTGTTCATTGTGAACCGTTCTTCGTTGTAGGCTTGACTAGGATCCGTCTACTTGTTGGTCAAAAGTTCCTTTTTTGTATCAACTTTCATCTTTTTCACTGTATTCGCTCCAAGAGCCTGTATCCTGTAATATGCAACAAACGTGCGTCAAGAGCACCTGTTTTTTTATAAAATGGATAAGAATAGGGGAATGAAAAATGCAATATTATGGTCTGAACAATATACCATCCATCCAACTTCCCCCGTAGATATAAATCTACTCACCTGTAAACTCCTCGCTTAGCCGAAGTCGATATGCTTCATCATCTCGGAAATCCACGCAAAGGTTCCTACAATCAATACACAATCATAATACTATTAAAACCAACATCCGAAAACCGATACGGCACATGAATTGCTTATAGGTTAAAACATATAGCTTACGCATGCAAGATCAACCAAATAACCCTCGTCGTTGACGTACAAACGTCTAACGACCAAATACAATATCAAAAACCCAACTAAAAACAAAGTTGCAAAACAAGGCAACAACTTAGGAAAACGCATCCAGATTCTGTCTCGGATAAAATTAGCCAATTTTGCACATAGGATATGTCTATTTAACAGATAATGGAGCCATGGACCAAGCACGAAGCCCAACACCCATACCCTGGCCGCAGTTTGCGACCAGAAGGAGTTTATTTACGACCAGATTTGAAGTATAGGGGCTCAGGTTTCAGGTGGTGCTTCTAGGTTGTCTTCTCGTCTCATGGTCATGGGAACTTATTTTATGGTGGTCTCGGGTCATCCAAAATTCCAAAACATCATCACAATCTGTCGCAATTCAAATGTCAGGAAATTCTACGTTCTGGTTTTAGGTTCTAGTGTTCTAGTCTTAGCCATAAATCATCACTAAGGTCTTATAAACACTCGCTAAACCTTAATAACAATTTTACAAGTCAAAACATCGACTAAACTTCAATCTAGAAATTTCTAAGATCACTAATCTACACTAAATCGAACTCTAAACTAAACTAGAAAGTTAGGAAACTAATTACAAGATGAGAAGTGAGAATTATACCTCATGAGAGCAACTCAAGAAAAACCCTAGATGCCCAAATTCTTCAAAATCCAATCTTGAAAGGTCCATAGGGTTTAGGAAAAGGTGGGGATCATTTTTAATGAAGGAAGTATAGGGTTTTGGTGGAGATTTGGAGATGATACATGGAGGTGGAGGTGGAGGTGGAGGAAGCATGAAGATGAAGAAGTTGAAGAAGGGGAAATGAAGGAAATAATGAAAATGAGGAAGGAAAATGGGGAAGGGTCAAGGCTAAGGGTGGAGCCATCCTCACTCCCCCCCTCACATTCTCTTTCATGCCTATGCTTCATCATGCTGTTCCCTCTCTCTCTCTTCTCTCTCCTTCCATGCCATCTCTTATTCTTTTTCTTTCCTCTTTTAAAACCAAATATCAACAAATACAATAAAACAACATGCAACCAAATTGCAACATGACATGGTGCACTAGCCATGGTTAATTAAAAATACGGATTTGGCATAATCGTGATTAGTAGTACACTAATCGAATTTAATTTAAACTCGCATATTATTAATTATAAAAATGCCAAAATCCGATAATTATCTTTATAATAAATAATTCATTTTAATCTCCACTTATATTCCAAATATTGGTATATACTTATACCATTTAACGAAAAACCCCTATTCGGAAATCGAATAGTTTTCGCGAAATATATTATTTTAATATTTAAATTCCAAAAATAATATTTTATATTTCTGAAATGTTACATGTTAGCTATGAACCATCGGATATACGCGAGCTTTCCTTGTAGAGATCACAGTTGCTTAAGAGTTCTTGGCGCATGCATTTCCATAATCACCTTGATCTTTAATGGATCTATTTCGATGCCTCGGTGTCGTACGATGAATCCTAGGAATTTGCCTGAGGAGACTCCAAATACGCATTTCAGAGTGTTCATCTGCGGATTATATTTCCGAAGACGCTGGAACACTATTTTCAAATGCTCCCAGTGTTCCTCGTACGATTTTCTTTTCACCACGAGGTCGTCGATTTAACATTCGACAATTTCTTGTATGAGGTCGTCGAAGATCGTCGTCATAGCCCTCTGATATATAGCGCCTGCGTTCTTCAATCCAAAGGGCATCACCTTGTTGCAGAATATGCTTAGCAGGGTTCGGAAGGCGGTGTGCTTTCGTTTTTCGGGATGCATCTTTATTTGATTATACGCCGAAGATCCGTCCATGATGGAGAAGACCTCATGGGAAGATGTGTTATTGAGCATCAGCTCAGTAACAAGACACTAGGAAGTCATCCTTCAGACAAGCTTTGTTGAGATCCTGAGAGTCCACGCAGATGCGTACTGTCTTATTTTTCTTCATCACTGGGATAATGTTGGCAATCCAGTCAGGATATTGAACTTCTTGGATGAAGCCGGAGTCGATTAGTTTCTTGACTTCGGCATTGATGCTCATCTCGAGTTCGAGCCGCATTCTTCTTGGCGTCTGTTTGACTGGCTTGACGTTCGGTGATATCGCCAGTTTATGCACAGCTAATTCTGGATCTAGTCCCGGCATTTCGGAGTAGTTCCATGCGAAGCAGTCTTTATACTGCATAAGCACGTCCTTTTGCATGCCGCCTGCTTTTCAGACAACAACTCACTGACGAACGTTGGCCTCGGCTCATTTTCCGTCCCCAAGTCGATTTTCTTCAGATTGTCCGCCATGGTATGTATCCCATCCTCCAGCTCTTTTAGCGTCGGTGGAAATTCTGAGATCACCTCGTCCTCATTTTCATCTGTGAGGCAATGGGAGAGGTTGTCCACATTCTCATGCTCTCCCTCTTTTGACAGTGTTATCATGTGGCAGGTACGAGCTCGTTTCTAAGCTCGATGTTGATCTGGACTTACCCTCGCAATATAGGTCGCTTTTGGCTCATTCTTTCGTGGTGGGGCTACCCTCCAACTGTCGGATAGAGCAAACCTTCCTTGCTGATACTGGTCTTCAACCCAGTCTTTGAAGGTGAAGCAGTCTTCAAGAGGATGTCCTATTACTCGGTGGTAGGAGCAATAATCTGGGTGATGGACCTCGTTTACTTGTTCGGGGTGCCGGGGCTCCGGGAGTGCCAGCATTTGATGTTTCATGATAAGGTCGAAGATTTTCCTTGTCTTGTCTTGAAGGAAATAATATTCCCGACCCATCTTTTTCATAAAAGACGGATTCTAGCTGAATTTTTCTCGATTGTGTGGCTTCTTGGATCAGGTTCACTGTTTTTGAACGTCATTCCTGTTCTTCACCTTGTTGTTGCTTCTACATCGGGCCTTTTTCTTGCCACGAGAGCACACAGCGGGCTGAGGGTGAAGGGCATCATCATCCTCCGTAGCATGCTGAATGAGACGTTGCGTTCCGGCTTTCTCGTAAATGGCCATTCGCGGCTATGGTCATCCCGAACCTTTTGACCCACTTCCCTTATTAGCTTGTCAATTTGTTCTTAGAATGACGGGCTTGGCATTTTTACGGTGGAATCCCGCTTTGGCTCGATATCGGCACTATCTGGAAAAGCATTCCCTTCTTCTCCGGAGTTATTTATAACATGTCAGCCATGGAATCACTCCCGTTTCTTAGACCGAACGTATCCAAGCACAGTCGTCTCCATCCTCCCGTTGGGCATTTTTCGCTGAGTCCCGGGAACGTCCCAAATCTTGTTGTAGAACCAGGCTTGTCGAGCAGTTTGTTTAAAGGGTATGCCTTGGCATCTTAACAGCATTTTCAATCCCTCTGTGTAGTATCTGGGCAGACGGATTGGTTGAAGCCTGTCAAGCGCAGGTTCGGCACCATGCCAGACTTCTCTTTCCACTTTGGTCTCCATGAATCGATAGAAAAGGATCGCCTTTTCATCTTTTTGCTTGGGAGAGACGTAGAAAGTCTGCAGCTCTTGCACGCAGTATGTATCGAGCGCATCAAGTTCCCTGTAATGCTGCCGTGGAACCATGGCAATTTGCAAACTCTGATCAGCTCCAATGAAGGTTCGTATTAATGGACGAACAGAGAATACTGTGTTGACCTCGTCTTCCGAGTCGCTGCCGAAGAACAAAATAGGGATAGATGGTCCGGGTCTATTGCATTGGGGCTACCCCGAATAAACCATCTCTTCATCCTTCTCGGTATCACTCCCAAAGATCGGGATGGTGGCGACGGCTTTTTGTTTATTCTCCGACTTATGACATCTTTCCGTGTCTTTGAAGTCAGGTAGGAAGTACTTTGCATCTTCATATTTTCGGACTTCATTTACGGAGAATGGATTTAGTTCTCCTATCACGGTGCACTCTAGGCCGTTTTTGAAATACTTCATACACTGATGTTATGTAGAAGGGATGACGTTGGACTCGTATAACCAAGGCCTGCTGAGCAAAGCGTTGTAGCTGTTGAGTTACCTACAACGGCAGCAAGGTTTCGGGTCGCATCTCACATGCCAATTTCAAAATTTTCCATTATAGATAACCTTAAACCTAGATCATTAACTAGAGAATCAAACAAAAACTAGCATGCTAACATTTTAACATCTAAGAGTTAGGGATTACAACCTTTGTAGTCCGTTCCTTCGCTTCATAAGCTCCGAGTTGAGGTCCCTTCGCTGCGATCATCAAGTTCCTAGACTCTAGAGAGGCTCCATGAAGATAATGACGCAACCTTGCTTCTAATCTTCAAAAACTAAGATGATCTATCTTGAAGAAACACTAACCCAAGCTCTTACCTCACTAATCAAGTATTAGTGAAGCAAACACCCTAATCTAAGTGGCTAGAATAGATGATGATGATGAAGTAGGAATTTTGCTCTCTTTTGTTTTCAATTTCTCACAAAACATCCATCACAAATGAAAAGCTAGAAAGCTTTTGGAGTGGGGAGGAAGAAGATGAAGTTGTGATGAATGAATTATTATTGAGGTTAGAAATGCAACCATAGTTTAATATGTGTCATGGCTAACTCATGTAGAGAATAAACCATAGGCTAGGGTTAAACTTAGGTTAACAAATATCAAGGATAAAACAAAGAGGGTGGACAAAGTCAAAGGATCATGAAGCTTCCTCAAAGCTCATCCAAAACAAAATGAATTATCCATCCAAAATGAAATAATCCATAAAGAAAAAGTTAACCCAAGTTTAAAACCCTAGCATGGTTTAAACTCTAAACCCTAGTTGCATTTGTAACCCTAACATGTTACAATATTATATATCACATATACAATATTTTGTAACAAAAGAAACTAATACAATTAACATATATCACATATATATCAATGTATCATCATGTGAGAAAAAGAATCTTTAAGTGAGCTTATATTAGTTAATGTAATGTAATATATCAAATATATAATTATACATTAAATTACCGAATCAACACTTGATCCGATAATCCGGCTATTTCACAAATAACCGACTAATATAAAATGTATCAGTTTATCGAATCAACACTTGATCCGATGACCCGGCTATATCACATATACCCGGCCGATATCACATATCGCGAGAATCGAATACAGTATCACATACATATATTATTCTCGGTTCTGCACATATCACATATGTGCTCCTACTCCGTTTTTCCTGAGCCAGGAAACCTCTGTGTAGGACTCTAAAGAATCGTCAATACGCCGGCAGTAGGTGATGATCATATCAAACACCTACAAGCTGCAAGCGGTCAGCTAAATGTAACAGCCATCCAGGTATTGAGCGATCAGAAGATTGACAAGCAAGCCTGTACATTCTCCTATGAATCCAATCAGTAACACTCCCGTACAGTCCGGTCTCTTCGTCTGATATGTCGCATATCTAGTCTAGGGGTGGTAAACGTCAGACCCCAGTAACCGATAAGTCGTGTCGATATGAGGTCCATAACAGTTCGAGAAACTACTGATAATACTTACCAGTAAATTTCAGGAACCCTGGCCAGGTATTTCCAATTATAGCCAATCGAACACAGCGCAACATCAACTCCAAGTACCGGGAGAGACGAAACCCCTCCTATCGCTCATTGCCTCCATATGATTCGGGACTGTACCCCAAAGCCACCGTTTTGCACGTTCTCTTGAACGTGGTAAGGTGGAAATCAAAGCACAGCGGGAATCACACAAGACTCTATAACGATCTCGGGTCTACAGACTAACCTGTTCCAGTGTCACCAGAGAACTGTCATCTGATGTTAGGTATAATACCATCTGGGAGTTCTCGGCGAGTCCGTTCAGTGTACCTAGTCTCCACTGAGCACCCGTATACTATCTCTGATGTCAAATACCAATGGATATGGGATCATCCATTACCCATCTACATGGGTCGAGAAGCTATACGCTAGTCTACTCTGGTATATCGATGCCCTGTCTCGATACACCTACGATTAGGAACATTTGAAGGATGTACTTAGCGACTACACTGTCCCCACTAGTATGATCTGCATCATAATCCTGGTAGTCAAGTACCCATCCTAAGGGCTTTATCAACATGTAATATAGAGACAATCAGAGCATATGTTAAGATAAAGAGCAACCGGATAGTATACTATCATGTCGAGCAAGAAAGTCCTCCATATATATGTCCAAGCATCCACTACAATATACATCATATGTACAGTAATGGCCTCCAGGGCATACATATCACTAACAATCTCCCACTTGCACTAGAGCCATCTGTTGTAGTATCTCATACCCAACAATCAGCTGTGGTTGAAGTATCTCATACTCAACCATCCCATAAAAGTCTCTACTGGGAAATATGCCTTTGTGAGTGGATCCGCGCTGTTGTCCTCTGTATCTACTCTCCTATCCTTGATCTACCATCTCCATGATCAGGTGATACTGCCTAAGAATATGTCTGGATCTCTGATGGGACGGGGGTTCCTAGGCATAAGCCACAACTCCATTGTCACATAATGGTAGGAACGAAGTCCATCTCATGAACTTATATATATCCATACTGCCTCTTTGGTAGCATCCTTGGTAACGATGCATCTAGCCTTTAATCGTCTAGTTTGCCACGATATCTAGCTTGGAACTCTTCCAACATACCGTCCCTCCACTGAGGGTAAAGACAATGCATGCGACTGACATTCAGTCGACCTTACCACCCTGGAAGCTATCCAGTGATTCTCTCCAGGATCGATTGATACCATCTCACTACACCTAGTGAGAATCCTAACATCCAATTAGATCTATCTCATAGATCCAAAACCCAGGATTTAGGAGGTATCGCCTTGATCCTATATGTAGAATCCTTATGATAAGAGGAGATTGGCTGAGCATAGCATAGGAAACTCCTTCCCTATCAAGTGTATGTCATCCACGTACTATACGAGGATCACCACCATACTCCTTACTACCTTTTTGTATATACTAGGTTCATCTACCATTTTGATGAAGTCAAACTCTTTGACTACCACATCAAAACAGACGTTCCAACTCCGCGATACCTGATTTATCTCATAAAACAACTTCCACACGTTTCTGCTGCTCCCACTGTCTACGAAGCCCTCTGGCTATGTACTTATAGACGCTCTCTTCTAAATCACTATTTAGAAAAGCAGTCATGACACCCAACCGCCAGATATCGTAGTCATGGTATGTAGCAGTGGCAAGTAGGATCTGGATGGACTTAAGCATAGCTTTGAAAGTCTCAAACTTTTCATGTACATCAAGTAATCTTCTCAAGATATACTTGCTCCTGATGGGGATTTAACCCTTCAGATAAAGCAATCAAAGTCCATACTTTGTTGGTGTAGATGGATTCCATCTCAGATCGCTTAGTATCCAGCCATTCAAACAGAGTCCCCACTCTTGATGGCCTGCTCGAAACTAGTTGGGACATCATCTCATGATGCAATCCTCGCTCCCACTGTCATAGAGAAAACTGAAGTATCTCTCAGGTGGGTGAGGAACCCTATCAGATCGGCGGAGAGGCTGAGGTTCGTTGGAAACTATTGAATCCTCCGGTTCTACCAAATCATCAGTTGTAGTTTGTATAGCTGGAACTCCTTCCAGTACTGCCTCATGACCATAAATTTCTTCACAAGAAATCCTTTTCTCTAAAAGGTGGTATGCTGAGAAACAAAACATCTTTTGCTCCTCAGTGTGGTAGAAGATATTCCCTTGCGAATGCTTGCGATATCCAACAAACTTCCACAGAACTGATCTTGTCTTGAGTTTGTCCGGATCATGCTTTTGACATAGGCTGGAAAAACCCAAATCTTAACATACTTAAGACATGGGCTCTTCCCATACTATATTACATATGGAGGAGTAGGCACCTGATTTGATTGGAACTATATTCAATAGGTATGCAGCTTCTCAAGTGCATATCCCCAAAAGGAAATAGGAAACTCAGTAGTACTCATCATAGAGCACACCATATCACATAGGGTGCGATTGCTCCGCCCTGATGCACCGGTGTGCTGTGGTGTATTCGGAGGAGTAATGCTGAGAAAGAATCTCATTCTCCTTTAGAATAGTCCAGGAATTTCGTGCTCAAGTATTCTCCTCCCTGATCTCATCAAAAGACATAATACTTATACCCATATTGGTTCTCTACTTCTAACTTATATTTTTTGAATTTCTCAAAACCTTCAGACTTGTGTTTCAACAGGAACACATGTGCGAATCTTGAGAGATCATTAGTGAATGTAATGAAGTACAAAGAACCAGTTGTGGCATGTGTAGACAGGGGATGTACATACATCATCATGTATCAATCCCAAGAGTTCACTAACTCTTTCTCTGTTTCCAATAAACGGAGCTATGGTCATCTTATCTTTGTGACATGACTGGCAAGTTTCACAAGATGTAAATTCAAACTAATTTAAATATGCATCTAAATGTAACTTAGCTAGTCGGGTCGCATTGATATGACCTAGTCTACAATGCCTCAAGAAGGATTCGTTCATTTCTGAACTCTTCCTCTTGTGTGTATTTTGTACATTAAGAACTGTGGTTTGATTTGGAACGTATATGCTTTTAGATAACGTGCCTGAACTGATCAACTCTTGATATAGGAAATGTTCAAAACATTATCTATCAATACAAAATTATATCCTTCTTTACTAAATAAAGAGAGTGATATGATGTTGTATATCAGGTTCGGTATCTAATAACATTCGTTCAGAATCAATGTATTTGGTAATACAGGGTGATAACTACCAACAGACTTGGCTGCAACACTTGCACCGTTTCCAACTCTAAAAATTTATCACCCGTTCTCAGTTCTCTGTAATGAACACACCCGAAGAAGATGCATCATCATGCACTTTCTTCGTTTGGGCGGTACGGGAATTATTGTAATCCCCTATTTCCTACTCGGTCTTATAACAATTATAAGTTCGAGCGGGACCAACGTTCCCTAACTCAGTATAACAAGCGGGTTCATTCAATACATCTGTATTATTATCTTGATTAAGGCGTGACATGGTCTCTACCTGGAGAGAGAGAGAGAGAAGAAAACACTCAGCGTATGCTCTTGCAATATTAGATTGGTTATTAATATATCTAATAAGGATGGCTCCCACTGTTTTTAGTCAAATCTTTCTTCAAACCCTAAAAGGAAAGACTAGCCGGGATTAATTACACCCTCCAAGTTTGCCAATCTTTCAGCCAGACCAGTGCCGGTACTTTGAGGGAGGTTCCCCGTGCTTTCGCACGGACCTAATTAAAATAAACCTCGTTTTTCCAGGGGCGTTACCTTGTTGACACCTTTCTAGACACCTACTTGATCGGCTAATTGTAATGTGCAAAACTCTCCCAGGAGTAACTCTTACTCGTAGTGGGTATCGGGATCCAACTATCTCATAGAAGGCATGCAATCTCATTGCAAATTTCAACACTTGAAATTCCCAATAATATTTTACCCCTAACCTCTTATGACTTTGATGGAGGCCAACAAACCATAGGCTGTTAGTCAAGTTCAACCCGTCATTTCCTGATTGAATTAAACCCACCCGCACGACCCTTGACGGAGGCCAACAAAGTCGCACGACTACCCTAACTCAATCGCATCATATGCTTATGCAGATAAGCATAAATAGCTACCGCACACTACGTCTTGACGGAGGCCAACAAATGTAGCACGCATACTATGAAGTAGTTATCTGAAATGACGGAGGGCTACGACAGGTTTTTTTAAGAAAACCTTTTGCGTAATGAACTTGATATCGTTGTAGAATCAAATGATTTAAATGGAGTGTTTTTTAGGCCTTTGCTAGTTTTGCTAAATAGGTCACTCCCGGTGAAGGGATCTCAGCTCTTTCCTCGTCGAATAAGGTGCAGGATATTCACAATACCACCATGCATAGCAAGAACTAGAAAAGCAATCAAAAGACAAAATCGAGGGTTGTAGCATCTGCCAGTTATTGCTAAAGAGGTCACTCCCGGTGAAGGGATCTCGGCTCTTTCCTTATCGAATAAGGTGTTGGATATTCTACAAGGAATACCGCTATGCAAAGCAATAACTAGAGCTACCTGTTTTTGAAAATTCGATTCCACGACATCTTTAGGTTTCTTTTATTTCATTAATCTCATTAATGAAGTCCCATCATTTTAAGTTACCTAAACATCACAGATAAATACAACGTACACTTATGCCATCCGCATTCACCTCGATGTCCCCTCGTGCACCGTTAGGTCAGGTAACTAACGGCAGAGCGGGGTAGTGCTAGCGCGGGTGTAAAACATAAGTAACGTCTATATAATATATCATATATACTATATCATGTATTCATCTCATCATATCAAATGATCACATCACAGATATCGTAGCAGAAGAAACATATGAAATATTGGATATACTAGGTTGTCAGTGTTTTATTTTGAGCCTGTATAAAACACGGATTTCACGACCGTGATGAATAGCCAATCTTACACCCCTAGACCCCTACGAGAGCGGCAAGCAACCCTACCAATTCTAAAGTTAGGAGACCCGGTCTCGACTCCTCGAGATGGTCTCCCACTGGACTCTAGAACCCGGTTACTTGTGCTCCCCGCCTTGGGTCTATCCTAATGCGGAAAAGTAAATAATATACAATGGTGACATCATCCTCAACCCAGAAGTGCCCAGATAAAAGAATATTACATAAAATGAATTTTACATGAATGAAAATAAAAACTCTCATCTTACATAAAACCCCCGGCTATTCAAAACACGACGATTTAATATAATATATCACAGCAACACATAATATCACATGTCATCAACGTAAAAAAATATACATATCCCGATTGTCGTTGATGTACAACAACGAAACCGGCGATACACCACATATTACACTTACGGTCGTAGAAAAGAAAGTGAAAAACTACAACAGTTGGAATCCGCAACCTCCTTAGACATCGCATGCCTAACCAGATGAATTCCTTAGACATCGCATGCCTAACAATTATAAACCCTGTATTTTAGTCTCAATCTCGAAAAAACTTTTCAATATCTAGTCGGGCAATTCAACAAGATTCCCGACATCCTTATCGAATGCTCGTCGAAAACTTTAGTAGACGGCCACATCCCCCGGTGCCGTCGACGAAGCGCACTGAGGCGGAACACCGCTGCCGCGAGCATCCGAACGGATGCTTTTGGCGACGGGGTTCTCCTACAGTCACTTGTTCGGGGCTATGGGGCGTGGCTATCTATTAAATTTACCCGACGAGTATCCGCGTACACTACGTGATTGCGACGGACTTTTGATCGTATCAAAATCCCGTGGCAACCGATCAACTGAGACTAAATTGCTAGATTTATAACATTCAAATTAGTTATCTCATAACTACATATGGATTCCAAATATTGTATCACATTACAGAAAAAGTTAGACGATGTTAAACATTCCGATCGAATCAACAAACACCCAAATTTTTCCTATTTTCTCAACACTTGAACTTAGTTTAAAAGCATCCATCACATGCCACAGTACCAATGGACCAGCCGTAGAAGGGTCAAACCAACGCCTCACATGTGGCAACGCCGAACTGCCACAAACCCTTGGGTTTAGAGGCGGTTCTGATGGTCACATAATCGAGTTAAGGTTTCGTTCTTCTAAAGGGTCCACCGCGTTACTTGCACGACTTTGAATGTTCTTTAACTAAGGAAAAATCCAACAATTGAAAATTTTCCGACAGGGGAAAAAGTGAGTTATTGATATCTGTTCGAACTTTTTATCACCGTCTAAACAAACCGAAACAAAGCTAGAATTGCGAATACGAAACACTCCGAAGTAGTTAGTGCAGTAAATTAACATCACATGCAATTTTAGCAAAAACAAACAACACCTGAAGTACCAAACCCTAGATATGAGAACACCACCCAAAACAAAAACCCCAGAGCCCCCAGAAATCCGAGCAGGCCGGATTTTCTGGCCTTCTGTCCGGCGAAATTCCGAGCAGGGGGTTTGGGTTTTGGTGTTTGTTCATATTGTATCTAATACGACACTCTGCAACTGTTTGAAAATTTTTTTGACAACAGAAATAATTCGACAGAAACTAGGGTTTTGCATCGGGTGTTTCGGAGTTGTTTCGGTTTGGTAATCCTATACTTATCCGTCTAATTCTCTAGGTAGGCTCTGATACCACTGTTGGGTTACCTATAACGGCAACAAGGTTTCGGGTGGCATCTCACATGCCAATTTCAAATTTTGCCATTATAGATAACCCTAAACCAAGATCATTAACTAGTGAATCAAACAAAAACTAGCATGTTAACACTTTAACATCTAAGAGTTAGGGATTACAACCTTCGTAGTCCATTCCTTCGCTTCATAAGCTCCGAGTTGAGGTTCCTTCGCTGCGATCATCAAGTGCCCGGACTCTAGAGAGGCTCCATGAAGATAATGATGCAACTTTGCTTCTAATCTTCAAAAACTAAGATGATCTACCTTGAAGAAACACTAACCCAAGCTCTCACTTCACTAATCAAGTATTAGTGAAGTAAACACCCTAATCTAAGTGGCTAGAATAGATGAGGATGATGAAGTAGGAATTTTGCTCTCTTTTGTTTTTAATTTCTCACAAAACATCCATCACAAATGAAAAGCTAGAAAGCTTTTGGAGTGAGGAGGAAGGAGATGAAGTTGTGATGAATGAAGTATTATTGAGGTTAGAAATGCAACCATGGTTTAATATGTGTCATGGCTAACTCATGTAGAGAATAAACCATAGGCTAGGGTTAAACTTAGGTTAACAAATATCAAGGATAAAACAAAGAGGGTGGACAAAGTCAAAGGATCATGAAGCTTCCTCAAAGCTCATCCAAAACAAAATGAATTATCCATCCAAAATGAAATAATCCATAAAGAAAAAGTTAACCCAAGTTTAAAACCCTAGCATGGTTTAAACTCTAAACCCTAGTTGCATTTGTAACCCTAACATGTTATAATATTATATATCACATATATAATATTTTGTAACAAAAGAAACTAATACAATTAACATATATCACATATATATCAATGTATCATCATGTGAGAAAAAGAATCTTTAAGTGAGCTTATATTAGTTAATGTAATGTAATATATCAAATATATAATTATACATTAAATTACCGAATCAACACTTGATCCGATAATCCGGCTATTTCACAAATAACCGACTAATATAAAATGTATCAGTGCATCGAATCAACACTTGATCCGATGACCCGGCTATATCACATATACCCGGCCGATATCACATATCGCGAGAATCGAATAAAGTATCACATACACATATTATTCTCGGTTCCGCACATATCACATATGTGCTCCTACTCCGTTTTGCCTGAGCCAGGAAACCTCTGTGTAGGACTCTAAAGAATCGTCAATACGCCGGCAGTAGGTGATGATCATATCAAACACCTACAAGCTGCAAGCAGTCAGCTAAATGTAACAGCCATCCAGGTATTGAGCGATCAGAAGATTGACAAGCAAGCCTGTATATTCTCCTATGAATCCAATCAGTAACACTCTCGTACAGTCCGATCTCTTCGTCTGATATGTCGCATATCTAGTCTAGGGGTGGTAAACGTCAGACCCCAGTAATCGATAAGTCGTGTCGATATGAGGTCTATAACAGTTCGAGAAACTACTGATAACACTTACCAGTAAATCTCAGCAACCCTGGCCAGGTATTTCCAGTTATAGCCAATCGAACACAGCGCAACATCAACTCCCAATACCGGGAGAGACGAAACACGTCCTATCGCTCATTGCCTCCATATGATTCGGGACTGTACCCAAAAGCCACCGTTTTGCACGTTCTCTTGAACGTGGTAAGGTGAAAATCAAAGTACAGTGGGAATCACACAAGACTCTATAACGATCTCAGGTCTACAGACTAACCGTACCAGTGTCACCAGAGAACCGCCATCTGACGTTAGGTATAATACCATCTGGGAGTTCTCGGCGAGTCCGTTCAGTGTACCTAGTCTCCACTGAGCACCCATATACTATCTCTGATGTCAAACACCAATGGATATGGGATCATCCATCGCCCATTTATATGGGTCGAGAAGCTATACGCTAGTCTACTCTGGTATATCGATGCCCTGTCTCGATACACCTACGACTAGAAACATTTGAAGGATGTACTTAGCGACTACACTGTCCCCACTAGTATGATCTGCATTATAATCCTGGTAGTCAAGTACTCATCCTAAGGGCTTTATCAACATGTAACATGGAGACAAGCAGAGTACATGTTAAGATAAAGAGCAACCAGATAGCATACTATCATGTCGAGCAAGAAAGTCCTCCATATATATGTCCAAGCATCCACTACAATATATATCATATGTACAGTAATGGCCTATAGGGCATACATATCACTAATAGTAGCCAGTCTTGGCATCAATGACATAAAATTTGATGTCAGTGACGAGCATCCCGAAGCGTAACGTCAGTATTAAAGACCCGAGTGTTCGTGATGACTAGGAGTCAAACCTGGAAATGGTAATTTTATCCCGATCCAGGTGCTGAATGTTCATGCAAATTTCCTTCAACATTCTCACATTGAGAAGGTTGACAGAGGACCCATTGTTAACCAGAATCTTCCGTATCTTGATATCGTGGTAGTACCCGGTTACATATAACGGACGGTTGTGCTCGCACGTTCCGAGGAGGAGATCTTCATCGCCGAATGTAATATAAGCTGTGTGAACTTCTTCCAGGTCGTCCTTCATCTTTTCTTCTGCAAAGAAGGCTTGAAACTGATCGGGCTCTTGTAATGCCTTGATCAGATAATCCCGTGCCTCTTTAAACAGGAGAAGGGCATCCAAAATGCTCAATTGTGAGTGTATCTTCCTTAGATGTGCCAGAACGTTATAATCCACCTTATTTTTCTTAGGCGGGTCCTTGACTGTGAGCTCTTCGACGACTCTATCATCGAGGGCAATCTCTTCAGAGACTTTTTCCTTCCCCTTGTCTTTCTTGCCCAAACCTTTGTTTGGGGGTCCGAGATTCTTTTTAGGCAACGTACGGTTACGCAGCAAACTTGTAGGGTGTAATTAATCCCGGCTAATCTTACCTTTTATAGTTTGAAGGAAGATTTGATAAAAACATTGGGAGCCATCCTGATTAGATAAGATAATAACTAATCTAATCTTGCAAAGAGCGCACGCTAAAGCGTTTCCTTCTCTCTCTCCAGGTAGCGACCATGACATGCCTTAATCAAGATAATAATATGGATGTATTGAC
The DNA here is from genome assembly GCA_030015575.1 of Agapanthus africanus. Taxonomy (NCBI): domain Eukaryota; kingdom Viridiplantae; phylum Streptophyta; class Magnoliopsida; order Asparagales; family Amaryllidaceae; genus Agapanthus; species Agapanthus africanus. Next base: position 896,536,366 of record CM057337.1, read on the forward strand.
CGAACCCGCTTATTATACTGAGCCGGGGAACGTTGGTTCTGCTTTTTCTTATGATTTTAATAAGTCTGAGTAAGGAATAGGGGAATATCAGGATTCCCACGCAACCCGAACGAAGAATGAGCATGATGAAGGGCTTCGTTTAGCAACCTGTCAATCAGGTCGTCTGACGGTTTCAGGGATATTGGGACCGATCCTGCCCCCGGTTTCTTCATGTTGCTCTCCGACGCCAAGGGAGTTTCTTCGTCTTTTAATGACGAGTGAGAAACCATGTGGCAACTCGCTACATAATCCTCGGATTCTTCTGACGAGTTGTTCCCCTCATCATTGTAGATATCTCCGTTCTCAAGGATATGGTTGAGAAACTCTTCGAGTGACTGGGGTCCGCACCTTCTGGTTGTACTTCTCCAGCGCGTCAATATACTTTTGCAGGTCCGTACGTTTGTTATCAGGTAGTACGGGCTTCTTGGGTCTTCTTCTTTTTCTTCGAAGACTTTGAAGGCCTAACCTAGGTGTTTTGCCCATCGTTACCAGCTTTCGGTGTTGAGCGCGGTTTAAGCATCCCCTCAATGATCTCGGGCTCTAGCGGGCTTTTCAATTTGATCGCCGAACATGCTTGAAAATCCTTCAGCATTCTTTTAGTTTTAGCTGAAAGGACAACTTCCCACGGAGCTTCTTCTACAAATGAGCATGATGCCCCCGGCGTATCCACCTTTTTAGGAGCGTGCTGCTGTAGCGGGTTTACTTTCCAGTTTTCGGATAGCGTGAACTTACCATATTGGTATTGGTCCTCAACCCAGTTTTTGAAGACGTAGCAATCTTCGATTGGGTGACCCATTACTCTATAGTAGGGGCGGTAGTTGGGACTGTTGACGTCACCAGGCTGCAGTGGGTGTCCTGGATCAGGCAGAGTGATGAGCCTGTTGCGCACCGCCAGTTCGAACAGTCTCCTCGTTTTATCCCGGGGGAACGAGTAAGGACGTCTTAACTTCTCTTCGAGGGATCGGTGCGTGTTGCTTTGGCGAGCAATCGCTTTCGGGTCACTCGGTTGTTGTCGAGCGTTGGCAATGAAGGTCACTTTCCCTTTGCCCTTTTCATTCCGGAGATCCATTTTTGAAGAGGACGGCCTATGGCCCATCTGGTCCATTTGCGCCAGCTTGTCAATCAAGGCCTGGAAGGTGGTCAGCTTGAAGAACATCATAAATTGGGATATAGTTGCCTGAGGATCAAGGGTCCCCATGAACATGCCCACGGCAGGAGCCTCTTCTATGCATTGTTCGCATTTTGACCATAGGTTCCGCCATCGAATTGCGTATTGAACCCAGATCTCTCCTGGCTTCACTCTGGCATTGATTAATGTCGTGATTGGAGTGCGCTCGCTTGCGCTTGCGAACCGCTGTATGAATACTAATTCCATCTCCGTGAATGTTTTGATAGAATCATTTAGGAGCTCGGAGTACCATTCAAATGCCGTCTCCGACAAGCTGCCAACAAACTGGTGAAATAGCAGTTTATCGTCGCCTCCAGTATTACCGCACAGAGCTCTGAATTGAGCAACATGCTGGTGTGGATCGCCCGCCCCCTTATACACATGGAACTTAGGGATCATATATCCTGGCGGGTACTTGATTTGATCGTACCAGCCTGGATAAGGTCGCCCAGTTCTGACGGCTTGGCCTGCCGCTTCATTCGCTTGATGAGCTCGTATTTGTTGAGCTATGTAGTCATCAAGGGCAGCCTTGGAAATTGTCTCTTCTTGGGCCACTGAGACTGCCGGAGGAGGGTTGGACGTTTCTCCTATGTCTTCTTCGATGATTATCGGAGGGTCTTCGGCTGGAGGTTCCGGCTGGATCATCATCCCAACCATGACTTGGAACAGAAGTGCCATCTGTTTTATATTAGCGGCCTGTTCTGCAGCTTCCTTATCCTTCTTTTCCAGCACCCTTCGCAAGAACTCGGTGTCAGTCTCTTGTTCCTGGCGCTGCTCAGACGTTGATTCCCGACTTTCTTTCTGCCCGGTGAGTGCTGACATTTTCATCAGCATTTCTTGGAGCTTTTGTTGATGCTTCTGAGCTTTTGTCAACGACCGAGTGAGTGGTCGATGACCTACAGAAGAACAGCTTTCCTCTTTCCCGGAAGCCATGTACAACGTGTGCACGATCATGCCCCCAGACTTGGGGTGTTTGGGTCCAGTGCCTTTGGAATTCGCCGCAGGCAGTGGGGTTTTCTCCGGCCTTCTCCTTTTGTGGGAGGTTGAAGTCGGAGGGGCCATTGTAACAGGCACCCATGTAGATGCCTTCCGTTTTATTACGGAGGGATGGTCCTCCTCCTGCCGAGTCTTCTTTTTCTCTAGTCGGCGAGAGTATTTTTTGTCAATTATAGAGTCTTGGACTCTCCGCCAGACCCTGTAGATCTTGGAGGACAACCATTGAGGAGGCTGTTCTGGTTTTTCTTGCATTGTGTTTTCAACAGACGGAGGAGACTTCTTTAATATAGCGGTTGGAGAGTTCTTACGCACCCTCCCGAGCAGCTCGAAACTGTTCCCAGTTGGAACAACATCGTCAATTTCCACCATTGGAGCTGGTGGGGTAAGTCCAGAAGGGGAACTGCCCCTAGCTTTCCTCACTCGGCTCCAGTGGTGACGTCGAGTATGTCGTGCAGACAGGACCACCTCTGTCGTGGGAGCAGCTTCGTCATGCCCCCGCTTTGATGAAAGGCTACTGCTGGTGCCAGCCTATTAAAGACTGACGTCCGTTGAGAGGGGATGGTCAATCTTTCAAAAGCCGACCTTTTGGTAGGGGAAGCAGTCTTGATGACTTAGCCGTAAACAGCAGTTGGAACGTCCAGTCTTGCGAAGACTGATCCTTTAGTAGGAGAAGCCCCTTTGATGACTTCATCTGCCGGAACTAGAATGGTTATCCATTTCGGGATAACCCCTTCAGGTATCGCGAGACTCTTTGCGGGCCCACTTGAGCTGTCAGCCTGTTGAAGACTGAGACGTTAGAATTGGACGGCTGGCTGAGAGGGGCCGTGGAGATTACAAGTTGATCGAAGACCGACTTCTTGGGAGCCTCTTGTAGTGGCATTGGGGCACTGAAGCTTGCTGGCGGGATCATGGTCCCAAAGAACAGTCCAGTGGTGGCTTGAGTCACCTGCTCCACCGGCATTACAAAGATAGAGGTCGCTTGGGGCCCATAAGTCACTCCTCCATTTGTGGTGGAGCGAGAGTTGCTTTTGCAGGTGCAGTTGGAAGATATCGATTTCTCTTCTCTCTGCACAGGAGAAAGACACCAAATCTTAGTACCTTGAACCCAGGGGCAACCTTAGTAAACCGCGATTTGTTCACGAACACGACACACGAATTGTGGAGTGGAAAGAGGAAATCAAGTCCCACCAGGTGTGCCAGAATCTGTTTACCACTGAAAACGGAGACGGAACCGTGTAGGTCGTCTTGCCTGAATTTGGGGACAGATGCTATTTGGATTTATCCATCCACCTCTCCGAAGATGCCAAGCTGATTTATGGCACCGTGTATCGGAGGTTTGGATGGATGCGACCGTTGTAGCAGACTTCATCCGATCCCCCCTCGTTTGCGAGGGGTTATTGATTGTGGGAACGCTCTTCCCTGCAGGCGCAATCCCCTGCAGTTAATTTCATTACCGCATCTCGGTAACCACTTTCTCCAGCTCCAGAAGTTCACTTCGTGTCGTGTGTGTTTGTTTTATTTTTGGTTGCCCATGGATTGTATATGGAGACTAATTTGTGTTGTCGCCCGTAGGGCGTGGATTAGTCCAAATCCGCATATTCTTAGATTTTGGTTTGGTTTGATTTAAGGGTCGGTAATCTCGTTCGGGATTAAGATCAACTTAAATGTTTGTTAAGGATACGTTAGTCCAATTTTAGACTAAGATCTACTTAACGGGGTTTTAGGATCATTCAGATCCGACAAAAGAGCATTTGGGCTCGATTGTTTTAGTTTAAGAACGTTACGGTCCGTTGTTAGTTTAAGGACGTTGCGGTCCGTAGATCATCAATTTTTTTTGGGTGAGGGCTTAGTTTAAGGACGTTTCGGTCCGTATTGGGATGTGCCCATCGGTTTGGGAGTGCACCAAAGAGTTATTGGTTTTCTGGACTCACCACCTCTCTGAAGACGTTGAAGAATTACAACGACATATATCAGAGGTGTGAGGAGATGTACCCTTGAACCAATTTCCAGATTGAAGAGAGATGTGGGATGAATATCCGTCGGAAGGTCATTAGTCATATTTAGGACTAAGACCAATTTCGAAAATGATGAGCACATGGGCTCGGTTGATCTGAATCAGGGATTTGGTCAACTTGGGCTCAGCCCACTCAGTCTTTACCATTTCATTTGAATAAAGTGTTGAACACTTGCTTGGGCTCAGTCCCTTTTCTGTGCAAACAATGCCGAGCATTTATACTGGTTCTAACGCTCATACTTTACTTTACTTTCCCCTCTCTTTTTTTATGGAGCGTTAAACACTCTTTATGGCGCCCACGTACAGAGCACGTGAGGCGCCTGGCGCTGTGCGCCAAACATTGAGTGCTAAGCACTCTTTATTGGGCAGTGCCCATGTGAGGGACACGTAAGGCGCTCGGCGCTGAGCACCAACCATTAAGTGCTAAGCACTCTTTATTGAGCAGCGCCCACGTGAGGAACACATGAGGCGCTTGGCGCTGAGCGCCAACCATTGAGTGCTAAGTACTCTTTATTGAGCAGCGCCCACGTGAGGGGAACGTGAGGCGCTCGGCGCTGGGTTTTCTTTGTATATTCAGTTCCGAAGAGTTCAATTCTCTGTTCTTTTTTGAATCTTTGATCCCCAAGAACAAGTTCATCTCTATGAGAATTAAATTCTCATTTGTGGGAGACTTGTCTCATGGATATCAGATCCAGAGAAAGAACTAAGTTCTTTTATAAGGGTTAAAACCTTGGATATGCAGAGGAGATGCTCCGATCTCTATTATTTTTATTTACCTCGAAAAGAGGTATTCTTCTTTCTTCCTTCTTAAAGATTTCTTCTTGCTTGCTCTTTTTTTTAAGCTTGAAGCTTATGAGGGGTTCTTCTGTGTAAGACTTGAAGTCTTGGGTCCTTTTTATAGTAGAGGCACATCTATTGATTTAGTTAAAGAAATCTCTCGTTGAGAGATCCTGATTGATTTGGGGATTTTATCCATCGTTAGATCTTTGATCCAAGGACTTCTGTTTTACAGAAGATATTTTTTTTGTTTTTAACAAGATTAGGGAAATATTTTCCCATACAGATTTTTTTTTCTGTATATAGGTGATTTTTAATCACCATTGGATTTTTTAATCCAACGGTACTCTGTTTTATAGAGAGTAATCTTTCTTGTTTAGAAAGATTTGAGGAATATTTCATCAACAGAATTTAGTTCTGTATTTTGATGATTTATCATCTCCGTTGGATCTTTGATCCAATAACTCTATTTAACAGAGAGATTTTAGTTCTGGCGTCGGTGCCCTCGTGCGAGGCACGTGAGGCGCCGCCTCAGAGTTCTTAACTATTGGAGCTGGCGCCCTCATGCATGGCACGTGAGGCGCCGCCTCAGAGTTTTTAACTCTTGGAGCTGGCGCCCTCGTGCATGGCACGTGAGGCGCCGCCTCAGAGTTTTTAACTCTTGGCGTTGGCGCTCTCGTGCATGGCACGTGAGGCACTGCCTCAGAGTTTTTAACTCTTGGCGTCGGCGCCCTCGTGCAAGGCACATGAGGCGCTGCCTCAGAGTTTTTTTTAACTCTTGACGCTGGCGCTCTCGTGCAAGGCACGTGAGGCGCTGCCTTTTTTTCAAATTTTTAACATAGCCTTACTCTTTTATTGGGGGAAACATTACCAAATGGTAATACATTAATTCTGAACGACTGTTATTACGTACCAAATATCATGTGCAATATTATATCAGTTTTTTTGTTGCATAAAGAAGGATATAGCTTTGTATTGGAGGATAATGTTATGAACATTTTCCTAAATCAAGTGTTGATTGGGTTTGGTATGTTGGGGTAAAAATTTACACCCCGGTTGACCAAGTCAAAATCAAAGTCAACCCCAAGCCCAGATCCAGTAGGCCCATGCCCGGGTCGAGCCCGAACATGAAGCGGCCGGCCTCCCCCCATGCCAAGATAAAAATTTTGTAATAAATAATTTTGTTGTATTTATTTTATTTTATTTTATGGACGAATGTAAGAAAAATAGGCATAAAGCCAAAATTTTGTAAAGCCCATGGCTTATGTGCAAAAAGAAATGGCACATGAGCCATGGGATAGGCAAAATGCCATTTTGTGAAGCCCAAGGGGCTATGTGTAAAATGTATGGCCTATAAAGGCAAGGATAATGAAATATCCCAAGAACTTTTTCTCTCTCCAAAAAAGTTTCAGAGCTGAGCTCTTTCCTCCTTCTTCAAGGTTCCAAAACCTTCTTCTTTCTTTTGAATTAAATCAAGAGTTTTACTCTTCCTTTTTCAAAACTAAATAGTTTTCCACCACAAAACCCACAAAGGGGAACTTGGATCTGTCATCAGATCTTAAAAAGGAGAGATTTTGAGATTTCACATCTCTTGATCTTCAAGATCCAGCAAGCGACAGGAGGAAGAAGAAGAACCACTTCCATTAAACCCAAAACACATTCAGGAGCCCGACTCCTCTCTGATTTCTCCTTTGAGAAATCCTTTTTTTTTCAGGCTAAAAGCCTCTTGTGCCTCTCCGGCGCGCAGCGCACAGCACCTAAGCCCACAGCGCCCAAGGTGCTGCCCCACGCATCCCTTGGATGCCTTTCCCCCCTCTTTTTATGTATATACATATACATATACATATGTATACAAATTCACACATATACATACTCCGCCACATTCTCCCCCTCCAAAAAATTTTCGGGCCGGGGCGCTACCCCGAACCCCGCAAGGGGGCTGCTAGCCCCCTTGACCCCCAGCCCGCTATCCGGGTAGCGGGACCCCCGTAAAAACTCTGCGTGGCTCCCAATATATCCAAAACCCCCTTTCAAAACAAAACACACGCACACTGCACATTGAGTTCGCATGACCAATTTAACCCGTTAATCGGAGGTTCGCTCGCCCCAAAGGCGGGGGGGTAATTAACGGCAGCTTAGTCCGCGGCTGCCGGAGATTCGGATCCCCACAATCATTAAACCCCGGCCTACCCTAGGCAGGGGGAATCTGTAGTACGCCTGACAAGCGCTCGCGTATTCCCATCTCACTGGGGTGACGAAAAACACCCTACAGATTCTGGCACGCCCGGTGGGACAAATCTCTCCTTCCATATTTCGGGTTAAACGTTCATACGAACTCAATCAATATACATATCGATTGCCTATACTGAAATGATGTTTTTTTTCCGTGCAGCAATCAACCTTCAACGACAATGTCTTCCCAGACGAATTCAACTTCCAAAGCGACCCCGATTCCGTACGTGGTCAAGATCAACGCTCGTGTGGTTCTCCCCGCAAGCCTCAGTCGACAATGGGAGGAACCGCCCCGCCAGTTTGGCTCTGTCATCATCTACCCTGCCGGAAGCGCTCATCTGGCAGAGATCCCAGCGGAACAGGTGGCCAAGCCGGTCTCAAGGGGTAAGAGGCCGAATGTCGTGATCGCCAAGGCACCACAACCGAAACTTAAGATGGTGTCTGAACGAGTCCCTGGCGCTCTAGCTGGGGGCAAGACTTCCGATGTGAAGGGCAAGATTAAAAGTTGCGGACGAGCTCAGGCGATGACTCCAACAAATGCACAATCGGGCGTATCTCCAAGGCCCTCCATCAACCGGTATGCGGCGTCTTCCCAAAGAGCTGAAGTCTGCCAGGTGCTTAGAACAGAAAAGTTAAGGCAGAAGCGGCTCAGGTATCGAGCCAACAAAAGGGCCAAGGCTTCGGCCAAATGGAATCATGTGAAGTTCCAAGTGCAGGGTTTCCCCGCGACGACGGCTGAGTCGGACGTAAGAATCAGCAATTCCTTCGAGCCTCTGAAGTGGGTTCAGAAAAACGCCATGACCGCCAGAATCAAGAAGACAGCGGTCCGAGCAGTGCCACAAAGAGACGTGTCCCCGCCCCAACAGAAAAAGTACGACACTATCTCTTCAAGAGTCTATCAAGCGCTCTGTGCCGCACGAAAGCAGCGGGGCAAACCCAGAAAAGATGCGCCAGCACCATTTAAGAACCTGGTTAGGCCAGCCGCCTTCAATCGACTACCAGCTACCGAAATAAGGGGGTCAAGACAGCGACCCATGAAATCAGCTGCCAATGATAGAAAGACGTCCGGATATACCATCCATACGGTCTATATGGCGGGCGGGCGCCCCAGCGACAACCTTCGCAGCAAAAGCAAGGATGGGGCCACCACATCCCAAGCTCAATCTAGCCTGAATGTGGTTGCCGCTGCCCAAGAACAGCCGCCCCCGCTGGATGAAGAAAACCCTCTCGATGAGGATGATAGGCAGAAAGACCCCTCGGTCCATGCAGAGTCAAGCTCAGACAGCGAGGAAGAGCCGACTTTCCGCCCCAGGACCGCAGAGCAAGAGCTGCTTCAAGAGCTTCGAAAACAGCTCAGGAGCAAGGATAAAGAGATGGCCAAGCTCTATTCGAAAATTGACGACCTAACAAATGTTGTGATGCAGCTTACGGCTCAAATTGCTCGAGCGCCTCCCAATCAAGCACAAGCCGCTACTAATCAGCCGGGTGAGGACAATCCGAGGCAGCCAATGCCTGTTCCTTCGGGCCCAAGACTGGTCGAGCCACATGAAAGCCGGCCACACTCCGCTTCTGGGGACGCCTTGGCCCCAGATAGCATTATCCCGCTAACACAGGATCGGATAATGGATTTGGTCACCAGCAAGGTTAAAACATTGGTGGCCGAAACTGAAGCTCAGAAAGAAATCGGCAGTAGCGGGCGGCCATATCCCGCGCAGTACGACCTGATTGAGTTCTCAAGCGGCTACGTTATTCCTAAGTTCGGAAGATTTGATGGAACGGGGAATGCAAATCAGCACGTCACCCACTTCAAAGCATCGTGCGGAAATACAGGGGGCAATGACGCGCTCCTTCTTCGTCAGTTTGTCAATAGCCTGACCGGCGTTGCTTTCGACTGGTACGCGAGCATACCAGATGGGTCCGTCATTACCTTTGCCCAAATGGAGTCTCTGTTCCGGCAAAGGTTCATGAGCGTCAGTGATAAAATCTCCATTGCCGACCTTGTGAGGACCAAGCCGGGGAAGAATGAAAGCAACACTGACTTTATCGCCCGATGGCGTAATCTCACGGTCAAGTGCGAACCGCCGCTGGAGCAGGACCAGTCCGTCAGCCTTCTCATTGGGAACCTCAGCAATTGGATGGTCCCATTCTTGTGTACAGCGGGCCTCAAGACATTTCAGGAGCTAACCAAGAAAGTCCAAATGCTGGAACGCTCAAAGCAAGAGTCCCCGCCGGACACTCAGAGAGACAAAACCTGGAAAAGCAAGCGGGACGACAACCGTAGAAGCGGGAGTTCCAGCAGTACCAATGTCTTCAATGCCTCCGACAATGAAGAAAAGCGAAGGGCGGGCGAATCCAAAACCAACCGGTCTCGAAAGCCATTGCTGGGAGGAGATGGGCCTTCCCTAGAGGAGAAGAAGAACAAGGTTTACTCTTTCAGAAGGGACAAGGTCCGTAAGATATTTAAAGATGCCTTGAACAACGGCCTACAATTGCCTGAGTCGAAAAGACCCCAAGAAGCAAAAATGACCGACAATCCTCTGTATTGCCCGTACCACCGAGTAGTGAGCCATGCGATCGAGGATTGCTATATCTTCAAAGACTGGGTCGAGAAGCAGTACAAGGCTGGAGAGATCGAGCTGTCAAAAAGTGTGTTGGTGAATAACCAAGTTGCAACCACCAACTTTATACAGACAGAAACTGAAGCCTTCTGGGAGCAGACAGCCGAACCCGCTGCCCTGAGAAATGAAACGGACTCATCGCGGCCTCCGTGGAGTACGCACATATCTAATAAGACGCAGAAGATGATAAAGCTACTTCGGAAAGAACCCAGGACGGAATGGGAATGGCAGAAGAAGCCTACCAGTCCAGCTGCCAATGCAGCTCCATCAGGCTCAAAATCCAAGAAGCTGAAGAAGAAGAAAAGTGCAGCTCGGCGCGAAAAAGAGTCTGCAGGGAGATCGACCATTCAAAAATATATCGATTCTCTCGAAGAATATGAACAAAAGGAAAGAACATTGATTCAATTGAAGGAGTTCTTCTCTGTACAAGCGGCTGAAATTCTGGAGGAGTTAGAAGAAGACTCCAATGAAGAGATCCCAGTAGCGACCTGCTACGCCATCCATCTTGGCAGCGACTCCGAGGATGATCTCTGTTTTCCGGAAGAGGACGAGGAGCTCACCACAAAGGCCAATCAAATCCAGCTCAGAAGCGGCAGGGCTCTACCGCAAAATCAGGGCAACGCCCCAAAAGGGAAGGAAAAACATGTCGCTAATGAAGAAGATGGCAGAGAACCGGCCGATGAAAACATAAGTCCTTCCTCGGTGGACTATAATGTCTTGGCACATCTCCGGAAGCTTCCATCTCTCCTGAGCATCTACGACGCCTTGGTCCTATCTAAGGAGCTTAGAGACGTTCTCATTCACGCTCTACAAAACCCGAGCGGTATCAGGCTCACTTTGCGGAAATTAATATGAAAGAAGCCCAGCACGCTTTGCATGCCGCCGCAGTCACATTTAAGGATGAAGACTTGCTACTGGGAACGGCTGAGCATAATCGGCCGCTTTACGTGACCGGGTACAGCGACGGAGATCGAATTAATCGCATATTGATTGATCCGGGGTCCTCAGTGAACATCATGAACTTGCGAACTCTGAAGAGTTTGTCAATGGACGTCCGACACCTGTCGAGGGAAAGGATTGTCATTCAAGGGTTCAACCAAAATTGCCAGCAAGTTCTAGGGTCTATAGCTTTGCCAATCAAATTCGGGGATCTGCAAACTGAAGCTAAGATATACGTGATCGACGCCGACACGTCTTATAAGATTCTCTTGGGGCGGCCATGGCTCCACGATTATGGCATCATTCCGTCAACTCTCCATCAATGCATGAAATATACTAAAAATGGTGAAGAAAGACGCATTGACGGAGACATCCAACCATTCGGTGTGCATGAAGTCCGCTACGAAGATTCTCGGTACTTTATGAATCACCAAAATGCTAAGCCACAACTAACTGAGGATAGACCGGCTCCAAGACTCAAAAGCAAATCTGCGCCGGCTATCACTTTCAAAAGCAAAAACGCCCAAGTACGTCCGCATTTCGGCAGCGACACTGATGAGTCCGACGCTGGAAGCCCGTCCTTCCGCAAAACTCGCCCTCATTTCGGCAGCGATACGGACGAATCTGTTACTGAAAGCCCATCTAGCAGTAAAGTCCGCCCTCATCTTGGCAGCGACACTGAAGAGTCAGAGGAGGAGGACTTGTCGTGCAACAGCGGTGCAGATTGGACCCCCACGCAACAAGCGAAACTACGAGAGACCTTCGAAGTTGCAGAAGGGTCCCTAGCCGTTACAAGGGTACCAGAGCAAATGTGCAAAGAGCTCGATGCATTATCAATCTCCACCGTGGACCAGCTGAAAACTTTCTACGTTCCCGGGAGGAAAAGTGGACAGAAGGGCATCTTGTTTTATGGGTCAAACCCCGTTGCGCACCCGGACGATTTGTCTGTCGCATGCCTTCCATATGAGAGAGGCATAAGAGCCGTCCTCAATCCCAGATACTATGCGCCCGAGATGCGGGAATACTTTAAGAAGTGCGGATGCCGGTTATATCAAACGGAGTCCGAAGCAAAGTTTTACGAAGGGCTATGGCATCCACCCCAGGTCCGAGCACTCATCGATGGACGAATTCCAGATAGACGGGGCATAGGCTACATTCAACCTAATTCCAAAGCGTGCTACATGATCCATGTTGGTGAGGCCAGCGAAAGATCAAATGATGACGACGAGATAGCCGAGCCAGAAGAAGCTCCTCAAGAGCTCGAAGATGGCGGACAAGCAACCTTTGACGAGCTAACCGAGATTGACTTAGGAACGCCCGATAATCCAAGGCCGACCTACATCAGCTCGCTCTTGTCAGAGGAAATGAAAGCGCAGATAATTGCCCTGCTGCATGAGTTCGTCGACTGCTTCGCGTGGACATACAAAGAAATGCCTGGCCTTTCCCCTGAAGTGGCCGTACATAAATTGGCTATATCTCCTGATGCTAAGCCAGTCAAACAAGCTCCTCGAAGAATGAGAAGGGAACTAGAAGAAAAGGTCATCGAGGAAACTAAGAAGCTCATCGATGCCGGCTTCATCAGGGAAGAGAAATACGCGGACTGGATCGCATGCATAGTCCCAGTGAAGAAGAAAAATGGGCAGATCCGAGTTTGTGTCGATTTCAGGGATCTCAACAAGGCATGTCCTAAAGACGACTTTCCGCTACCGGTCATGGAAATGATGGTCGATGACACCTCAAATTACGAGCTGTTCACTTTTATGGATGGCTCGTCTGGATATAATCAGATCAAGATGTCGCCTGAGGATGAGAAGCACACAGCATTTCGAACTCCGATCGGAATATATTGCTACAAGGTGATCCCGTTCGGACTGAAGAACGCAGGTGCTACATATCAAAGGGCAATGACCAATATCTTCGATGACCTAATTCATAAAGTCGTCGAATGTTATGTTGATGATCTGGTCGTTAAGACTGAAACCAAGGCCGATCATATCCAGGATCTTAGGACCGTTCTCACCAGACTGAGGGAATTTGATCTGAAGATGAATCCTCTGAAATGCGCTTTTGGCGTGTCATCGGGAAAATTCCTGGGCTTCATAGTTCGACATCGAGGGATCGAAGTTGACCCATCAAAGATAAAGGCCATCATGGAGATGCCTCCTCCGAAGAGTCTGACGCAGCTAAGATCTTTTCAAGGCAAGCTTGCTTATATACGGAGGTTTATCTCAAATTTATCGGGGAGATGTAGGCCCTTCTCAAAGCTCATGAAGAAAGGAGCTCCTTTTATCTGGGATGCCGAGTGTCAAGAAGCGTTCGAAAGCATCAAACAGTACTTGTTGCACCCTCCAGTGTTGGCCGCTCCCATTCCAAATAAACCGCTGATTCTCTACACTGCCGCGCTAGATGAGTCACTTGGTGCGCTCCTTGCTCAGAACAATGAGGATGGAAAAGAGAATGCCCTCTACTACCTCAGTCGAACTCTAGTCGGGGCGGAACACAACTATTCCCCAATCGAAAAGCAATGCTTGGCTCTGATATTTGCTGTGAAGAAGCTGAGGCACTATCTGCTGGCTCACCGGGTTATGCTAATCTCCAAGGTCGACCCGCTCAAACACTTGATGACCAGAGCAAGCCTAGCCGGCAGAATGGCAAGATGGGCCGTCATGCTACTTGAGTTTGACATAGTATATACTCCTCAAAAAGCAGTAAAAGGTCAAGCTCTTGCAGACTTCCTCGCTGCTCATCCCATACCAGAAGGGTCACCACTCAATTGTGAGTTACCCGACGAACAGGTGCTACACCTAGAGAATGACGAGCCATGTTGGGAGCTCTACTTCGATGGGGCCTCATCGATAAGGACCTCCAGTAAATCAAGTGTCTCGGAGATAAAAGCAGGGATAGGATTGGTATTCATCACACCATCAATGGGAACCCTACGACGTTCTTTTGCTCTCACCGAGCCTCGAACGAACAATGAAGCTGAGTATGAAGCTCTGATAGCTGGTTTGGAACTCGCCATAGAAATGGAAATCCTTCGGCTACGAGTTTACGGTGACTCCCAGCTTGTCGTCAACCAAGTAAGCGGCGACTATAAGATATACAAACCCGAGTTAGCTCGGTACAGAGGCCGGGTGGTAGAACTCATGAAACGGTTCACTCACATTGAACTAATGAGAGTCCCTAGAGCGTTGAATGGAAAGGCTGACGTGCTCGCTCGCTTAGCCAAGGAGCTGGCTGATCCTAACATGGACGAAATTCTGATCACAGTCAGGAGCCGACAAATTCTGCCCCCAGTCTCTCTACGAGAAGAGGAAAGCGCGGAACAGAAGAGCAGTCCTGCCGAAGAAACTTCGATCATCCAAGACGAGCCCGATTAGAGAGAACCCTTCATAGAGTACCTCCGATACGACAGGCTGCCCGAAGGAAAATCTGCGAGGATTCAGCTGAAGAAGAGAGCTCTCCGATACGTGTTTGTAAATGACACGCTATACCGCAGGTCATATGACCAACTCTGGCTCAGGTGCCTGTCATCGGCCGAAGCCCGAAAAGTCATGAAAGAAGTTCACTCAGGCGTTTGCGGTGCTCACCAATCTGGCCCCAAGATGCGACTGCAAATTAAACGGCTTGGGTATTACTGGCCCACCATGATACGGGATTGCGGAGAGCATGCAAAGAAATGTTATATCTGCCAAATTCACGGTGATTTTATTCATAAGCATCCCAATCCATTGCATCCTACGGTGGCGTCGTGGCCCTTCGAAGTCTGGGGCACCGACATTGTTGGCCCAATTGATCCTCCGTCATCTAAAGGCCACCGGTTCATACTGGCCGCGACAGACTACTTCTCCAGATGGGCTGAAGCTGTCCCGCTAAAAGAAGTCAAGACAAAAGATATTCTGACATTCTTCCAGCATAATATTCTATACCGCTTCGGTACACCAAGAAGAATCATTTCTGACAACGGGCCTTCTTTCAAGAGCTTCAATGTCTCAAGATTCGCTACTCAGCACAAGATAGACTGGAGGTATTCCTCCATTTATAATCCAAGAGCCAATGGGCTAGCCGAAGCCTTCAATAAGACTCTATGCAAGCTTCTGAGGAAAAATGCTTCAGCCAACAAGAGAGACTGGAATCTCAAGCTTCACGAGACATTGTGGGCATATCGTACCACGCACCGTACTCCAACTCAGTCTACTTCATACTCATTGCTCTTCGGAGTGGAGGCGGTCCTCCCCCTCGAAGTTGAAGTTCCGAGCTTAAGAATGGCCGTCCAACATGAGTTGACGGAGGAAGAAAACGTGCTCCTTCGACTTGAAGAACTCGATGCCCTCGAAGAAAAGAGGCTCACGGTGCAGCAAAATCTGGAGCTATACCGAGCCCAAATGTCACGGGCCTATGACAAGATAACCCGTCTCCGCGCTTTCAAGAAAGGTGAATTGGTGTTGGTCCTCAAAAGACCGATCATCCCCAATCGACATGCCAAGGGAAAATTCGAGCCGAACTGGGAAGGACCATACGTCATCGAGAAAGTGTTCGACGGAGGATCCTACCAACTAATAAGTGCCGAGGGAGAAAGGCCCATGCCACCCATCAATGGCCGATATCTCAAGAAATACTACACGTGAATGCTCTAAGTCGCAGGCAAATTGAGCACATCAGCCCTACGGTCTGGATCATACATCCTGCAAAACCGTATACAATCCACGGGCGTAAATGACCCATATCTCTCCCAAATTCTGCTGGTAAGACTACTTTTAAAGTCCCACCAGCGGCACAAAAAAAAAAAGAAGAATAAAAAGAAAAAAAAAGAGGAAAAATAAAAAGGTATGTCCACAAGAAAAACGGGCACGGATGAAAACCCGAAAGGGCTCCGTGAGTAAAAACAGCAGGACTACCGGCGAGTCTGTGAAAACCCGAAAGGGCGCAAACTCGTGAAAAGAGATGAAATACACTCACAAAATCCTCTCAACCTTGTGAGGAGAAAACCCCTGCGTGAGATCCTTACGACTCACAATGGAGCAACACACTTAGGAATCCTCACGATTCCTAAAGAGAAAATACACCTGCGGGATCCTTACGACTCGCAGGGAGAAAATGCTTTTATGGGACCCTCACGGCCCATAAAATTGAAAAGCCTTGGGTGGTAGGGACCCAAACCTATCTCCTAAGCCATCGTTCCCCAACGGGCAACGGCAAATGATGAGTCGCTCCTAGCATTTCGCTTCAGTGTTAGCGGTGCTGATGCCGACCAAAAACCCAAATCCCAAGTCCTCCCAAGGCAAATGATGAGTTGCTCCTGGCATTATTCCAGTGCAGCAATGCTGATGCCAAACAAGATCCAAATTCCAAGTCCCCAAATGGCGAATGATGAGTCGCTCCTGGTACCATATTCCAGTGCAGCGATGCAGACGCCAACCAAATTCCAAATCCCCAAACGGCGAATGATGAGTCGCTCCTGGTACCATATTCCAGTGCAGCGATGCAGACGCCAACCAAAATCCAATTTCTCAAAATTCTCCCAACCCTACGGTTGGTCCCCAAGTTGACTACCGTATACAATCCACGGGCTCAAATAATTCTCGTCATACCCATGCCCCACCACAATTACCAGTTACGCGGCTGGTCTCCGCCTTCGGAATTATGCTCCATTAAGAAGACCCACTCATGTGTCCTCACGATACATGAGGAGAACAAACCTTTGTGGGATCCTTACGACTCATAAAGGAAAAATACACTTAGGAGTCCTCACGACTCTTAAGGAGAAAATACACCTGCGGGATCCTTACGACTCGTAGGGAGGAAATGCTTTTATGGGACCCTCACGGCCCATAAAATTGAAAAGCCTTAGGCGATAGGGATCTAAACCTGTCTCCTAAGCCATCGCTCCCCAATCCCCAAATGGCGAATGATGAGTCGCTCCTGGTACCATATTCCAGTGCAGCGATGCAGACGCCAACCAAATTCCAAATCCCATACCCCAACGGCGAATGATGAGTCGCTCCTGGTACCATATTCCAGTGCAGCGATGCAGACGCCGACAAAGTCCCAAAATTTTTCCGGCCCTACGGTCTGGATCATACATCCTGCAAAACCGTATACAATCCACGGGCGTAAAACAATCCCAATTTCTCCCAAATCCTCTCAGGGCAAATGATGAGTTGCTCCTGGCATTATTCCAGTGCAGCAATGCAGATGCCAAACAAAAACCAAAATCCTAAAATCCTCTCCATGACAGATGATGATTCGCTCCTGGTACCATATTCCAGTATAGCGATGCTGATGTCAACCCAAATCAAAATCAACAAGTCAACTTCCACTCCGACACCGCAAGAAGCGGAGCAAGTCAAGTCTGCCCCTGACATTGCAAGAAGCAGAGCAAGTCAAATCAAGTATCGACCGTCCACGTCGCTAAAATGGCAGAACCGACCGTCCACGTCGCTAAAAGGGCAGAACCGACCGTCCACGTCGCTAAAAGGGCAGAACCGACCGTCCACGTCGCTAAAAGGGCAGCATCGACCGTCCACGTCGCTAAAAGGGCAGCATCGACCGTCCACGTCGCTAAAAGGGCAGAATCGACCGTCCACGTCGCTAAAATGGCAGAACCGACCGTCCACGTCGCTAAAAAGGCAGCATCGACCGTCCACGTCGCTAAAAGGGCAGAACCGACCGTCCACGTCGCTAAAAGGGCAGCATCGACCGTCCACGTCGCTAAAAGGGCAGAACCGACCGTCCACGTCGCAAAAAGGGCAGAACCGACCGTCCAAGTCGCTAAAAGGGCAACATCGACCGTCCACGTCGAAAAAGGGCAGCACCGACCGTCCACGTCGCTAAAAGGGCAGCACCGACCGTCCACGTCGCTAAAAGGGCAGCAACGACCGTCCAAGTCGCAAAAAGGGCAGCACCGACCGTCCAAGTCGCGAAAAGGGCAGTGCAGGATTCCTACAAAGCGGGAACCAGATAACTCCGGGCCAGGGAAAACGTCTATCACGGACACTCCGTCTCGGAGACATGTCAAGCAACGACCGTCCATGTCGTAAAAAGGGCAGCGCCAGCTTCCCAAAAAGCGGGAACCAAACCAAGTCGCCTCCACGTGAAAGAAGATCCATCAATTTCATGCACACGACCCACATATGTGGTGTGCATTTATTGATGGGGGGCAATTTGTTGGGGTAAAAATTTACACCCCGGTTGACCAAGTCAAAATCAAAGTCAACCCCAAGCCCAGATCCAGTAGGCCCATGCCCGGGTCGAGCCCGAACATGAAGCGGCGGCCTCCCCCCATGCCAAGATAAAAATTTTGTAATAAATAATTTTGTTGTATTTATTTTATTTTATTTTATGGACGAATGTAAGAAAAATAGGCATAAAGCCAAAATTTTGTAAAGCCCATGGCTTATGTGCAAAAAGAAATGGCACATGAGCCATGGGATAGGCAAAATGCCATTTTGTGAAGCCCAAGGGGCTATGTGTAAAATGTATGGCCTATAAAGGCAAGGATAATGAAATATCCCAAGAACTTTTTCTCTCTCCAAAAAAGTTTCAGAGCTGAGCTCTTTCCTCCTTCTTCAAGGTTCCAAAACCTTCTTCTTTCTTTTAAATTAAATCAAGAGTTTTACTCTTCCTTTTTCAAAACTAAATAGTTTTCCACCACAAAACCCACAAAGGGGAACTTGGATCTGTCATCAGATCTTAAAAAGGAGAGATTTTGAGATTTCACATCTCTTGATCTTCAAGATCCAGCAAGCGACAGGAGGAAGAAGAAGAACCACTTCCATTAAACCCAAAACACATTCAGGAGCCCGACTCCTCTCTGATTTCTCCTTTGAGAAATCCTTTTTTTTTCAGGCTAAAAGCCTCTTGTGCCTCTCCGGCGCGCAGCGCAAGTGCGCAAGGCGCCAGCGTGCCGACACGTGGCGCGCGCGCTTGCGCACCTGCGCAAGTGCGCAAGGCGCCCGCGTGCCGACACGTGGCGCGCGCGCTTGCGCACCTGCGCGCTTGCGCAAGTGCGCAAGGCGCCCGCGTGCCGACACGTGGCGCGCGCGCTTGCGCACCTGCGCAAGTGCGCAAAGCGCCCGCGTGCCGACACGTGGCGCGCGCGCTTACGCACCTGCGCGCTTGCTCAAGTGCGCAAGGCGTCCGCGTGCCGACACGTGGCGCGCGCGCGCGCTGAGCGCACAGCACCTAAGCGCACAGCGCCCAAGGTGCTGCCCCACGCATCCCTTGGATGCCTTTTCCCCCTCTTTTTATGTATATACATATACATATACATATGTATACAAATTCACACATATACATACTCCGCCACATTCTCCCCCTCCAAAAAATTTTCGGGCCGGGGCGCTGCCCCGAACCCCGCAAGGGGGCTGCTAGCCCCCTTGACCCCCAGCCCGCTATCCGGGTAGCGGGACCCCCGTAAAAACTCTGCGTGGCTCCCAATATATCCAAAAACCCCTTTCAAAACAAAACACACGCACACTGCACATTGAGTTCGCATGACCAATTTAACCCGTTAATCGGAGGTTCGCTCGCCCCAAAGGCGGGGGGGTAATTAACGGCAGCTTAGTCTGCGGCTGCCGGAGATTCGGATCCCCACAATCATTAAACCCCGGCCTACCCTAGGCAGGGGGAATCTGTAGTACGCCTGACAAGCGCTCGTGTATTCCCATCTCACTGGGGTGACGAAAAACACCCTACATGGTACTTTATGTAATGGTATATACATTCTAAATCAAACGACAGTTCTAAGCATACAGAAAAAAAAAACACAAGAGGAAAAGTTCAGAAATGAACGAAGCCTTCTTGTGGCATTGTAGACTAGGTCATATCAATACGACAAGACTAGCTAAGTTGCATAAAGATAGATATTTGAATTAGTTCGAATTTACATCTTATGAAACTTGCGAGTCATGTCTCAAAAGGAAGATGACCAAAACTCCGATTACTGGACACGGAGAAAGAGCCACTGAACTCTTGGGACTGATACATAGTGATGTATGCTGTCTTATGTCTACACATGCCAGGAATGGTTTCTCATACTTCATTACATTCATCGATGATCTCTCAAGTTACGGACATGTGTTCCTGATGAAACACAAATCTGAATCTTTTGAGAAATTCAAGGAATATAAGTGCGAAGTAGAGAACCAAACGGGTAAAAGTATTAAAATCTTACGATCTGATAGGGGAGGAGAATACTTAAGCACGGAATTCCGAGACTATTTAAAAGAAAATGAGATTCTCTCTCAGCTTACTCCTTCGTATACACCACAGCACAACGGAGTATCGGAGCGGAGAAATCGCACCCTATTAGATATGGTGCGCTCTATGATGAGTGTTGCTGAATTACCTATTTCCTTTTGGGGACATGCACTTGAGACAGCTGCATACATATTGAATATGGTTCCCACCAAATCCGTGCCTACCACTCTATATTAGATACGAAAAGGGAAGAGACCATGTCTTAATTTTATTATGATTTGGGGTTGTATAGCTTATGTGAAAACACAAAATCCGGACAAGCTCGAAGTAAGGTCAGTTCTGTGCAAGTTTGTAGGATATCCTTAACATTCACGAGGGTATTTCTTCTACCACACTGAGGAACAAAAGGTGTTTGTTTCTTGACATGCCACCTTTTTAGGAAAGGAATTTCTTGTGAAAGAAATTAGTGGTAATGAGGTAGAACTGGAAGAAGTTCCAGCTACACAAACTATTACTGACAATTTGGTAGAACCGAAGGATTCGATAGTCCCTGACGAACCACAGCCTCTCCGCAAATCTAGTAGGTTTCCTTATCCACCTGAGAGATACTACGGTTTTCTCATAGACAGTGGGAGCGAGAATTGCATCATGGAAGATGATGACCCAACTAGCTTCGAGCAGGACATCATAAGTGAAGATTCTGTGAAATGGCTGGATGCTATGTGATCTGAGATGGAATCCATGTACACCAACAAAGTATGGACTTTGGAAGTTGCTCCTGAAGGGGTAAAACCCATCGGGAGCAAGTTGATCTTTAAGAAGAAAATTGGTGTAGATGGAAAGGTTGAGACCTTCAAAGCTAGACTTGTAGCAAAAGGTTTTCGTCAAGGACCAGGTGTCGACTATGATAAAACCTTTTCTCCTATCGCCATGCTTAAGTCCATCAGGATCTTACTTGCCATTGCTGCATACCATGACTACGAAATCTGGCAGATGGACGTCAAGACCGCTTTTCTAAATGGTGATTTAGTAGAGAGCGTGTACATGACACAGCCAGAGGGCTTCGTAAACAGTGGAAGCAGCGGAAGCGTGTGCAAGCTGCTTAAATCATTCTACGGATTAAAGCAGGTATCGCGGAGCTGGAACATCTGTTTCGATGAAGCTATCAAAGAATTTGACTTCATAAAAAACGTAGATGAACCTTGTATATACAAGAAGGTTGTAAAGAGTAATGTTGTCTTCCTCGTATTGTATGTGGATAACATACTCTTGATAGGAAATGATGTTCCTATGCTACACTCGGTCAAGCTCTTATTATCACATAAGTTATCCATGAAAGATCTAGGTGATGCCTCCTGCATTCTGGGGATTAAGATCTATAGAGATAGATCTAAAAGTATGTTGGGATTGTTCCAATCCAGGTACATTGACACCATACTAAAGAGGTTTAGTATGGAAGATTCTAAGCGTGGTAATTTCCCCGCTTGCTCAAGAATCACTCTCTCTAAAGAGATGTCTCCCAAGACTGATTTAGAGAGGGCTCGCATGCAAGGGATACCCATGTTTCGACAGTCGGGTCTATCATGTATGCGATGTTATGTACCAGATCGGATGTAACTTACTCATTAGATGTAGTGAGTAGTTATCAATCAGATCCTGAGGAAAAGCACTGGACAGCTGTGAAGAACATTCTTAAGTACTTGAGAAGGACTAATGAAATGCTCTTAGTGTATGGTAACGGTGAACTCCAGATGGAGTCCTTTACCTATTCGAGTTTCCAGAGTGATAAGGACGACATTAAGCCGGTCTCAGGGTTTGTCTTCACCCTCAATGGAGGGGCGGTATGTTGGAAGAGTTCCAAGTAAGATACCGTAGTAGGCTCGACGATGGAGGCTGAATACATCACTGCCAACGATGCTGCCAAAGAGGCTGTCTAGATGAAGAAGTTCATTATTGAACTTGGTGTGGTTCCTTCCATTGAGCATCCAATACCTGTATATTGTGAAAATAATGGAGCTGTGTCTTTGGCCAAGGAACCCCGGTTTCATCAGCGATCCAGACATATTCTTAGGCGGTATCACCTAATCTGGGAGATAGTAGATCGACGGGAGATCGAGATCAGGAGAGTTGACACGAAGGACAACTTAGCGGATCCACTCACGAAGGCCCTTCCCCAGACACAGTTTGAGATACTTTTCAGGATGTTGGGTATGAGATACTACAACAACTGGCCTTAGTGCAAGTGGGAGATTGTTATGAATATGTAGCCATTATTGTATGATATAGTGGATGCTTGGAAATATATATAGATGACTTTCTTGCTCGACATAATAGTATGTTATCTGGTTGCTCTTTATCTTAACATGTACACTAGTATTATTATACTGTCTGTCTCTCAGATACATGTTGATAAATCCCTTTGGATGTTTGCTTGACTACCAGGATTATGATGCGGATCATACTACTAGGACTTGTGTAGTCCACAAGCACATCCTTTAATTGTTCCTAGTCGAAGGGATATTGAGACAGGGCATTGATATTCCAGAATAGACTAGTGTGTAGGTTTCTTGACCCTGTATGGGGTGATGGTTGATCCCATAACCATTAGTGTTTGACATCAAAGATTGTACACAGGTGCTCATTAGAGAATGAGTACTCCGAACAGGACTCGCCGAGAACTCCTAGATGGTACCATACCTATCGTCAGATGGCAGTTCTCTGGTGACACTGGTACAGGTTAGTCTGTAGACCCAAAATCGTCATAGTGTCTTGTATGGTTCCCACAGTGCTTTGATTTCCTCCCTACTACGGCTCAAAAGAGTCGTGGAAACAGGTGGATTTTGGGTACAATCCCGAGTCACATGAAGGCAGTGAGTGATAGGAGGGATTTCGTCTCTCCCAGTTGTTTCCCCCAATCAGAGCAAAGCTCTGTTTGAATTTCAAAATTCAAAAATTGAAGCAACGCTTCAGATTCCTTGCGCAGCGCGCAGCGTGCCGCGTGCCACGTGTCAAAAACAGACACGCCAGCGCAAGGAGCGCTGCGTCCAAGGCATCGCACCCCCAATCAGAGCAAGGCTTTGTTTTAAAATTCAAATTTTAAATAAATGAAGCAACGCTTCAGAACACTTGCGCTCTGCGCTGCGCGCCACGTGTCAAACAGTGGTGCGCTAGCGCAGTTGCGCTGCACGCCACGTGTCAAACACAGGCGCGCTAGCGCAGTTGCGCTGCTCTCTGCACTGC
Organism: Agapanthus africanus; assembly: GCA_030015575.1. Classification (NCBI taxonomy): domain Eukaryota; kingdom Viridiplantae; phylum Streptophyta; class Magnoliopsida; order Asparagales; family Amaryllidaceae; genus Agapanthus; species Agapanthus africanus. The sequence continues at coordinate 896,559,590 of CM057337.1, forward strand.
GCGACACGTGTCAAGCGCAGGTGTGCTAGCGTAGGTGTGCTAGCGCAGTTGCGGTGCGCTCTGCGCTGCGCGACACGTGTCAAGCGTAGTTGCGCTGCGCGACACGTGTCAAGCACTATAATTTACGCACTGTAATTTAATTAATAAATTATTAATTAACCAGAATTAAAATTCTAGAAAGATCTTTCCAATCTTATTAAAATAAGAAGATTGTCTTGTGTAAAACAGAGGCCTTACGATCAAAGATCCAACGGTGGGGAAATATCCCCAGATCAATCAGAGAAACATCTCTGTAACTAACTTAACAAACCTCAGATAGAGAGATAGAAAGATAGAGAGATAGATCTACAGAAAAGAGAGAACTCTCTGAAAAATTTGAAAGGCAACCCTTTGAAGAAAAGAAGATCATCTTCTTCAAGGTAAAGAATTTGATTCTTGAAGAACAGAGATGAAACCATCTCATTAAAAAAAAGAAGAATTTCTTCTAAAAAGATCAAAGATCTAAGAACAAGATCAAGATCTTCAATATAAAAAAGAAAAAGATCAAAAAAGATCCAATCATAAAAGATTAAAGAAGTAATTTACTTCATCCCTAGGTCTTTTGATCTATATAAAGGCACAGTCTTTTGATGAACCATTGGTTCTTGGATCTTGAGGTAGAACCTCTTTTGAACAAGAAAAACTTGTTTCTTTGATCTGAATTGGATCAAGACGCGCTCTGTGCTATTGGACAGTGCCTTGCACTTTTGAAATGCGCCTTTGCGCTCCTTGGATTGGCGCACTGCACCAGAGTGCGCCACGTGTTAGACACAGAACAATCTGCGCCTTGCGCTTCTAAAAACAGCGCACTGCGCTCTTGGATTGGCGCATAGCACCAGAGCACGTCACGTGTCAGCAGCGCACTGGCGTAGCGCACTGCGCTAACAGACTTGCACTTGGCAGAGCGCGGCACATGTCACCTCCACATGCGCTAGCGCCTTGCGCTCTTTAATTGGCGCAAAGCGCCTGACAAGCCACGTGGCACACTGTCAGACCACTAAAATGCTTTGCATTATTAAAAAAAAAGGGCAGAGCCCAAGTAAAGGTCTAACAGACCAAACATAAATGCTATGCATTATTTAAAAGGGAAAAGCCCAAGTATAAATGCTATGCATTTAATTACAGAGCCCAATGCTATGCATTATAAAAGGGCAGAGCCCAACTAAAAGCCTAATAGGCAGAACATGAATAAAATGTTGAATATTTTCAACTGGACTTAGCTCAATTTTGGCCATAAGTCCTCAATTTAAATTGAACTGAGCCCAACCACTCTTCCAATCAATTTACACCCGGTTCGAGGGTACATCTCTTTACTCCTCTGATATCTGTCGTTGTAATCCTTCAATGTCGTCAGAGAGGTGACGGGTCCCGACAACCACACACTGCTACGGACTGTGGAGTCCTTAAACTCACGGACTATGATGTCCTTAACCTCGACCGTAATGTCTTAAAACTAATACCGGACTATGATGTCCTTAACCTCGACCGTGATGTCTTAAAACTAACACCGGACCGTGAGGTCCTTAAACTCACAGACTATGATGTCCTTAACCTTGATCGCGACGTCTTAAAACTAATACTGGACCGCAATGTAAACTAGTTATCGACCGCAATGTCACTAAACTAAACAATAGAACCCCCAATTGCTCTCTTGTCGGATCTAAACGATCTCGTTAAGTTGATTTTAGTCTAGAAATTAGACTAACGTATCCTTAACACACGTTTAAGTTGATCTTAGCCTCAAATAAGGCTAACGTATCCTTAAACCCAACCCCGAAACCCAAATCTACGAAGATACGGATTTGGACTAATCCACGTCCTACGGGCGACAACATAACTTAGTCTCCGTATACAATCCACGGGCAACCGAACACAAAATAAACACCCACGACACGAAGTGACCATCTGGAGAAGGAGAAAGTTGTTACCGCGATGTGGTAGCATAATTAACTGCAGGGGCTTGCGCCTGCTGGGAAGAGCGTCCCCACAATCAAAAACCCCTCAAACGAGGGGGAATCTGACGAAGTCTGCTACATCGGCCGCATCCATTTAAACCTTCGATACATGGTGCCATAAATCCGTCTTTTGGAGGGGAACAGATTCTGGCACGCCCGGTGGGACCTTTTCCTCTTTCCACTCCACGCTTCGTGTGTCGTATTCACGAACGAATCGCGGTTTGTTAATGGTTGCCCTTGGGTTTCAAGTTACTAAGATTTGGTCTCTTGCTTGGCGCAGAAAACAAACAGAAATGGTATTCACCTGCTCGAAGTGCTCCAACTGCAGATGCAACCCACGCTCCGCCTCACCTGGAGGTGTAGCCTATGGACCTCAAGCGGCATCACTGTTCACGATGCCGGTAGAACAGATCACCCAGGCTACTACTGGATTGTTTTTCGGGACCATGCTCCCGCCAATAAGCTTCACTGCTCCCGTACCCGTACCAGAAGCTCCCAAGAGGTCGGTCTTCGATCGACTTACAGCTGCTGCGGCCCCTCTCAATGGGTCGCCCAACACCAGTGCCTCGGTCTTCTCTAGATTGGGCCAAAACTCCTGCAGGCCTATGATGAAGCCTGCAGTCCCAGAGAAGGTTATTCCGAAGAGAGTAAGCAAAGCTGCTCCTGAAGTCGTCAAGGCGGCTTCTCCAGCCAAGGGGTCAGTCTTTGCAAGGCCGACCGTCCCAACTCCCACTCCCGCTCCTGCTACTCAAAAGACATCAGTCTTTAATAGGCTGACACCGGCAGCAGCCCCTTACCTGAACAGGGGAAAGACAAGGCCGTCCCCGTCACCAAGCCAATTCCATCAGTGCGGCACGCTCGACGTCGCCACTGGCGCCGAGTGAGGAAGTCCGGAGGTAGCTCCCCTTCTGGGCTAACTCCACCAGCCCCGACGGTGGAGATTAATGCTGTTGTTCCAACCGAGAACGGCTTTGAGCTGTTGAATAAGGT